>CAKKXW010000003.1:84742198-84996822 GCA_920937365.1 Sphaerophoria rueppellii
GTTTACATGATTTGTATAATATTTCATAAGGAAATGGTGACAGTCCATATAGAAAATCCATATCGTGTAAAGCACGCTTACGCGAATTTAATGATCTGAGTTATGAACTCTTAGGTTGAAGTTTTTTGTATTTTTTTTTTTTTTAATCCGAGAAGCAACCCTCAGGTCTATTTTGCGACGTTTCATGTTACAATTGCCATACAAATTCAATTCGACTTTCGACGGATAAAGTGATTTGGAGAGTTTTATTCGCACTTGATTACTGCGCTGGGTACTGAGTAATAAAAAAAAACATGCCAACCAACTCAACCATCCGTCAGCCTTCATTGCCTTATACTCTTTTGCACTTCATTAGTACAAGAGCAAATACTCGCCGTGTAAAGGTGCAATGTAAAGGCATACGTACTCATTCATATAAAAATAGTGCTAATTTTTTCGTTCAGAGATCTCAGAACATTTAGAGCCAGTTCTTTGCGCTCGGCCAAATTTGACTGAACAAAAAGAGCAAAACTGAAAGAAATCTTAAATAGTATACTGTATACATCTAATTCAAAACAAGAAGGACTGCCTACAAAATAATAACTATTATTACTAAATTATAAAATCACGATTTACTGCATAAAAAGCAAGTGACATTTATTTCTCCAGATTTTTCAAAAAGTGAATCTGCTAGCTCAGAGCTCTTTTTCTTCAGACCCTGTTCGTTCTGTTCCCTTTGAACGAATATTTGAAAAAGCCTATAATTTCATTTAGGATTTCTGTTTTGTCGCACGAAACTGTTTTGACATCATCTTTACAATGTGAAGCTATGGGAATTAATGTGCTCGAGTGAATAAATGCCACTTATTTTTGCAAGTTGTTCAAAAAGATATGTTTATTTAATTTCTCCTCGGATTTACCGACATGGTGGTTATTTTTTTCGTCTAGTACAAATATAGTGGTTTTATTTTGTTAACATAGTGGTATTTTCAAAATCGCATCTGGCATCACTGATTTTTTACCACTTTGCCACTTAGATAAATCTAAGCTCACAAATCTGTATTTTTGTTTTAATTTTTAATTTTTTTATTTAACTGTTTAATATTCAACTTTAATTTTACGCTTAAACTTTTATATTTTTTTATCTATTAGCTTAAGACTCAAAAAAAAACCTTTTCACAGAAAAGTTATGTATATATGTATAACGCTTGATTTCCACGAAGAATACTTTTTTTTAATCTTGTCACATGTTTTTGATTTCTTGTTCCTTTTTAATCGAACTGCACTTACAGATTTTTTCTTTTTGTAAATATATCTACGAATTAATTTTTATATCTGTGCATTTTGCTAACCAGCCTCTATGCCTCTTGTAAATAACTGCTTTCTCAAAAAAAAAATCACTCATTTATATTTTCCAACTGCACAAAATTTGTTTTCAAAGAAAAAACTTACTTAATTGCGAAAAAGTAAATCCAAATGAATATTTTTATCATTAATGTTCGAACGAAAACTAGGCGGCGGCAATGTTACAATGCTTTCCTCTACCTCATTGTTGCACGCGAACTGTGTCTTCAATCGCAACAACACCGTCGCCACTCAGCAAGGAATGAAAACCTATTGGCTATGCAAGTCCTACCGCATAAGTATGTGTCGGGCCAGATGCATCACCCATCAGGGCGAGTGATATCGGCCACGGGCGTTCACAATCACCCTCCACATATGCGCAATGTAGCCGGTGGCCTGGAGATGATGCCGCCCCAACAAAACAATTCAAGTCTAATGGTTCCAAATAGCTCTACAAATTTAATGCAAATTCCAACATCGAGTGCGAATCTCAATAACGCTCTGTCCAATATTCGTCTGCCTCAAGGTGCTGCCAATCTTTCGCAGCATAACCTCTCGGTGATGAATCACCAACAACAACAGCAGCAGCAGCAACAACAACAACAACATCAGACCCAGGCGACACCGCCACATCATCATCACCTTCCGCAGGGAATGCCTCCAAATCCTTCAGCACACCACTCACAAATGCATCAAAATGCACCGCCTAGTCATCATCACCATCAAACCCAACACGGAGTACCGCACAGTCAGAGTTCGGTCATTCAAAACATGATGCACAATGTGAATCTCATGCATCTGTCGAATATGGCTCCGATGTTGAATACACTACCGACGCAACATTCGCCTCAAATGAATTCGATGCAACAACAAACATCGTCGTCGCACCATCATCATCAATCATCCTCCTCCCATCACCAAATACCACAGCCTCCATCGAGCTTGGAAATCACACCGATCCTCACAGACAGTCCATGCGTCAACAGTCCTTCGAATCGCAGCAGTAATCCGTCCCACATCGAGAACTTAGATTCACCAATGCACTCCTCGGCTGGTCCAAGTGGATCTGGTGTCGCCTTAGAATCGCCTTCGCAAGCAAGTGATGGCAACGGCTCGTCCCATGTACCCGATGCCACAGCTTCGCTTGTACCCAACTCGGCAGTCTCCCCAGACGGCATCAGCAACAATTGCCAGGACTCCTCTCATAACTCATCCCAGCACTCGCACATAATAAGTTCCATCACGATATCGCCTGGAAGTGCCCATAACTTCAAAATAGAAAACATGTAACCAGAATTCAGTGTGATTCATTAATGTCTGCGATCGGACGACCGCGGCGACGATGACGCTCAGAATTCAGATTAAAGTGCAATATTTTTTATAATAGTTTTATTTTGTATTATTGGATTTTTTTGTTTTTAACTTTGTTCGTACGCTCTCATGCTAGCAGCTTATGTCTCCAATTTTTATCAAATTCCAATCACGTGGCAGTATAAATTTATTGTCCGTGTCTGTTGACCAATAGGATTCATAGATTTTATGGCCGATAATAATTTAAAGGCAGTGCGATAAAGGCAGCTTAACGAATCCACTGAAATACTAAAATTCGATATTTTATCACATCAGTTCTCATTCGTACACACACATGCATATTTATTTATTTTATCGCCAGCACTCGAAGCGTGGTAATTTATTAGTGTGCTTCGAGTTTTGCGATTAAGGGAGGCAAAAACCTCCCATTGTTTGTTAATCGTGCTTTTCTAACTTATCATGTTTTTTTTTTATTTAAAAAAATAAAATGGTTTTCTTTTAACATAAAAGTGTTTAAGACATTTTGTTGTTTTGCAATTTTAAAAAAAATAAAAAATTTTAATAAAGTATTTAACTGTATATAATGTTTAAGCAAAAAATCATCATTCATTTCTATAAGAAAGTCTTGTTTTTGGGTTCGTACTTAAAAGAAAATTAAATTAGGTTAATTGTATAGAAATTATTAAAAATATAAACAAAAAAACTGTGTTTAACATTTTAATTATTATTTTTTTCTGTTGGTGATGTTATATTTCAAATATTTATCTATAAGTTAAATAAATTAAATAAATTTCTTCGATGCAAAATGTTTCTTAAAATGACCTACGAATATAAAAGTTTTAATCCTAAATTAGATATTAAAAAAGAAAAATATTATTATTATTATTTAAAACTATTGTATATCATTAAAAGATTAAATAAAAAAAATCGAGAGGAATATGTATAATCTTTAAGTTTCATATTTTGGTTTGTCTTGTGCGTCAAAGCTTGGGATTGTGTTTTGATACGAAAAGAAAATGGCTGTAGCAGAGCATGTTTGGGAAGACATTTTTATTGTGCATGTTAAAATGGGGATAGCGAGTACTTGTCTAGATATACTTAAGGATGAAAATGAAACAAACATAATTTAGAAAATATTTTAATGCCATAACCTCTATCAGCCAAATCAGGTAATTAAAAAACCTTCCCCTTAAATTTTAGCCAAAAGCAATATTCATTTATTCTTATTATCTCGCTCCTTACCGTTATTTCGGTGCTCCCATGTCCCATGTGATTCTAGGAATTTTGATCAGTTTATGTTCGAGTTCATATTAACAATCACAGAGATTCGTTTTTTTTTTTTGCAGTACTAAGCGAATGTGTTCCTTCCACCATGCTCCGTCTTCCCGACAAATCAAAAAAAGTGTTTGGTATAATTATTGACTTAGCTTAAATAATTGAGCTATTTTTGTAGGGTAGAGTCGGCACCCTGCGACAGTGTTTATTTTAGACTGTAATTTAAGTGAAACCAATCAGTGGAAACTGCTTTGCATTAAGTAGTTTCACATATTGAGAAAAGCCTCGAATGACCTTGAGCCAGCTGTTTAACCTTTCGATAAAACCTTCGAACTTCATTCCTGCGGTTGGCTCTCTCAACATCCTCGATCTGACGCTTCTCATGCTCTCTCTTTTTTCTCCTGAGAAGCCGGCGTTCCTCTCTCCTCTTTTGCTCGTAGAGCTCACGAGCAGGTCTTGTCCTTCTATGCAGAGCCGTTTTGTATGCCTCCTCCTTGGCTGCATGGGCCTGCCTGCATTCTTCGTCAAACCAGGCGTTTCGTTTTGGTGGCTGTGTGAAACCCAGCACATTAGAGGCGGCATCTCTAACTGCTTTCTGGCAATGTTGCCACTGGTTATCGATACTAGACGTTGGCGGCATAGGACTCCTTAAGAGGTTACTTGACACTCGATCAGAGAAGGATCTGGCGATCTCTTGCGATTGTAGCCGTCCGACGTCGAATTTTCTTGAAGCATTTCCTTGTTTTGGCCGTTATCGGGATATTCGTAGCACTACCTTGGCTACGACGAGGTAGTGGTCCGAGTGGATGTTAGCTCCTCGGAAAGTTCGAACATCTAAAATGCTGGACAAGTGCCTTCCATCGATCGCAATGTGATCAATCTGGTTGACAGTTGATTGATCAGGAGATCTCCATGTACCTTTATGGATGTTTGAGATGAGGAAACCAGGTGCTTCCTACCACAACATTTCGCCCTGCATCAAAATCGATCAGCCTGAATGCTTAAGTGCCATAGTTAAAGTTCAGTTATGAAGTATCGATAGAACTTGCCAGTTTACAAAAAAGGACGATTTGTTAATGAAAAAACAAATCCTGTTAAGAATTCCCTTAAATCTTTGCAAACCATCGATTTAATCATCGATTATCCACTGAACTTCTTAAAAAATAAATGAATAGAGTGGCGCGACAGCTTTTGAAGAGCCAAGGCCTTAGTGGCTAACACTCATCAACAATTCTCAGAGTGCGTGTGAAGAAATGAGGAGACCTACAATTTAACGCCAATTTTCAACGGCAAAGTTGAGAAGCACTTTTTTTATGACAGATGATACTCTTGGAAGTGTTTTAAGTTCTTCGCAAGAGGCAGTATCCGTGACAGAGGAAATAAAAACTAAGTGCACGAGCAGGATTCGAACCCACGCGTTCCAGGTAACAACCTCTCTACGCCACAGGCACCAAGATCAACAATAAATGATTTGGGAATGCATTTACATTCCTTATTGCAATACTTTAACTTCGAAGAAAAAATCGGAGTTAATTTTGAAGTCTTTTGTATAAAAATCATTTAGAGCAGTTTAAAGACTTGAAGTCAAAAGAATGCATTACTTTTTACTGCTTGCATTCTTTGAAATCTTTTAAAATTCTTTTACATTCATTGCAGTCATTAAGTCTTTTGATTGCATTCAATGTAATGCAGTCATTTGACTGCTTTTGCAGGCTTTTGACTGCTTGAAGTCTTTTAACTGCTTTGAAGTCTTTTGACTGCTTGAAGTCTTTTAACTGCTTTGAAGTATTTTAACTGCTTGAAGTCTTTTGACTGCTTGAAGTCTTTTCTACACATTTAATTTAAGTACGACATTGAAATTTCACAGTACTTCGCACATGAATGTAACGAACTATAGACACATAGCAGCCCAAAGAACAGAGAGAGACAGATAGACACATAGAAAGGAAGAACAGAAAACATAAACGTGGCACAGAGGAAAGAGACACAGATTTTAACTGTCTCATATCATAGCACTGGTGGCCTCAGATAGCTTTCGACTTAGGAACCAACTACTTTATCCTCTGAGCCATGGCCACCTGCAGAAATTAAGTAAGTAGCAGTTAAAAGACTTCAAGCAGTTAAAAGACTTCAAAGCAGTTAAAATAGCTTCAAAGCAGTCAAAAGACTTCAAGCAGTTAAAAGGCTGCAAAAGCAATCAAATGACTGCATAACATTGAATGCAACCAAAAGACTTCATGACTGTAAAGAATGTAAAAGACTTTCAAAAAATTTCAAAGAATGCAAGCAGTAAAAAGTAATGCATTCTTTTGACTACCACTACACTGCGATTGCAATATAGATTCACAGAAAATTAAGTCACAAAAAAAAAACCTTGACGAAACAACGTTCCTCGGGTCAGCTAGTAATCGATATTTTTCTATTTTTTTTATTAATATTCACACAACTCAAGGTGTTTTGTCTACAGGATAGATGGAAAGGATATTAAAGGTTAACATTGGTTTTGAATTCCTGAACATTTCAATTACTAGGGAAGACAGAGTGTGGAAGAAAGTTCCACATTCGCGTAGTACGGCGAAAGAAGATTATTGCAGTACGTTCAAAGTCTCAAGGGCGAAGTGATTGGCATTTTTACTAGTTCTATGGTCGAAAGGTGTCATTTGTGGAGATCATGTGATTTGATACCGTTAAATATTTTTAAAAGACTATGTTTTGGCAAATAGTCTGCGAGCTCTAGACGCATTAAAAACTGACAATACTCAGTGGAAAAAGTCGTTAAAAATTAAGTCGAATGAATCTCATGCTGCAAAACCTATTGTTTTTTATACAAGTTTTCATTGAACCACTTCAAAGGCATAAGAGATGCACATGGGTTAACCTTGATGAAACGAGGAAATTTATCGTGAACAGGAATACCAAGGAAAAACACAGTAAGTATTAAAGAATAAAATATAAATCCATTTACGCTGAAACAAAGAGAAAAAAATATATTAGTTTGTAAGTGTAAGTTTTTGACATCATTTATGTGCTTCATCCTGGGAACCTACTAATCATAACTCCACCATCAATTTGTTCGTTGCTCTTGACCAAAACCTTTCAAAAATACAAACAAAATCTCTAAAACCCCATTTTCAACAATTATAGTAGCCCCAGGTGAGCGATGGTTCCATGGAAAGCTTGAGTTTATGCTCAGCCAACGAGGTAAGCCCTTGCTAGTCCACGATGGCCACACTTTCGGCATACAATACGTGCGTAAGGATAAAAAATACTGGCAGTGCAATTTGTCGCGCAAATTTAATTGCAAAGCTCGTGTTACAACAACCGATACCGGCGAAATTATCGTTACCAACAACGAACATTGTCATACCGAAATTCGTCAACATCTACGCAAAGACTACCAACGCAACAAAGTCATGATGAATGCATTTATCAATCTCAGCAAGAGTCATCTCAACGAACTGCATCGTCATCAGCAGCAAAACGCCAATAATAACCTTAACAATTTTGGCAACATTAACAATCTCAGTACTTCCAGCAGTGGCTCATCACGATTGCAGGCCGACAAGGAATATAGACCGTATCTGGATATGACCCAAGAAGCAATAAATGCATCAATGGCCGAATTGGGTAAAGCTGGTAGTAACAGAAGCACCCTAACGTCACCGGGTGTCGAAAAAGTCGACACTAATATGAATACCAAAAATGTTACCGATGATGATGATGGTCCAATTGATGTCAGCTGGAAGGGTAAAGCCAACGACTCAACTTAAACGCCCTGAAAATTTAAATGAATTTGCATCGGTAACACGAATCCTACGATACCAAATTTCTAAATAAGAAACTACATGACTTTAAGCATTCGATTTAATTAAAGTACAAATTAAAATTAAAATCAAACCAAAATACTCGTCATGTTGTCTTCAAACAATAATAATTATAAAATAGACTCGTAATTTCATTTTTTTTTTTTTATTATAAACTGGGATTATATTTAGTGCGGTACATAAAGTATCAAGACAATTTTTTCTTAGTTTTAATTTTAATGTTAAGTTTAAAATAGGCGTTAATTAAAAGAAATACTTTTTTTCTGTTTTGTTGTTAGTTTAATATCATTAAATTTTTTTTATATTTTGTTGTTGAACAAGCATTTACTTTTGTATGCTTTATTTTGTTAATGTTCTTTTAGACAATCGCATTATTGAGATTTTTATTAAATTAATTTTTTTACTGCGGATATTTTTAGGAAAAGCCATGTTATCAAAGAAAATATAATATATGTACACATTTTTGGGTTAAATTGTTATTATTGCTCTTGTTTATTTGGTTTTATGAGGTAAGTTATTTCTAAGGTGCCAGTTATAGCGATCATTGAAATCCATCAGGAAAAATGTTTGAATGGATATTTAACTAAGTTTTCTTTTGATTACTAATGCAATTTATATACCAATCGACCGGAAAATACTTTAAGAATTTTTTTTGAGAAAGAAATATAAGTTCGCAAGCTTATTTTTCGTTAAAAATGTATTTTTCTATTTTCCGTACGGAAATTCGTTTTCCTGAACAGCTGATGGATTTTTGTCAAAAAATGAAACGAATCGTTCCAATGATTTGCGTTTCAATTTTGAATAATTCCAATGATCTGTGTTTCAATTTCTCACAATTCCAATGATAGAATTACGGCAGGAAAAAAATTCCTGACAGAAATTTTCAATGATTGCTATAACCGACCTATCAGAAAAATTCCAATGATGTGTTTCAATGATGAAAACCAATTGTTGTGTATGTTGCGTAGGTACTTATCCTTACTTCCAATGGAATAAAAGAAATACTTAATGTAATATAAAAGAATTCAGGTTTTATTAAGTGTTGGGAAAATGATCAGTTTATGACGTGATAGGTTGGAAGTCCGAAAGCAGAAGAAAGATAAAACCTCGTGGGCTAATTGACACAAGTTACGATTTTGACGTCTCTAGTTATTTCCGACAGGCTCGCAGCTAACTTCTCTTCAAACATTGGGGCGCGTTTTGAAATACGTAACAATCCTCACCACTAAAATTGAGTATATTCTAGACGTTCCACAGGTCTCCTGGTCCGGGTGCTCCGTCTAAGTGTTGGCGGACTATCAAGACTCGGTTTGTGGTCACTCCTTCTTACTTCAACATCTGCAACTAAATTGTCTGATGGTTCTATAGTAGGCTCATCTCTTTCTGAGATCTTTAGAGTTACTTCGGGGTTATTATCTGTGAAAGAAAATGGAGTTTTAGTTGGAGGAAACAAAGATGTTATCTCGAAATCAGAATCGTTCGTTATATTTGATGGATCTATGTTGCAACTTCTTATTTGATCCACATGTCTTCGCCAAAGTTTCCCATTAACGTTTATAAAGTAGTGAAGCATACCATCTCTGCGTGTTATCTTACCGAATTCCCACTTCTTGTCCTTGGATGTATAATTTCTCACCTGTACCAAATCGCCAGGGTAGTACTGTGTTCCGTCTACGTATGGCGTGCGCTCTAGTTTCTGCTGAACCGTTTCCTTTGTTCCGGAACGGACTAAATCCAGACGTACTCGGATCTCTCTCTGCAGGAACAAAACACATGGAGCTATCCCAGTTGTAGAATTTGGTGTTTTTCGGTATTGCATCAAGTAGTTAGAGAGCTTAAAATTCAAATCTCCAGAGTCCATAACCATCTTTCGAAGTGCCACTTTCATGTTCTGTACGAATCTTTCCGCCTGTCCATTAGTAGCCGGATGATATGGCGCTGAGTACTTGTGAAAAATCCCGTTTGCTCTGATAAATTCCTTGAACTCCCCTGACGTAAAAGTCGACCCGTTGTCGCTGACCAATGTAACAGGTAAACCAAAACGAGCAAAAATCTCTCGTAGCACTGCGATTGTTTTCGAGGCAGTCATACACGTCATCGGAATTATCTCCGGCCACTTCGAATGCGCATCGACCACGATCAGAAAATATTTGTCCATAAATGGTCCAGCGAAATCAATGTGGACTCTCTGCCAGGCACTAATTGGATACTCCCATGGATGCTGTATCTTTTTTGTAGACTGCTTCAAGGTACGTCTGCATGCAAAGCATTCGTTAGCCAGATTCTCAATATCCAAATCGATGCGTGGCCACCAGACATAGCTTCTTGCAAGAGCTTTCATCTTAACTATTCCTAAGTGTGCCACGTGCAATTCATTCAAAATGAGTTTCCTCAAGCTTGTGGGTATCACTACTCTACTATTTCTTAAAATAACCCCATCAGATAACGAGAACTGCTCAT
Source organism: Sphaerophoria rueppellii (assembly GCA_920937365.1). Taxonomy (NCBI): domain Eukaryota; kingdom Metazoa; phylum Arthropoda; class Insecta; order Diptera; family Syrphidae; genus Sphaerophoria; species Sphaerophoria rueppellii. The sequence continues at coordinate 84,752,392 of CAKKXW010000003.1, forward strand.
CCTTACCTATAAAATCCGGATGTAGGAGCTTTTTCCCTGCCAACAAGGAAAAATAAACCTCCTTCAGCACTTCATCTTTTGTTGTCTCCTTTGCAATGTTCTTTTGCGTAACCGGAAAGGTATCAAATTGCTGCAATTGGTATAATGTGATATCATCTATCTCCTTATGACTTTTGTGCTTCAGCGGTAAACGCGAAAGAGCATCTGCATTGGAATGCTCATCGGTCGACCGGTATACAATGTCGTAGGTGAAGCCTTGCAAGAACTGAGCATAATGCAGCATACGTGTAGCCACCATGCTTGGCAAATTTTTGTCTGGGCTGAAAATAGCTACCAAAGGTTTATGGTCAGTAATTAAGGTGAACTTACGTCCATAACAGTACTGGAAAAACCGTTTTAGAGCCCAAAAAATTGCAGTTGCCTCCTTGTCAATTTTGCTATAGTTCCTTTCGGAAGCTGATAACGATCGGGAAGCATAAGCGATCGGATGTTCGTGTCCATTTGGGAATAGGTGCGACAGCACGGCACCCAGCCCATATGGGCTTGCATCCGTGGCCAACGTCAAAGGCAGCGCTGGGTCATACGCAACGAGGACCACATCCGAAGTAACTTCGTCTTTGATGAGATTAAACGCGATCTCGCATTCCTTGTCCCAGTTGAATACAACGTCTTTTTGCAACAGGCGGTGGAGCGGGTGCAAATTGGCTGATAGATTTTTTAGAAACCTTCCATAATAATTGACCAACCCTAGCCAACTTCGGACCTCCGTGATATTCTTAGGGACAGGTGCATCCATGATAGCCTGAACTTTATCCTCTGTCTTCTCTAGTCCTCTCGCCGAAATCACATGGCCTAGGTAAGTAATAGACTTTTCGAAAAATTTACATTTGTTAAAATTTACCCGCAATCCAACTTTATTCAGTCGACTAAGAACATCCTCTACACGAGCTAAATGTTCTTGAAAATTTCTCCCCTGGATTTTGATCAGGGCTGCCGTTTCAAATTTTCACAGAGCAGTATTTTCAAGTTCTAGAGGGGAGTATTTTGCTATTGAAGGGAGTACACAAACAAACATTTTTTAACAGGGACACTTTTTGATTAGGTAGATGAAAACAAAATCGAGTTTTGACAGCTTTGAATTTACCTCGTGAATGCACATTTTCACTAATGAATCACAATCCATTTTCATCATGAAAATTCTCCAACGGCTTTCTGCCGAAATGCGGAGTCGATGACCACAAATTCATTCGTATTTCTCACCCTAGTAGACCGGGGGTAGAATCGTGTAAGCTGATTTTTAATAGTTGCCAGTCAAATTCAGGAAAAAAAAGAAGAGATAATTGAGTGTCAACTATCAACTATCAGCTTACACTATTCCAATCCGGCAATAACAAGTCGAGTCCAAAAATTTGAGTCAGTATATTCGTTCTGTAATGTTACCTTTCGAAGTGCCGAAAATATTGCTGCCGTTCAGGCGTCCGTAGCAAATGATCGAAATCAGTCAATTCCATGGCATTCTGAATGGCCAGCGTTATCGCATCATGATTGCCGATTATTTTTGGCTTGCATTTGAATTTATATGGACTTTGGCCACAAGTAGTTTCAACAGGCCACAAAGCACACCACACAATCCCATTATTGAAGCGTAGGTTTGATGGACGAGTTATCTCAAGAAATGGGAGTCTATTGCCCGCCTTGTTCGTGTGACTAGTTGTGGTAATTAATATAATATAATGTTCCTTTAAGTTTCTAAGCGTCTGTATCACAATGTAAAAGTAAAGTTCTGATTAGTTAACCAGCACTTAAATTAGCTGCCAGTTAAATCCTCCTGTCAATGAGTTTTACGTTTCACATTCATCCTTCTAATAAATTTGTGTTTTGGGTAACTAATTGCCAGTTATTCCAACAACGACAACGGCAAAGCCAGAAAAAAATAAACAAAAATCAAAAGGATATTTGTTGTTGTTTCGGAAATTACTTCGGATAATTCCCTGTAGATTTTGCTCTCAACTTAATAGAGGTCAGAACAGAACCACTATTAACTTTTGAGGGCGCTCGGAAATGACCTAATAGCGTTCAATGAATAAATACCAGCCTTTGAAAGTTATAATAGTTATAATTCTTTGTTTGACTTGTGATTGTTGGCCATATCTTTAATCAATCAATACACAGGATGATTATCAATCGAATCATATTTCGTATTACGGAAGGTTATCGATCGAACCACGCACGATTTTGAATAAACCCGAAAATATTGCAAATATTTCTACTTTGGGAATTCTATGTTGTCCAAGGATTCCATGATAACGTTCTTACTCGGAAAACGCGGTTTCGTGGTAACTCCACAACGCGGAAAAAAACTCATAAAACTCATCGTGTCGAGAAGAATATCCATTTTATTGGAAAAAATTTAAATTATTTACGAATCCTTGCTTTTGAGAAATTTAATTCTATTATAATTGAAAAAAAGACAAATCTTGTTTTTTTTTTCAGACTTTTAATTCTGTTAACTGCCAGTTAATTACTTTATAGGGCACTTCATCCTCCCTATAAAGTACTTGACACTTTAACTACTAGTTAGCTCTACTCAGTTGTTGTGAAACGCTATTTTGAATTTTAACTGCTAGTTAGCTTTAGCTTCCAAGTAGCTTAGCTGGAACTTTACTTGTATATTGTGAAACAGGCGCTAAGGGGAGTATTTTCGAGTATAGCGGAGTATGGGAGTACACTGAACGCAAAGGGAGTACAAATACTCCTATGGTAGTAGTTCCGGCAGCGCTGATTTTGATGTCATCCAAGAAAACACACACGCCATTTACGCCTTTCAACGTCTGCTGGATGTACCTCTGCCAAATAGCCGGTGCCACCTTCGTACCGAACATCAGTCTATTTACCTGGTAATCTCCTTGGATGGTAGAGATTGCTTGCATTTGTGCGCTTTGCTGATCCATCGGCATGTGTAGATAAGCCTCACTTATGTCCAACGTTGTAAAAATTTTCCCACCTTCCATCGACGCACGTAGCGAAAATATCTTCTATGGGTGGGATCGGAAAGTTGTCACTTTTAAGAACCTTGTTGAGGGTGATTTTGTAGTCCGCGCACAACCTGATTGATCCATCCTTTTTAAGAATTGGCACCACGGGCGTGCCCCATTCACTAAATTGCATCTTTGTAATGATTCCTGCTTTCTCCAAACGATCGATCTCTTGCTCCATTTTAGCTCGCATAGCGTACGGGACCTTACGTGCAGCGATGTAAACAGGTCGAGTGTTTTCTTCAAGGTACAACTTGGCTTCGTAGTTGTTAATTTTTCCTACCCCAGGTTGAAAAACTTCCGCGAACTTTGACTTTAAAACTTGCATAGTTTCCTCCTTTACCTCAGGTGTCACCTCGTCTTTTATTTGGTGTATTTTTGGCAGTACTACATTGAAAAGCTTGAGCCACTCTCTGCCAAAAATTGCGTCAACCTTCCCGGGCATTATGTAAATGTTCGCAATGGATATCTGTGCACCGTATTGAACTTGCATGGTGGCGTAGCCCAAAGGGGTGATCAGTTCGCCTGTGTAAGTCTGAAAAGGAATAGAGGATTCATTTATTAGTTTTTTAGGCCACGAACTTAGAAAATCCTCATGTGAAATTGATGAAACCGCTGCTCCGTGTCTAGCTCTAGACATTTGCATACCCCATCTAATTTTACTTCCAACATGATTTTGTTCGGTTTCTTTTTCTCTTCTGGAAGAAAAACTTCACTCAGATTATTTATGTAGTATGGATCGTCGTCATCTGATGATTGATAATCCGGGGACTGTAACTGATTTTGGCAAGTTGTTCTGCCTTGCCATGTATTTTGTGTATGTGAAATGCCTACTGAACCTCTCATGCAAACACGTGCTAAATGTCCAATTTTCTTGCACTTTGAACAAATTGTTTTTGTATGCTGACATTCATTAGCCAGGTGCTGTTTGTCTCCACATCGAAAACAACTAGTAGTGTTCGTATGTACTTGTTTTCTTGAGATTTGTTGCTGTTTTTTTGAATTGTTTTTATTAAATTGGGGATTATATTTTGCTACTGATTTTGGTGATTCGATGACGTCGTGGCTTGTAGATTTTGTATTTCTTTTGAGTCTTTCTGTGCTGACTCCATTGCCAGTGTAGCCGTGACGCAGTCAACGAATTTGTTGTTAGGTTCTTTTAGCTGAATTAGTTTCTCCAACCAGTGAACATTTCGGAGACCACTAATAAATTGTTGTCTCAAGTGTGCATCGGCTGTTGATGCTTGGCAAGATGCGCATTTAAAATCGCAATTTTTGCACATTTTCTTCAAATCTGCAACAAAATTCGATATGCTTTCACCCTCGTGTTGGATACGCTTGGAAAATCGATTCTGTTCTGCGATTACACTGGGTGCTGGATGTAAGTGATCCTTTACTAATTTTACCAACTCATCGTATTCTTTCATTTGGGGATCATCGGGACTCGTCAAATTGCAAAGAAGTTGTAATGTTTTTGCGCCGATTGCATGTATGAGCCAATCCTTTTTGCTTTTTTTTACTTCTTCCGTAGATCCAGTTAATTTCTTCAAATTGAAGAAATTTTCCAGTCTCTTAACGAAGATTTCCCAACTTTCGTTGTCTTCATTGAAAGTCTCAATTTGGATACTTTCTTGCTGTGATGATTGACCGGTATTTGTGTTACCCTTAATCGCAGTTTGGATCGCAGTTAAAAGCGCCTCGAGCTGATCAGCGTCCATTGTACTTATTGGGCGCGTTCAGTTTGGTTTTGGATAGCCTATCTTAGATAGCCTATCCAACTCGTTTTTCATGAACGAGTTCGATAGCTTAATTTAGATAGGTGTGAAAACACGTATACAAAAATCAGCTGTTTCAGAATTTCAATGGCTTTTCTGTCGGATAGCCACCTATACCAGAAATTGTTGGATAGCTTTGGTTTTGTTTGGTTTGAATCTCTGCTATTTTTGTTTACATGGAAAACAAAAACAAAAAGCTATCCGGATAGCCTATCCAAGTCAAAGTGAACGCGCCCATTATTTGCTCCTCCTCGTCGCCACTGTTGTGTATGTTGCGTAGGTACTTATCCTTACTTCCAATGGAATAAAAGAAATACTTAATGTAATATAAAAGAATTCAGGTTTTATTAAGTGTTGGGAAAATGATCAGTTTATGACGTGATAGGTTGGAAGTCCGAAAGCAGAAGAAAGATAAAACCTCGTGGGCTAATTGACACAAGTTACGATTTTGACGTCTCTAGTTATTTCCGACAGGCTCGCAGCTAACTTCTCTTCAAACATTGGGGCGCGTTTTGAAATACGTAACACCAATGATAGCTATAACTGGCCTCTAAAGATAGAACGGAACGGAGAAAACAGCAAAGTTTAAACCTTCAAATCGTTCCGCAGTCGTTTCTGTTGAATTAGAATGTACAATGTCCATTCAATGTACATGTACCCTAAGTTTCTGTCTATTATATCGTAACGTAACAAAACTACTTTTTAGTTTTTACGGACGTGTTTCATTATTTTTAGAAAAAAATCGAAGATGCTTTTTGCGTTTCAAATATCTGCATATCTTACAACAGTTTCGAAAAGTGATTGCATTCCACGGGCTTGAGATGATACTTACTTACCCAGCTCCCAATCCATGAAGGATCTCAGCCTGCGAGACATAGCAGTTTTCCACTGGGAACGGCTCCTCGCAAGCATTCCTCAGTCGTCAAAACCAAGCGCTCTGGCATCCGCAATTACTTGGTGTTTGTACCATAGGCTCGGTCTTCCATCAGTTTGTCTCGAACGAACCTGGTGGCTGCGATAAGTAGACTTTGCTGAATCCTTGTCGTTCATTCGCTCGATGTGGCCGAGCCAGTGTAGACGTCTTTTCTTGACCTTCTGGACTACATCCACATCTTGGTACAGCTCGTACAGTTTTCGGTTGAACCTTTTTCTCCATTCGCCATCGTCGCATACGGGAACGAAAATCCGTCGAAGAATTTTTCTTTCCAAAGTGCCCAGTATCAATTCCCCCGGACTGGTAAAATCAGAGTTTTGTACAGCAAACACTTTATCTATCGGGTGAGGGGATTTGAACCCAGTTGTTTTGCCAAAACGAAGCAGCAGCGGTTCGCTAGGGTAATTCTTCTTCGGATCTCCACTAATGTCGTTGTCCATTGGCAGTCCAGAAGCCTTCTGAAACCATTCCATTGGATTGACTTTGACAGACGGATTGCTTCTGAGAAGAGCAGAACTCTTCCGTTTTGAAAACAGAAGCGTCCGCAGAATGACACTTTTATCATAACTCGTTCCATTGGAGGTAGAAAAAGAAACGTCAAAAAAAGACTAATGGAAAACGACATAAGGTGTCGTTTGTGGGATTGATGTTTGTTCCAAGGTAGGTGAACTCTTTAACTACCTCGAAAATGCTTCTACCAACAGTGACGTTTTGTCCTAGTCGGTGGACAGATGTTGCTTTGTTTGTTGATAGCATGTACTTTGTTTTGTCCTCATTAACTTTAATACCAACGAGTTTCGCCTGTTCTTCAATCGCTGTGAAGGCCTCAAGCACAGCTCTCTTGGACCGATCGATGATGTCAATGTCGTCCGCATAGCCTAGAAGCTGGGTGAATTTGTTGAAGATAGTGTTTTCCGTGCTCACACCTGCCTTGCGCACTATCTGCAACAGGACTATCTTGAAGAAGTCTAAACTAAAACTAAACTAAACCCTGCGCATGTTTTAAACAACTCGGAGGGGCTGTTACCCATTTGCACACTGCACTGCGTATTGTTTAGCGTAATGCGGCACAGCTGGATCAGTTTGTTCGGGATCTCGAATTCAGACATCGCCATCATAAGCTCTTGGCAGTGAATGCTATCATTAGCAGCTTTGAAGTCGATGAAAAGATGATGGGTTTCGACTTGAAATTCGTTGGTCTTTTCTAGGATCTGCCTCAGTGTGAATATTTGGTCTATCGTTGTGCTGCCTGGCCCAAAGCCACACTGGTACGTGCCGATTATTGTGTTGCAGAAAGGTTTAAGACGCACACACAGTACGTTGGATAGGATTTTGTATAAAACATTAAGCAGGGATATGCCACGGTAGTTTTTGCATGACATCGGATCGCCTTTTCTGTAGATGGAGCTTATCGAGCAGTCAGTGGGCATGCACTCTTCCTTTCGCACTTTGTTGATAACCTCGCGGATGCATTTGATCACAACACCTCCATACTCCGACTCGGCGGACTTGTTTTTTTTTTTTTAGCTTTTGGATGGCTCTTTCTACCTCTACTGTGCTGGGGGCTGGGACTGGATCTTAATTGACTGGTCTCGCTTCTCTTTCGTCATTGGCTCGCTCGACATAATGCGCATTCAACAGCTGCTGGAAGTACTGGGGCCGAATTACGGCATCCGTTATCGAGTGAGTGAGTCTCATCAGTTATCCAACGAACGAGTAACCTCATTGGGATTATGACATTCGATAGGTCACGAATCGTTTAAGAATAAAAAAATTTAGTAGTTTTATCGAGTCTCTATTTGTTTTGAAGGAATTTTGAAAGGTTTGACAAATAAAAACACAAAACTTGAGCGAAATAGCAGATGAAGAAATATAATTTTTTTTTAAATGAAAAACGAGATTGATGAAGCCATGAAGCTTAAAATCTTGACCAAAATAGATTATTGGCAAAAAATTTCATAATAAAATAAAATTTAAATTTTTTCTCAGAAGTTCCTGCCATCAGTTAGGTGTTAGTGTGTCGAATGAAATTACGCTCGATAGCTGAGCAGAGAATTTAAATGATTGTACTAGAAGCTCGATATCGTGAGAGGTAATACCAAACACACACAATTCAGTATCGTATTATTCGATAACGGATGCCGTAATTCGGCCCCTGCTTTTGATTACTAGAATTCCTTGTGCTTCGGTGACTAGGTTTCTTTCACTGTTTCTAAGAGCCTGTGTCCTGTTCTGAAACCAGAAGCTAATTGCTTCGACATTTTAAAGAAGCGCCGGGTGTTGTTCTTTGCCCGAGTCTCTTCTAGATCTTTGAGCTGCGAAACTGCGGATGCTCTTTTCTTGCTGCTCTTGTTTTCAGTTGTGACATCTGCAAACGTGCATTTTCCGTCTCTCTTCTCAATAACGCGCACTCATCATCATACCACTGGTTCTTTTTCGGAATTGGATGGTAACCTTTGGTGGTCACGGCTACATTTTTAATTATTTCGCGATATTGGTTACACAAGGTGTTGACGTCTCTCTCTGGTATTTGGGAAGACGGCGGAAAAACGTTCAATCAAGCGCTCACTGTGGTCTCTGGCATTGTTGAAATCTTTCTTTGGCGGCACGTGTTTTCTTGTCATTTGTTAATCGAGATCTTAAGTAAGCCACTTCCAGATAGTGGTCAGAGTCGATACTTGCTCCTCGGAAAGTGCGCACGTTCAAGATGTTGGATGCGCGTCTTGTGCCGATCAGCACATGGTCGATTTGGTTGGTGGTTCGACCATCCGGAGATCGCCAGGTTGCTGTGTAGATCTTTCGTCTTGGAAACCTAGTGCTACTTATCACCGTATTACGAGCTGCATCAAAGTCGATTAGTTGGAAGCCGTTATCTGTTGTAACCTCGTGGAGGGTGTGATTTCCAACTAATCCGCCAAAGATACCATACAGGCTCCGTAGGTTCTATCCAGCAGGTCGTTAAAATTCTCCCTGCTACCTTCCTCATAATCAGTAGGGCCGTATGCATGTGCACATATTAGACTGATGTTTTGAAGTGTAGCCTTGATGCGGATTACAGCCAGGCGATCACTAATTGGCTTGAAATCCATGACTTTCGATCTAAGCCGATTTCCCACGACGAATTTGCATTCAAATATGTGCGTTCTTCGATGACAGCTGTAATAAATGACGCAGTTTTTCCTTTTCATTGTCCCTGATCCTATCCATCGTTTTTCCTGGATCGCAGTAATGTCTGCCTTATACTGCGTGAGGACAGATTCAATTTTTTGAGTTGGACCTGAAGTTTGGAGTGTTCTTACATTCCAGGTACAAACTCTCAATCCGTTATCCGTTGTCGTTCCGGGTCAGTCTTGTTGACATTGAGAGGGGTCATTATCTCTCTCATAACTTTCAGTTTTTTACTGTGGAGAGGTTGCTAGCCCCTCGCACTAAGGGGGCATATTTTTTTAAAGTGCTGTTGTTTCTCTGTTTGTACTCGCGCTTACAAGTTTTGAAAAATATATCCAGTGATATAACCAGTACCCGGTGGTTACCGCTTGCAGGTAAAATTATAATTTGGTGTGTAGGAAAAGATACAGCATATACCCCCATATCCTGTAACACCTAACATCCAACCACCACCGAAACATGATATCAACAACAGTATGGAGTGGTTAATGGGTTCTCGGAAACATTGGTCCACATTCCTTCGAAAATAAGGCAAATGTACTTAGATACTTAAAGTGACGGCTAGAGTGCTATGTGAACTTGGGCCTCTCTCAACCCACAGTCTCCATTGCCAGCTCGGTCCTTAGCTAAGTGTCTATGTCTACATTTTTACACTCCAGGATGATTGAGGTCCTCTTCCACTTGAGTGCGCCATCTGAATCGCAGACTTCCTCTACTTCTTCGTGCCTCGGGAATGGTTATGAAGGCTTTCCGAACTTTCTTCTCAAAGCAGCCTACCCTTAGGCATTTTCATCCGATTTTGTCCAAGCTCCTGTACCATTCAGCAGGACTGGGATGATCGAGAGAGCGCTTTATTCTTCGTCCGATCTGGACGCTGGTATTATCGTCCTTGATAATGGCGGAGCGTAGCCAGACTTGACTACGTGCTACCTGAAATGTAATCCCATGGTCGCGGTGAGCTTTGTTTTAAACAAAACTGCCCTGCGAGCCATACAGCGCGTGAGACAATGGATTTGTTTATTAATGTTTTAATTTATTATTTTATTGTTCAAATACGTTAATACAAAATACGCAATTAGAAAATCAAACGGGGGGAGACACTCTACGTAGCTAAACAATCTAAATATTAATAACTCTACTCAGTTTCTGAATGCGATTTAGCAGCAAATCTCCTTGTTTGATGGTTGCCTGGTATTGCCAGTTTTTGTTGTCGGGACGGTTTGTTTCTACGATTCCGCCAACTCTGTCCACTTTGCAGTGCAAGCGACCAGCCGCAATGAAACGTGACAACTCTTGATCGATGTAATCAATATCGACACCGAATGCTTCGGCCATATACTGGAGTGTCAACGAACGATAGGACTCCAAAAGTTGGGTGTATGCTAGAATGCGCATTTCCCGAACATAGAAACGGTAATGGGGATTGGCCAAGTAGTCATTTCGGAAGATGATCTCAACTTCAGCCAGGTGCTTGAAAAACTCTGCATAGTGGCAGTTGTACAGTGAGAAAAGGTATTTCTTGACATCGGGCAGACCGTGTAGAACTTCTTGGATCTCAGCCCCTTTAACAACTTTGTCTCGCAGTTCATTGCGGGGCAAGCTTATCATCGACACATAAACTGTGTAACGAACAAAGGTCGGGTAGTCCATAAGTTCGTAGGATGTGAAAGTGCTGACGGTGTCGAGGAAGAACTCAGCAGCGGCTTTGAAGTCGCGAATAGCCACAGAGTAAATACCTTGGTAAACCTAAGTAACGAATTTGTGTTGAGATAAATAAACTTCTGGAGATGAAATAAACAAACCTTTAAACGATTACGACGATCCCAATCACCTCCTTCTTCGATGAGATACTTGGCTTTGTCGATATTACGGGTTATGAGATCGTGATCCAAATAAAACAAACCCAAGCGAATCAAATGGAAAACAATGTCCAAACGATGTCCCAATGATACGGTCTTTTCGTAGGTCTTTCGGAATGCCGATTCTGCTCCAGCTTTGTCACCGATGCGACAAAGATATTCCGACTTTTTGAGGTTTGCCTCGCGTACTTCCATTTCGCCGAGACTTTTTTCTGCATCCTCAATTGCAGCGTCTAGCTTTTCAAGCTCAGTCTTGTTGTTTTCCTTCATGCGGGTAAGTAGATCTTTGTCCACAGGCCAATTGAGGTCAGCACAGACAATTTCATACCATGGTGCCATGTTATCGGCTTTGATGGCATCAAGAAGCTTTGTCTTAATCGCCACATCGTTTTTGTGCTCGCCAAGGGATAATAAAAACTTGTACTGAGCCAAATCTAGATTTGGATTCTTTTCTAGTCCTTGTTCTTCGAGGTTCTCAACAGGCATTTTGAATTATTTGATTTAATTTTTAATTAAACTTTTAAAAGAAGTTTCTCTGTGAATAATTTTCTTTCGGTTTCGATTTTATGTTTGACAGACGGCAAATTCCGCAAATCATGAGCAAAGTGAAGTTAGTAGCATTTCAACTGGATGTTTCGATGAAACAATTCAGTTACAATTTTGTTTTTTACAAATTGTTACACGATGGTTGAATGTGCTCTTTATTTGCTTTGAATTTTCTTATAACACAGGAGTGGTCCATAGCTTAGAGGTTAGGTGCGTTGTATGCTAAGAAGAACGTCGTGGGTTCTAGTCCTACTCGTGTCCATAGTTTTTATTTCATCTTTCACGGGCACTGCCTCTTGCGAAGAACTGACAAACCTTTCAAGAGTATCAACCTGTCATGGAAAAAGTGCTTCTCAACTTTGCCGTTCGGAATCGGCGTTAAATTGTAGATCCCCTCAATTCTTCACACGCACCTAGAGAATTGTTGATAAGAGTAAGCCACTAAGATCTTGGCTCTTCAAGAGCTGTCGCGCCATTCTATTATATAGCAGTGCTTTGATGCAAAAATATGCTTTTAGGAATTACAAACATGAGGGGAGAGAGAGAGAGAAAGACAACGCAACTTTTTGCTAATTATTACAAATCAATAAGAGCAATTGAGGTGATTGCCTTGCCTCATCTTGATGGATCTTTTTATATATATCGTGAATTGAGTCATCATGATATTTTAAAGAACCGCTGTATGGAAATTAAATTTTCTCTGAACACATTCTTATATGATTCGATTTTTATGGTCTCTACTGTTAAGATGTCAACTGTCACTTAACAACTACAAAAAGAAGGGTGTCGGATCGATAAGCTAATTGGAGAAAAGAAAATTTAATTCCATAGAAAATCTTTGCGAAGAAAATTCAATAAAATTCCATTAAAATGATCGGTGGCTTGTTTGTCTACAACCACAAAGGTGAAGTTCTTATTTCCCGAGTATACCGTGATGATATTGGTCGGAATGCAGTCGATGCTTTTCGAGTCAACGTCATCCATGCAAGACAACAAGTGCGCTCCCCAGTTACAAATATCGCCCGCACTAGCTTTTTCCACATAAAGGTAGGCGTAAATCTTGAGCAAAAATATATGTATATCCAATTTTTCATGAAATCCATCCACTGAATAGCGTGCGAACATTTGGTTAGCTGCGGTAACTAAACAAAATGTAAACGCTGCCATGGTCTTCGAGTTTCTCTTGAAGATAATCGAAGTAATGCAATCATACTTTGGAAAAATCTCCGAGGAAAACATCAAGAACAACTTTGTTCTGATTTATGAACTTTTGGATGAGATCCTGGACTTTGGTTATCCGCAGAATACCGACACTGGTGTTCTGAAGACGTTCATTACACAACAAGGAATCAAGTCAGCCACAAAAGAGGAACAAATGCAAATCACTTCGCAAGTGGGTTCATTGAACTCTTTTTTTTTTCTTTCAAAGCTAAAGATAATCGTGTTTTGTTCTTTCAATCAAGGTCACTGGTCAAATTGGATGGCGTCGTGAAGGCATCAAATATCGCCGCAATGAATTATTCCTCGACGTCTTGGAATATGTCAACCTCCTGATGAGTCCTCAGGGTCAAGTTTTATCGGCACATGTTGCAGGAAAAGTTGTTATGAAGTCTTATCTCTCTGGTAAGTTATGTGAACATTTAGATTGAGTTTCACTGATTATTTTTGTTTTGCAGGCATGCCAGAATGCAAATTCGGCATCAACGACAAAATTGTCATGGAGTCCAAAGGCCGAGGTCTATCCGGAAACAACGAAGCCGAAGCATCCCGTTCCGGCAAACCCGTTGTCGTAATTGACGACTGCCAATTCCATCAATGTGTTAAACTTAGCAAATTCGAGACCGAACACTCAATCAGTTTCATCCCACCCGATGGTGAATTCGAGCTTATGCGCTATCGTACAACAAAAGACATTTCATTGCCATTCCGCGTTATTCCCCTGGTCCGCGAAGTCGGACGCACCAAAATGGAAGTCAAAGTTGTTCTCAAATCCAATTTCAAGCCATCATTGCTTGGCCAAAAGATCGAGGTGAAAATTCCCACACCGCTCAACACTTCCGGCGTACAATTGATCTGTCTCAAGGGCAAGGCCAAGTATAAAGCATCAGAAAATGCAATTGTTTGGAAGATTAAACGCATGGCTGGCATGAAAGAAACACAATTGTCTGCTGAAATCGAACTGCTCGAAACAGACACCAAAAAGAAATGGACTCGACCACCAATTTCGATGAACTTTGAAGTGCCATTCGCGCCGTCAGGCTTCAAAGTTCGCTACCTAAAGGTATTCGAACCAAAACTCAACTACTCAGACCATGATGTCGTCAAATGGGTGCGCTACATTGGTCGCAGTGGACTCTACGAAACTCGCTGCTAAACGTGAATTCAACCAACATCGCGTTTACATCTCTCGTTGAAAGCAACACAAGATTTATTTCCTAAGCAAAATGTTCAATCTTTGTCGTTATATTCCAATATTATATTTATAGATATTCATTTTTTATTATTCTTATTTTCGTATCTTTTCAAAAGCAAAACAAAAATATATCGAAGACCTATGCAAAGCAACATTGAACCCAACACGGACACTAGTTTCTGGCAATTGTCTATTCAAAATTCCGATATTACTCTAAGTGTTATATAGAATTGTTAATAAATATTACTATCTTATGTTTTTACTATCGATACACTCTAATAGCAGTTGAATGAAATGCATCAAAACCAGAAACTATGTTGGGACTGGGATTATCATAAAAAAGCTCACTCTTTCTATCGCTCTTACACTCAATTGTAAGTAAGGATTAGATAACTGTATTACCTTTACCATAACATAATATATACTCGAATGTAAAGTAAACAAAGGAACAAAAACATTATTATTATTATTAAAATAAAAAAAGTTGAGTTTGTTAAAAATAAAAATTAAAAAAAAAAAATAAATAAAAAGCAATGATAGACATATTTGTGGTAACTCTCTTACTTACTTAAGGTGGCGCTACAGTACGTTGTGGACTTGGGCATCATTCAAAAGTCTCCGCCAGCCAGCTCGGTACCTAGCTAGCTGTCTCTAGTTTCGCACGCCAAGTTGAATGAGGTCCTCTTCCAATTGAGTGCGCCACCTGACTCGCGGTCTTCCTCTCCTCCTACGTTCCTCCGGAATAGTGTCGAGGGCTTTCCGGGTCGGAGCATTGATGTCCATCCGCTCTAAATGACCGAGCCATCTGAGTCTCTGCACCTTGACCCTTCTGGCTAGGTTTATGTCGTTGTTCAACCCGAGCTCTTCTCTTCCATAGGTCAACCTCAGAAATTTTCTCTCGAAGCAGCCTTAGGCGCTTTCATCCGTTTTAGACAAGCAGGACGGGGACTTTATAAAGGGTCATCTTAGTTGTTTGGGAGAGCGCTTACTACTCTCTTGCCTTCTTAGTCCAAGGAAACAGCGATTAGCAAGAGTTATTCTCCTTCTGATTTCGGCGCTGATGTCACTATTTGTGTTGATTGCGGAGCCAAGGAAGTCTCTTACTTACTTACCTACTTAAGATGGCGCTACAGTCCTTTGTGGACTTGGGCCTCTTCAAAAGTCTCCGCCAGAAAACTTCAGTCCCTTGCTAGCTGTCAGCGCTGCCACCCTACTCCTATTATAGCAGTAGGTCTACTGCGTTTTAGCCCAAATGAAAATATACTGCGCAGCAAAACCAATCAACTCTTTTTTTTAGATTGATGATGAACAAACAGCAATTATTGATACAAAACTTCTTGGGAGATTAAATATACCTGGCTGCAGTGCGTCAACGGTAGTGGTTTCTACAAAATCCCCTTGAAAACAATAAAAAAAAAAGACTACAGAGGCACCATGATTCACCCAGGCACAAAAGACAAACTAAGAATGAAATGGAAATGATGTCTATACCTAATTTGTTTCAACAAACATTTGTTAGAGATTCAGAAAGCTCAAAAACAAAAGCCTGGAATTTACTTGTTTGATGTTTTGCATAAAACGCAATTTTTGTCTATTGCAAATATGGATTTCCTTCCTACCTTAATTTCCACTGTTTGTCCAGACTCATCCATTGCAAAATCTATTAAATGTGGACGGACCAAAGGAACTTATAGCGTTTTTTTTTTTGGTAATCCGGAATTGGTACACCGAACTGTCCGATTCCGGATACCAAACGAACATGCAAATACATTTTTTTGCTTCCAATGGTTGAATGTCTATGTATTTGTTAAACATCAATTGCAGATGACATGACATTGTTTTTATTTTTTTTAACTGTAAACATGTCGGCAAGTACGTATTTGCGAGTGTGTATGCATGTATGCGTGATTCTGTTTTTGATTCCGGACTCAAATTCGGAATCGTTTTTTTGTTCTATCCATAACAAGAACTGTCATCTTGTGGCAAGTGAACGAATTCAGAATCGTTCGGAACAGTTCCGGACGACCAAAAAAAACGCTATTACATACTTAATAATATAGCAGGACCATTTTGTCAATCGTTAATAAGTGAACAATTAAGGAATACCATATACCAAGTTTTCGATTTTCGATTCGGCCCAATTGAGGTAACCGTTGGAGCGGAATTTTCTCCTATTTCCTCCGAATCGGAGACATTTTGCTAGTTAAAAATTAAAAATTCTATGAAAAAAAACACGTATACGCCCCAGTGCAAATTTTATTGCATCTGAAATAAAATATGAAAAATAAAAGCAATGTTTTCAACAATAAGTAAAGTATATATTTAAATTTACCAACATAATTCATAACATTCATAGACGATTTTTGATTTTTTTTAAATAAAATTATAAGGGCCTAGATATGCTTTTACCAAGGGGCATCAATAGAGTTACCGAATAAGTTGTTGAGTCACACACTATTTCGTTTTTCTCATTATTCGCGCGATAACTTTGAATGCTGGCAAGTTAAGATTTGCAGCAGATTAGCGCTGGCAAGTTCACGCCATTAGCTTAAAAACATTGAGGTAAACATTCTAGCAAAATTTCAAGTCGGGACGCGATGTGACATATTTTCCACGTATATCGCGTCATTCAAAGCGACTTGCCACGGTCATTGCACCAAATACGGGGTGGCAAGTCCATTTTTTTGGAATTGGCAGTTAAAAAGCTTTCCGAAACTGTAAATTTTATCCCGGGACGTTATGCAACAAATTTTGTCGATTTTTGCATTTTCATTAGTTAAATACTATGATATCGCACCACATAAAATCAGGCAAGTCGGCGGTTTAGAGTTATCCCAGACACCAACAAATGGTTTTTTCAAAATTTCGTTTCGGGACGACATGTAGAGTGGGATTGAGCAGCCGGCTCTCCTACTATAATGAAATCAACGTAAATGTTACTATTGAAGATTTTCCCCTTTTATCTGCCATTTTGGGATATGTACTTTGGGATTGAGTTTCAACAGATCTAGATTCGCAAGATATTGTCGTGGAAGAGTTAAGTATATAGATGTGAGCCAAATAATGGCACTAAGCCGTCAATTTTACCAATTTTTGATGAATTTCCTTTTTCAATTGAAAATAAATAATTGCTTAATATCCAATGGAGATTTTTGTTGGGCAATCAGGATGTAGTTAGCAAATACCATGATTCATTCGGAGCATTGGTGTCCATCCGCTCTAAATGACCGAGCCATCTGAGTCTCTGCACTTTGACCCTTCTGGCTAGGTCCATGTCGTTGTACAACCCGAGTTCTTCTCTTCCATAGGTCAACCTTAGAACTGCCCTCGAAGCAGCCTAAAGCCTTGGCCACACAGTAAGCGGCTGAGCGACTGAGCGGCTATCGTCTGAGCGGCAGCTCTAAGCGACGTATGGCCAGGCACTGAGCGACTGCTTCTGAGCGATTAGTAGTTAAAATGTCGTTGTCAAGAATTGTTCGCCGTATTTTACTGTCGGAAAATCGTTTGTATTTGTACAAATAACTTAAACGTATTAACCAATTCAGATCAGAGTTTGGAGAATTTATTTATTTATTTATGACTTTCAGATGGATAGAATCTTTTGATTTGCTGCTTGAAAAATTGCGTCCTAGATTAATAAAACAAGGAATTGCAATTTCTCCAGAGCAGAGATTGGCTCTTGCCGCTCAGAACATTACTAAAAATTAAAACAGGTTTGGTTGCTGACCGGTGCCGCTTAGCCGCTCAGAATCTTGTTTCGCCGCTTGCGTGGCCGCTTCTATGTGATTTCATATTTTTTTATATTTTTATTTCCGCTCAGCCGTTTACTGCGTGGCCGAGGCCTAAGGCGCTTTCATTTGTTTTAGACAAGCAGGACGGGGACTTATAAAGGGTCATCTTAGTTGTTTGGGAGATCGCTTGCCTTCTTAGTCCAAGGAAACAGCGATTAGCAAGAGTTATTCTCTTCTGATGTCGGCGCTGATGTCACTGTTCGTGTTGATTGCGGAGCCAAGGAAGTCTCTTACTACAAACAAGTAATATGTCTCAATATGTGACGTATTTTCCAAGACATTTTGTTGGGTGCGCTCTCTTGATGACAGCATATACTTTGTTTTGCCCTAATTCGCCGCTTAATCCATTTTTTTAGCCTGTCTGTGTACATACTCACAAATGCACAGTAAACATCACGCTGCGTTCTCCCAATGATATCAATGTCATCAACGTACGCGAGTAGTTGCACAGACTTCTGGAAGATAGTGCCTCTAGTGTTGACGTGGGAGTTCTGCACTTTTAGTTCCAACATGATGTTTAAAGAAGTCGCATGTCAGTGCATCACCTTGTCTAAAGTCTTTTTTGACATCGGTATCAACTTAAAGTCTGCTGGAAGCGCTATCCAAATGCATCAACAATATCTATCTGTCTTTATGTTCCAGAACAAGGCACGGTCTTGTTGGCACAGGAATATTCGAAAGCTCAAAGCGTTTGCAAATTCAAGTGTGAGCCTTTGACAAAACTGATGAATGGTGTCCCGACGTGGTACGCCACAATGAATACCGTCTTGGAATGAGAAGAAAATTCATAACATAATTCGTTCGGTGGCTAAGAAAAAATTAATAAAATTTGTTTATTGAATACTGATCTATCTTTGGTGATTAAAAATTATAAAAACAAAAATTTACATATCTACTTTAGATCCAGCTTTAATCAAACTAATAACAAAAACTAATCAAAGGCAGTAGGCAGGCCATTTAGTACTTCTTCAACAAAAACGTGGCTACTACTTTGTTGAACTCGTCAGCATATTTCAAATGTATGTTGTGCTTTCCTTGAGGAAACGCGTAAAATCTGAAGAAAGAGGAGAAATAGACGTGAAACAGTAAACATCACAGATATTCGGCCCAATCGAGGTAAGCGTCGGGCCGAATTTTCCCGGATTTCCTCCGAATCGGAGACTATCGGAGAACTACATCGTGGCAAAATTCGGTGGAAATCGGAGAAAATTCCGCTCCGACGGTTTCCTAAATTGTGCCGAATGTTTTTCACCAACCTGCAGCCGAGAATCTTCTTGCGGATGTATGGGATATGTTCTTCGGCTACCATTGGGTCCTTAAATCCGTGCAATATGAGTGTGGGTATAAATATTTTGTCAAGTTCTTGTCGGCAGTAATTTCCATTGCGCTGTTTCAAGAACTCTATCTGAATATCCACCCACTCGGACCAGATTTCTGCGAAACGTTCGGGACCATAAACTTGCTCCATTGATTCCCTCATGCGTTTGGACCAGTTTGACACATCCCTCATACCTAAATGAAACAAAACCACTTAGTTAAGACTTGATCCAAGCACATCTCAAAATCGATCCACCTTCAATGACCTTAATTTCCTTTTCGTTAATATAAGATCCAGCCCCCCAGATAACAAGGTTATCCAAGAGTTTACGGTATGTTCCAGCTAGTATCATAGCGGTAATACCGCCATCACTCCATCCAAGAACAGAGAATTTAGGATAGCCCAATGTCTCCATGAACTTCTTAGCATGTTCGGCATCTCGTCGATAAAAATCCAAATCGAATTGCCTTTTTGGGGGTATCGACTTTCCGTAACCTGGCGGATCCCATGCAACGATTGTGTAATCAGTCAACATTGAGGGTAGTTTTTCGATTTGCGGTTTAAAATCGGTCCATGCTGAGCCAATGGCACCTGGCATTAGCAAAATACCATTGGGACCGCTACCCGATTTAACGTAGTTGATGTCTATGCCATCGATTTTGATTTTTTGTTCCGATATAGTGCTTGAAAAGCGATTTATATAGCTCAGTGCTGATTTAGCACCTTGGAATAGACGAACTCTGAACATTTTTCTAATCGGTTTTTTTGTTGTTGGTGATTTTTTCTTCGAAATGTCAATTGGGGGACATTGGTAGCTGATTTGTCATTCTGCATATATACAAGAAAAAATGCATCGAGCCAGCGCCCGGGCCAGCCTTCAACAGAAGTCGGCATGCGCAATGCAGAATGTGCAATTCGTTTGTGCATATTAGTAAGTCGATAAAGTAAAAATTAACGAATTTAAATAATAAAATATCACAATTGAAAATATGCATAATTTATTACTACATTAAATAAATAATAATTTTTATTGTTGTTTATAATGAAGGTGACGGTGTGGTGAATTCAATTACACACCAAAGTCAGGGATGTTGCAAGTCCGATGCAAATTTATTAAAACTACCCATAGGAACAGATTAGGCTGTGGCTACACTTTTATAAATTTATAAATTAAATTAGCGTGAAGTTGGCTGAAGATATTTTTTGACGCGAGACGTTATAAAAGAAATATGACAATAGGTCCGTTTGCGTACCCTCCTAAAACAGTCCAGTTTTACCAAAAATTACGAAATTTAACCAAATCCTGTTCGCGTACTAAAAAATTTGGTAAATTTTCGTAAAAGAGAACACTCACTAGAGAGTAAAATATATCCCCATCCTACGAATTTAAGCCCAAGAAATTTCTTAGGGCCGATTTGTGAAAAGTGTCAAATTTGTTTGAAAATAGCAAATAAATAAATAAATTCAAATTCAAAGTTTCAATTTTTCATACAAAAAAACTTGACAATTAAAATTTGGATGAAATTTGTTGTTTTCCCGTTCGCTTACTTTTTTGTAGTTTTGTTTTTCTGTGAGAGAATTTTACCCCCACTCCTTAAAATGTCTTGTTTTACGAATTTTAGTGCAGAAAGTACGCGAACGGACCTAATATAAAAAATCAAGAGAATATTTTAGTTAAAAATAGTCGCACTAGTCAATTTAAAAATGCCAATGTCATTTTCTTCGCAGAATAATTCGGGCATAGTTGGAGGCAAGAGATTGCTCCTTTGGAAGGGTTGATACATGATAGGTCAACATTTCGACAACTACTAGCTGTCAGTCAATTTTAATTCAAGAGACTGCAATTAGAGATAAATGTGGCTTTTTGGATCTCTTTATATCTTGTTTTTAAATCCTGAACTAAATAGTTCATTTTCGAAGTCGTTTACCGTCCTACAAACCGGAATAAATTTAAAGAAAGCAACACTTCATCAAAACGCATCGTGAAAAAAATGTTTAAAATTTGCAAGTGTGTGCTTAAAATATAAGATTTTTTTCAAGGACATCGACCAAGAACCGATGTCTACAGAAATAAGCAAGGGAACATCATAGTAGAAATTTAAGTTAATAAAAGAAAATTCCAGGAGCTTTAGTAAAACCAATATGTTCTATGAAATAAGTGAATTTATTAAGTCACGAATATAAAAGTTAAGAGACTACAAAGTGTAGCAGTGTTGCCACATTCAATCTTATTTCCAACAACTTCTGTAGACTGTATAACGGAGATCCTCTTAACTCCACCAACTACAGAGGAATCAGTCTACTTAATATCGCCTACAAGATCCTCTCTGACGTAATTCGTCAACAATCTGATTGGTCAATCTGGCTTCAGGCCAGAAAAGTCAACCATCAACCAAGTTTTCACGTTTCGGCAGATCCTGGAAAAGACCTATGAACTCCAAATCAATACCCACCACCTTTTTATCGATTTTAAAGCCGCGTATGACAGCATCTACAGAGACGAACTGTATAAAGCTATGTCTAGTTTTGGCATCCCTGCCAAGCACGTTCGCTTGTGCAAAATGACGATGGAGAACTCACGCTGCTCCATCAAGGTTGGCAATGAGCTAACGGAATCTTTCGTCATCAAAAAAGGATTCAGACAAGTCGATGCACTGTCGTGCGATTACTTTAACATCGTTTTTGAGAAGATAGTCAACACTATCTTCGAGGAAGGACACCCAACACCGACGGCTCGGACAGGTTCCGCTACAAACACGGGCAATAACACCAGCACCGAGATCAGACGAAGAATAACTTTTGCTAATCGCTGTTTCTTTGGGCTAAGAAAGCAATTGAGTGGAAAAGCCCTCTCTCGAGCAACTAAGGTAAAACTGTACAACACACTCATCATCCCCAGTCTTGCTTTATAGTGCAGAAGCATGGACTTTGACAAAATCTGATGAAAGTTCCTTAGACTGTTTCGGGAGGAAAGTTCTTTGGGTAATTTTTGGCCCCGTGTGCATTGAAGGGGGATGGCAAAGAAGATACAAAGCGAACTTTACGGGTTGTACAACGACATGGACCAGAGACTCAGATGTCTCGGTCATTTAGAGCGGATGGACACCAATGCTCCGGCCTCCTTTGTGTATATGGCTATGGATAGGAGATGTCATTGCATACAACATTGACGTGGCAGATAATTTTGCCGTGTCCTTGTCCAATTATGGTCAAAGCGTTGACTAGCTGTCCGAAAAACTGTACCTGGAGCGGATGGTATACCGGCGATTTTCTTGAAGAATTGTGCTAAGTCCCTATGTTATCCGTTGCATTTGATATTTAATCAATCCCTTTCAGAAGGCTTATTTCAGGATCTTAAATCAGGATCTAAAAGTCAAGTTGAGAATTACCGTGGCATCTCCAAGTTATCTGCAATCCCTAAATTGTTTGAGAGCCTTGTAAAAACAAAATTGGAGTTTATAACACGAGAACATATTTCTGACCGACAACATGGCTTTGTTTCTGGTCGCTCTACAACAACTAATTTAGCATTATTCTCAAATTATGTCCTCAATTCCCTTGAAGGCAAGAATCAAGTAGATGCGATATACACCGATTTTAGTAAAGCGTTTGATTCGGTGGATCATTCCACGTTAATACACAAACTAAAACTTTACGGTTTCGATTCCACTTTTCTTGATTGGATCTCATCTTATCTAACGGGTAGATCTCAAAAAGTCATTATAAATAATTCTTTTTCAAGATCGATACAATGTAGCTCAGGTGTTCCTCAGGGAAGCCATTTAGGTCCGCTCCTTTTCAATGTTTTTATAAATGATATTACTGCGGTAATAACACACTCTCAATGCCTTCTTTACGCCGATGATTTGAAACTTTTCTTAAAAATCGATACTATACATGATTGCGAACTACTTCAGAACGACCTTAATCATGTCTCTGATTGGTGTCAGTTGAATTGCCTCAATTTGAATAAAAAAAATGCAATGCTATCTCTTTTTATAGGTCCAATAGCCACATTAGCTTTGAATACAAGATCGACACGTATGTATTATCTTGCGTAGAAAACATAAAAAATTTAAGGGTTATATTGAGAGTAATTTTTCTTTCAAAAACCATACTGACTATGTCATTGGAAAAGCGAACTCAGTTGTAGGTTTTATAAAACGGAATTGTATTGATTTCAGTGATCCGTACGCATTATTATCCCTATATATATCTCTTGTAAGATCTATATTGGAATACGCTGATGTCATTTGGAATCCAGGTTTTAAAACGTGCTCTGATCGTCTGGAAAAGGTTCAAATGCGGTTTACCAGATTTATATTTTATAAAATGAAATGGAATTCTATCCCCGAATATAAAGCAAGGTGCCTTTTTCTAGGCATTAAGTCTCTTGAATCGAGAAGAAGTATTCATGGTATAATGCTTGTGAGGGATATCTTATGTTACCACGTACGTTGTCCACCTTTACTTTTAATTATACCAATTTATGTTCCATCAAGAGCTTTGCGTGGCAGAAACTTTCTGCTTGAATCTTTTCACCGAACAAGCTACGGCAGTAATGAGCCGATTTGCAGGTCAATAAAGGTTTGTCAATCTATTGATTTAAGTAGTTCTAGGGATATGTTTAAGATTAATTTATTCCTGTTGTTTACTTTTTAATTTATATTATAATATTTAAATATTAAGATCATATCTGTTAGCTTTAAGCTTGTAGATGAAACAAATAAATAAATAAATAAATTGTGATATAGCGTCCCAACAGCATTGACATGTTAATATTTTTATAACTCCTTACTTTTCTACAAGTATAATCATACCCTTGGATTTTTTAGCAATGCATACAAGGAACATTTATACACTACCAGCCAATCAGAATACGCGTTGTAATTTTTCACATAACGGAAGTGGGAACAGATATGAATTCGTTCCCAAGCTCCAACATTTGGTCGAAATTTTGTGTCCATTCTTGTAAAATTCTCTGAAGAAAAAGGTTGTGTCGCTCTCGTCTCGAAAAGGCGTTTATAATTTTTGTGACATATTTATTAGATCTGAAGGGAATTTCAATAATTAATTTTAACGCTAAAAGGTGAGTTATTCATTTAAAATATCGGCTTACTTATTTGTTTTGTTTCTATAATAAGTAGTTAACAAAAAAGTTAAATTGTAAATACACATCTGCGAAATCAGACAATCTTATTAATATTCGGATAAAACAAAGATGGCGGTGATACTGAAAAAATATTTCGAAATAAAAATTTCCCAATTTTGTTTGGCTTCGGCTTGAAGAAAAATGGGAATTCCTTAAAGTTTTTGTTATTCACGTACGGAAAATAAAACTTGCATTTTTGGGTGTAAAACTGTCGGGATTCAATAATTTTTTTTTTTCAAATAATTTTAAATTTCTTTCACTATTACAAACGCAAGCGTATTGGTTTCCATGTTGGAATTGATTTTTATGTATAATTTTTGTTCTAGACAAACTTGGAAAGGCGTTAGTTTGGTGTTTTCTATCTATAAGTTTGAGTAAATGAGTCGCCGACATGGCGGACGACGAGCAGTTTTCACTCTGTTGGAATAATTTCAATAGTAACTTATCGGCTGGTTTTCATGAATCACTATGCCGAGGCGATCTTGTGGATGTAACTTTGGCGGCAGAAGGGCAATTTGTAAAGGCGCATCGTCTTGTTTTGTCCGTATGTTCGCCGTATTTCCGCAAAATGTTCACCCAAATGCCAGCGAATCAACATGCTTTCGGTGAGATTGAATTTTTGGATTATATATTTTTTTATATGTTTGCTTATTTATTCTTTTTTTTGTTTGCAGTGTTTCTAAAAGATGTAAGTCACTCAGCTCTAAAAGATCTAATACAGTTTATGTATTGCGGCGAGGTAAATGTGAAACAGGAGGCTCTGCCTGCATTTATCAGTACAGCTGAGGCTCTGCAGATCAAAGGACTCACAGATGTAAGTTTTTTTTTCATTTCCAAAAATTATAGAATCGGATAGAGCTTTTGGATGTGGAGATGTGTTAGCGCAAAAATGTATTGATTTTTAAAAGAGCAACAATTTTGGGTATGCTCCATGATAGGACGCAGGCTCTCGTTGCAGCTTTTTCTCTATTTTAAAAAGTGCATCTCGTATTGTACTTAATTTCCAGTATGTATCTATTGCTACATTTGATTTTCAAATCATTTTAAAGATGGTTGTTATTTTGTTGATGAAGTGTATGTTGCTGTTGGTCGTTAGATTCTGTCGGTTAATTTTCAAACGAATAGTCATCGTCCATTTTGTTGTTTGCGCCAACCCATGCTTGGTAAACAAAAGCCAAGCTTGGCCACCATTTTTTTTTATCGGATTTTAATGCTCAATATATTCGTAGGCGATCTAGTTTCTATTTTTAAAACAAGCTACCGGCGCTACATACTCATATGAATATGAAGACGAAGTTTAAGGGAAAAATTATGTTACATTTAATCTGAATATTCTCTAAGCAAACGAAGAGTCAAACTTTTGCAGATTCGTATAACCTCAGGAACACCCGTTTTACAATAAAATTCAAGATATTTGTTTTACCAAGTACGTGTTACGTTTAAAACCGCAGTAAATGAACTTTAATTTTCTTCCATTCCTTAATATATGAATGTTCTTTGCCAGACCCATTCGTAGAAATCAAATTTTTGTGGGTGATTTCTAGTCGCTGCGTTTGTCTCGCTTATTTTCATTCATGGGTTCCAGTGTTGCCAGGAAATATGGCGTCCGAGTGTCAATTCCACAAATAAAACTGGCTCTTGATTAGAAACTTGAACAAATTGAATCATCTGTATTTCTTGGCGCCTAGGTTGATGTCAATTAAGAGTGAAATATAATAATTGTGTTGATCTTAATTATAGGTATGTTCAGCGACGCTGTTCTGCACAGTTTGGTACTGAAAAGTATAGCTTTATGGTATTCATTGACACACTTACTGAAGAAGTCCGTAGCTTAGTGGTTAGGTACGTTGGTTGCTAAGCAGAACGTCGATGGTTCGAGTCCTACTCGTGCCTATAGTTTTTATTTCATCTTTCATGGGCACTGCTTGCGAAGAACTGACAAAACTTCCAAGAGTATCATCTGTCATGAAAAAGTGCTTCTCAACTTTGCCGTTCGGAATTGGCGTAAAATTGTAGGTCCCCTCAATTCTTCACATGCACCTAGAGAATTGTTGATGAGAGTAAGGCCTTGGCTCTTCAAGAGCTGTCGCGCCACTCTATTTATTTTATTTTAATGAAAAGTTCGTTTTGGTATCCGAAATCAGAGTTCTGAGTACCATTTCCGGATTACAAAAAAAAAAAACGCTATAACTAACATAATATTAACAGCCATGAGGCATTTCATTTCTGCAATCATGCAGGCAATGCACCATAACCGCAGTTAAGATATCGCTTTGTAAGTTTATATAAAAAAAGCTCAATACAGGGCCCGTAATGCGTTAAACGATTATCGTTTGTAATGTGATATTACATTCAATCACCACGAATCGCTACTAAAATTCAATGCTTTTTGGGTTCAATGTAATTTGTAAAGTCAAAATAAGCAAAAGGAGAACCGGCAAAAATGTAGAGTAAAGTCGGATAATGTGGTATACATGTTTCTTTTTTGCACGTAACTTGAAAAATACTACATCAAATTAGCCCCTATTTCGCAGAGTTGTACATTAGCATATAATCTTCGTGTATGGAGTGTTTTACCAAATTGTGTTGAAAATTAAAAAAGTTTTGATCAAAAATTTGCGGTGACCTCGAAAATGCCACTTTTGAAAAGTGGGTGGTAATGTGGTACACATTGTCCTTCTAATGTGGTATACTATACCACATTATAATATATTTTATATCCTATACAATCTTCATTAAAAAATAAGTATTAGAGAAATGTTATTAATTTTTTTTAATTAATGAAGCAAAGAAAACAACATAAAATAAATAATATTTAAGTTACAAAGATATTAATTTCAGAAAATAATTAAATTAATTCAATCCTGGAAAATTTTTTCGCAAGAAGTACAGAAAAATATGGCACTCTTTTTGGGAATGCAATTTTCATGACCCCAGACCATCTCACACTGTAAGCACGATGTCCATTTTAAAGTTGAATCTTCATCTTTCCATTGTTTGTTACAGAAGCAGCAGTGAGTTTCATTTGAAGGCGGAACTTCATCAAACTGTTCCTCGTCCTCCTCTGAATCCTGAAATGGGACACTTTTGTCTGTATCGCTTGAGTCATCGGTGTTTGTTTGAAGAGTCTTATTAGAACCACGTTTTAATGTTTTTTTTGCTTTGTTTTTGGTTTCTAGACTTTTTGGCACACTCTTAACTTTTGAAACTTTTTTTTCTTGATTTTTCTGACACAGTGATTTCAGTTTTGGTAAATTCCGCTTCTGAATATTTTCAAGACTTTTTTCTAACTCCTGCTTGTAGGGTGATTTTGTCAGAATAGTCGCTTTGGATTTCCTCCCCCTTTTGTTTGTTGTGATTTTTTTCAATTTCGGAGGTGGTGATATCTCCCATGGTGTTATATAGCTTTTATTTTGAGCCTCATTTGCTGATGATACTTTCGATGATGAATTTGGAGGGCTAGGTGAAAGCCCAGAGCTGGTACTAGCAACACAGTCTTCTACCAATGTTGGCATAGTTTTTTCATACGTAGAAGTTTCATCAAGATTTGTTCCAGCTAAATAACAAAAAAAACAATACAAAATATCTAAGAAATTTTATCTAAGACATTTTTTAAAGTTAATTTAGATACCTTGAGATTTATCTATTTCACCATCTTCAAAAACATCTTCGATTTCTCCAGCTATGAAATCAGATTCGGAAAAAATGTTTTTGTCAAAGGGATATATGCCCGTTGCTTTGAAACCATTCACAGCAATTTGACCGGTCTGTACCTTTAAATATGCTTTTGAAAATAAGGCCACAAGGTCATAGTGCGTCACTTTGCGAGCATTCTCTCGAGAAAATCGTCGTATTTCATCGTTATAATATAGCTTTAATGTTCCCATGAAGGTTTTATCGAGAGGCTGCATCTTGTGGGTAGAATGAGGTGGCAGCGAAATTATAACAACACCACTTTCTCGTGCCATGTCCAACACATCAATATTTCTGGTATGACTATAATGGCCGTCGAGGACGAGTAAAATTGGTTCATCTTTGGATGGTTTCGTAAAGTTTAAGAAATGCTTAAACCATTTTGTGAAGATTGGAACCTGCACCCATCCCGAAATATGGCATGAAGAATCCGAACCCGGTGGTGCATCCTTCATCAACAAAGGCTGTTGGTTTTTCCGGGGAAAAATAAAATAAGGTGGAACAAACGAGCCACCAGCACTCATGCATGATATCACAGTGATAAGCGATCCACGCTCTGCTGAGGTCATGGCTCCAATCTGCCTTTTTCCCTTTCGAGCTAAAACTTTTTGCTGTTTTGACTGCACAACGGAAAGTCCGGTCTCATCCACGTTCCAAATGCGATTGGGTGGAAAATTGTACTCAGAAAACTGACTTTCCAGGAGGTCAAAAAATACTTTTACATTTTCTTTTGTAAATCCCTTTGCACGATCGAACGATGTGCCGGTTGGGGTGCGAATACTAAGATGGTTCTTATGACGCTTGCAAAAACTACGTAACCAAGTTTTTCCAGCACATTCCGAAATCACAGAAAATTTATTCGGTATATTATTTCTGTGCGCGATTTGAAAAGCCAACGACCTTATGTCGCGTCTTGTGAGACCCCACATTCGCGATTCCATTTCCAGGACATAGGCAACAAGATCCTTTTCAATCGAATCACTGAGGGTTGGCTTCCGGCCTAGCTTTGTAGAAAGAACATCTTTTATGGATTTTTCACTTCTAGCATGCCTTTGTAATGTTGTGTGTGGGACGTCATATGTTTTTGAAGCCAGCAGAATTCCCATGCTGTTGCTTCTCACAGCATTTATAGCTTTTTTCATGTTTTCAGGGTCCCATTTACGAATTTCACCTTTTTTAGGCATTATAAGGCAAAAATCTAAGTAAGGAACAACACAAATCTCAATTTTGAGTAAAAACTTTAAGGGTCTATAATGTGGTATACTATACCACAATAGGAACTGGTGGGTATACCACATTAGAGGGAATTGAGATATTTTAGAGAACAAAATAAAAATACGATAAAAAGGTATATTTGAAGCAAACTTACATTTAATCCACGTAAATTAACAACAAACGGTTTTATACAAAAGATATATTTGTTAAGAAACACTTTTTTGAACGAGTGGTAACGCTTTGAACAATAATCACAAAAAAAGTCAACTGCACACGCGGTTATGTTTCGACAATTTTCAAGAGAGCACTGCATATTTTGAAGTTTATGATTACACATTTCTCAATACATTAATGTCGTCGCCTACTTGTTCAAAAGACGTTCTCGCAGCATGCTTAGTTTAAAAAAAAACTGCCTGTACCACATTAAAGAACTATACCACATAATGCGACTTTACTCTATGGAAGCTGGCCTAGGAACCAATAAGGACATGATGGAAAGGTTTTTTTTTGGTCTGCCTTAACATTTACTATGGCAGTAAGTCTCAAATCACTGTGGGGAAAAAGTTATTGGACAAAGACATTCACAAAAAGTGTTTTCTTGTTTTCATCATATGGACACATAAGACGAAAACAAATTATCAGATCACAATCGCTCTATATTCAATTAATAAACATATTTTCCTATTTGGAGTGAATGCAACATTAATTTAGGAATTTTTTTAACATTGACAGAAACGGAAAATCGAGAATCATCGCGGTGATTGACATTGAATGAATTGATTTTTTTTTTTAATTCAAATGACATCAATACTTTTCGACAAACGGAAAAATACAATTTGTCCGCTTTTCAACGGTATGAAAAACCTACCTTTATGGTTTTGTAAGTCTGCTATTACACGATGCCTAACGACTCACATGAGTGCAAAAACAACGCAGATGTGAGAAAATGAGATGCAAACAAAAATGTCCGGTGAGTCTCGGGCAAATTTTTAGTAGACTCACTTTGACGCTTCTTTTTTCTCATATTCGTTTTATGGTATTCATTTGCATTCGATTTTCTTGTTGCTGGGATAAACAACATCGGATTTGTTTGAAAACCAGTCATTAATGGCAATCGATGCACAGTTCAACAGCTTCGGAATCCATTTCCATTTTGTTTTATAAATTTTACTCAACTTCAAAAACTATTATAAACTAAATAAAAATTAAAGCCAGCGAGAAGGAACATTCAAAACAAAGCAAACAATAATTATCAAATTTGAGGCATGGGGCATGAGTCAACGTGTAATAGCGCTTGTCTCACCGAATACAAATTCATAAGGAAAGTCAAAAGTGAGTCGCGAGTCGTGAGTCAACGTGTAATAGGGGACTAAGCTTTTGTTTGATTTCATAACTGTGTAGGGTGCTTCGGAGCATTGACCTTGTACAGCTATGAATACAAATTATGTCCAACACCATTCATCCACATCGGAATTATAGTAGAGACAATAAGATAGTTTGTTGTAAATAGCATTAGTTTTCGTTCGTTTTTTGAACTCTAGGATTGATTTTTTTTTTTTTTCAATTCGTGTTAAGGCCCAACTATAATCGACATAAGCCAACATAAGCGAATGTAAAAAACCTAGTGAAAATTTGCTTGTTTATAAAATTCCCGCGCATACCCATAAAACAATCAACATTACATTACAAAGCAATAATAAAAAAAATGTTTGTCAATCTCGAAATATATTACACATACACCTCATTAGTTTTGAAATAATTCACATGTTCAGTGTCTGTTTGTTTTTTCATGTGTATTTGAACAAACCCCTCTGATTTTACTTATGCGCCGAGCTATTGAGATCACTCTTGCTTATGTTTGCTTAAGTTAACGAAACTGAGGAAAAATTAACGAAACGGAGCTAGACTCGATTATGGCTATTCAATAAAGCGTGTATGCATTTGCACGTTTGCATATGCGCGCATAAGCTAGCTTATGTCGATTATAGGGCCTTTAGGTACTGAGTGAAAAAAACACCAAGAATTCATAAAATTTTGCAGTTTCTGCATACCTACAAGAAAGTAAACTTCAGTCTGGTTGTTGGGATTTGAGTTGCTTGCTTGCCTTTTCAGGGTGTAAAGAAAACTTTTAAATATACAGCCCTATCGTCTTATCCGTTCGGAGAAACTTACGATCATAGAAAAGTTCCGATCGTAACATTTATTTTGTTCATAGAGGAAATATTGATGTGTAATAACGCATGTCGTTAGCTGTCGGAACAATCGGAGACGCATACAAAAAAAAAAAAAAAATAGCTATGCATCGCATAGCGTTTGTTGAATTTTTGGTTTTCGACGCGTGAAATCATGATGCGTTACTCTGAGTTTGTAATTTCAACGCAAATTTGAATTTTTTCTGAGGTATGTGCGATTTAACAATCGGAACCTTTAAGACGATACCAAACTCGTCTGTATCGTACAAATCGGATAGAATTTTAGTACGATCGGATACGACGATAGAGTTTATAGAAAAAAAAAATGTTGATCCCAAATAAGTCAAACTTAGCCTTTGAAACCTACCACATGCTTTAGACTTCGATTTGAATAGGTATTTGCGTTCACATTCCTCGTCAAAAGTGTTTTCCATCTTACTTAAAAGCGAACACTTTGCACATTCTTATAAATATTTTTTGTTTGTTGTTGTTTACAGAGCGATCCTGCGCCTGCACAATCTCCGGCCAAGCCATCCACACCAGCGCCTCAACCAGCGCCGCCCGCCCAAACAATATCTCAATCTATTACATCCCCACGTGTAAGACAGCGAAACAGTACAAGTCGGTCATATCGTATTGAAACCGATGACTCAGATGACAAGGGTACCCAAATTGTTTTGCAAACAACACCGGTACAACAGCAGCAACAACAACAGCAGCAACAAACACAACAACCTACCATAGTACAACAAACAACCACCACAGCGATAGTTAGTCAAAAGAGAACCGCACCCCGCAGTATAAGCACTCCCCACACAAAGCGAGTTAAGAATACAATCGATCCGCTCGAAGCATCTGAGCCAACGCAAATAACCGTTCAGACAGTTTCCGAAAGCAAATCGACCAGCGATGCTGAATTTATTGACTTGCCAATTGAGATGCCGACCAAATCTGAACCTGACTATACTGAAGATGCCGGAGAAGTTGAGACTGCCGAACAGGACGCCACTTATGTTGAAGATGATTCATATGGTGATATGAAATATGACGAGAGCTATTTTACAGAACAAGAAGAAACTGGTGCAGCGACGGGCGGCACTGGTGGGGCAACAACATCAACGGCAGTTGTCAAACAGTCATTCGTTGATAATTCATATGTGGAACAGGCGGATCAATCAGCAAACGAAGCACAGGGTTAGTTGATAAATTCATTTACTAAACAAAAACTTATTCAAAAGGAAAGATTTGGTTTTGGTGTTATTAGTTATCTACCATCTACCATACCATACCTACCATAAACAAGTAGATAGTAATGCACCAAAACTGGGTCTTTGACAATTCAAATTGGGAATTTTAAACGACCGTTTGTTATAGTGTTGTCTTTACCTCCTGTGGTCAAGTTTAGAATTGCCGTTTGAGTTTGTGCTTTTGAAATTTGATTTCATGATAAAACTATATTGATTGAAATATTTTATATAAAAAAAAATCAAATTCAAATTTATTGGGACAACGAAAAGTCACTCGGTAAAAAATCTGCTCATTTTCGGGAAATGCAGTTCCAAACGTTCGGTTTCGATCAAATGTTATTTATTTATGTTTTTGTAAGTATGTTGTGATGAATTCTTGTGAGCTACATATATTAACTTGTGCAGTGAAAGTGTGAAATTTACAATCATGAGTAAGAAGAGATGTGCTGCTGCGATGGCGCCAATCCGACAGAAATGAAAAAAAAAAAAAAACGAAGACTGAAGGAAGGAAGACCTTACATTTTTGGCGTATTTTTCATCGAATGTGAACATAGGTGGGTTTCTTTATCTTTATTTAACACAAAATACACTTGATTAGACTCTCAATCGAATGGTTTTCATGTTGTTAAATGCTCGATTGAGGGTTTAATTATTTTATTGATATTAAATTATATTGCCATATTTGAATATTTACTATCAAATCCTCCCTGAATCTTGTCTGCTTGCTGTTGCGTGCGTTGTCAAAGAGATAAATGCCATTTAACGTGTTCATCGTTCGCAAATTTTATTATTGATTGATGTAAATATTCAAAGAAGATGAAACGCCCAAATGGGACTTGTCTCTCAATACAAATGCATTTATACCTAAAATGTCGGAATCATGTTTGCCTTTTGTTGTTTCTTGATTTTACAAACGTTTTATACGTCTGGCTTGGGTCAAGAGTAATTTACTTCGTCGGATTCATGAAACGATAAGAGCGATGAAGTGGAAACTTTAAAAAAAAATTGTAACTTGCCTTTTTGGTGAACAATTGTGTTATAATGTGTCGACCGTGTTGTGTTAAAATATTTATAGAACATTTATTTAAACTAAAAGAAGTGCTTTCGTAAACATTGACAATTATCTGAGTTTTTGATTTGATATTTTATACCAAAAGATGACTCCTGAATGTAAGTAAACACTTTTTTAATAACATTTAAGTCTAAAAGGATGCGAATAAAGAAATATACAGAATTCACAAATTTTTAAACACAATTTTTGCAAAACAAAAGTAAGAAATAAAAATGCTTAAAAATGTTTATAGGAAACAAACAAAAAATTATTGAGTACCGTTCCAATTTGTATAATAGAACGTATTTTTCTGAAAATAATTGCGCATAAAAAACAAATGCCAACGAAAATGTTTTCCAAAAAAATCAAATAGGCATTGAAAATTAAACATTAAATCTTTAAGAGAATATTTAATTTATTTATAAATTTGAAATTTATGCAATCGTTTAAAAGGCCTCGCAACAAAACCTTGTGAAAAGGAAGCCCTAAACGACAAACATGGTTGCCGAACATGCTGGTTTGCCTATACGGTAAGCACATAATTGGTGAACATCATTTCGTGTTGATTCTTGAAAGTGGAAGGATGTGCCAAAAAAAGAAGCAAGTCATTGCGCTTAGGGTTACCTTACTCCCTACAAAAAATGAAATTTGTTAGCGATCATCTCCCTACCTGTCAAACAACGAAACGGATGAATACAATAAAATCGAAAATTTGTGCCAACAGCAAACAGTTCGCAAACCAACCCCTGCAAGACGAATTTATAGTGCAGAAAAGCCTGCTCGGCGTACATGTTTGTCGCGGAAAACACACCTGCTTTGCTGTTGAGCGTTGAGTGGTGTATGATTTTTAGGAATATAATAATAAGGAATATATAATAAGGAGTATAACAATTAGGAATTGATAAGAACCTATCACAATGCAGCTTCGTTTCTCAACCTTAAATTGATATAACGAGCCCTTCCTGCAAAATCATCATAATCGACATTTTTAACAAAATTATTTTTATTATACCATTCGGAGCTTACATTAATTCTCAGCTATCTGCATTTAGTATCAAAAAGTTTTCTACGAAAAGTAAAAGAGAAAATCAATTTATTGGTAAGCGACATTTCAATTTTGTGGTAAATCGTTTTCGTTAGTGTATACTCTTCATGTAAAGAACAGTTAAAGAGCTATCTGCATTTAGTATCAAAAAGTTTTCTACGAAAATAAAAGAGAAAATCAATTTATTGGTAAGCGACATTTCAATTCTGTGGTAAATCGTTTTCGTTAATGTATACTCTTCATGTAAAGAACGGTTAAAAAGTAAAACCATAAGGTAATAGAAAATTTGCTCCGAAAGAGTAAAGTTTGTCCCACTGTGCTTTTTGATACAGTTATTCACTTAAAACTGTTAACAAAGAAACGACAATATTATCGTCCATAATTATTTTATTAGAGATAACAAAATGAGAGAAATTACAATATTTTGAAATTTTTTAGTATGCAACATTAGGTGTGTTTTTTTGTACGCGTATACAAGCTTAAAAAAATGTTTATATGCTAAATGCAACAAAAATGTCTATATCCGCTTAGTTAGCGGCGATAATTATCCACGCTTATGAAATAAGCGGATATAAAAAAACGTATCTTTCTCTATCCAGATCTCTTTTCTTTATTCTCTTCGTTTGCTTCTTTGAGCAGGAGATTTTTCTGTTCTCTGGAGAAAAATTACCACTGACGTTCCTCTTCTCTCTCCTCGTTTACATATCATCAACTTGTGACGTCAAACTGCTTATAAAACACAGAATTGTCGTTTTTTTGTGCTTTGTTCATTTTAAGCGTATACCTATTTAAGCATTCAAAGCGAAGAAGGCGAAAGCGAAAGCAATAATTGAAAAATGTCAAACTCGCTAGCAAAATATGATGAAAGCGTATAATAGGTAGGTGGTAAATTTTCGTTTTTTTTTTTTTTGTGTGATTCAAGAATATGTTTAATAATATCTTGCAATGCAATATTACTGAGGATAATGTTAAGTCTATCCGTGCAAAATTTCAACAGGAGAAATATGGGAATGATAGAAAAATCAGACTCTAAAGTCCCACATACTAGAATAATTTAATTTTAATGCAGGTTCAGTAAAGGGTATAGGTAAAAATCTTAAGAAATTTTAGCTCAAACGGTTTCGCCTGACGTTTACGAGTTCAGCACTAGATACCTATCATAACGAAACTTCGACCTCACGTTTTCTATTAATTTAATCAGCCTTATTACCGTACCCGATCGGAGAAAATGTCCGATCGGAAGTCTTATTTCCTTCACCGTACCCGATTCGTACATAAATTAGTGACGCGTACCGACGTACTTCTTTGACGTTTTGTGCACTGATCAGTTACAGCAAAATTGGAAACCTACGTACGTTTCACCCTCCAAAAACCTCAACTTATTTTTTTCATAGGCAATTGTATCAATATTACAAATTCTTTTGCCGCATTCGAATCCATTTTATTTTTTTTTTAACTTAAAATACGCTGCAAATTGTACAAATTTCAAATTTCCGACACTTTTTTGTGTCGGAGACAATCGGACGCAAACAGTAAGTAACACATCGCGATGCATCGCATGAAATCGCGAAACGTCGTTCTCAATTTGAAATTCCAACGCAGATTTCAAATTTTTTCGTAGATGTCTACGATTGAACTGTCCGACGGTACACGGTGGTAGAAAAATCGTAGAAATTGTACGAATCGGAGAGAATTTTTGTCCGATCGGGTACGGTAATAAGGCTGAATGTTCCGTAACCTGACTCCAAACACTAATATGATGTAAATTCACAAACGGCAAATTTGTTTGCAGTGATTCCGCATTGCTGCTTATTTAAAGAAACTATGCAGGTGATGCTGATCGATTATTTATTTGACGTTAAAAAACTTTTTTATTTAATAACCAAGGAGTCTTCAATAAATATCAAGTTTCTATGTATTTCACAATTCGTAATAGTAGGAGAGCCGCTGAAGGCCGACCTTCACCGAACTGTTAACCGGCTGAAATTTTGTTTATGAAATTTAGTTTGAAAACATATGAATATGATAGCTTGCCTAACGAAAAGTGTGCCAGGCTATATTAAATTTAACTTTATTTTAATCAATTACTAACTCCTCCTTCACCCATACGTTAAAATAAAACGTTGTTCCACATAGCCATATGTGTAAGTAGGCTTGAGACAAGAAAAAAATTGTATGGGAGAGGGGGGCTAGACTATAAATTTATTTTCGCCAAAAAAAAACTCAAAACGTTATGAATAAACAAATGTTAAACTGTCCGAAATATAAAACTCGCAGTATCTATGTAAATCAGTCTACAAAAAGAGATTTCAGAGAAATCAATTGTTCCAGTAAAAAATTCAATTAAAGGAAAAAAAATTGCCAGTAATCCGTGAGGAATCAATTTCTTGGCTAAAGCACTATTCGCATGAACACGACCAACGAACAACGAATGAATGAAGAAAAGTGATTTTTAGATGCGTTTAAAACCTTAGGTCCGTTCGTGTACTTTTTGGGCAGTTTGTGTAAAAACTGTCAAATTTCGAGGAGTGGGATAAATTTCTCGAAAAAATAAATGTGCACAAAAGTAAAGAACGCGTTGAACACAAATTCTCCCACTTTTTAACGTCAATTTTTTTTGTGAGCAAGTGCTCAACATGAACACGATGAATCTGATCAAACACAATCGGCAGAATAGGGGAAATATTTTTCTCCTCCACAAGTGACAGTATTACGATAAGTGCAGTAAACGAACGAAAGAATGGAGAATATGGCAGTTTTGGGCAGTTTTAGGGAGTACGCGAACGGACCTCTTATTTCCTTACAAATTCTCAACAAAACGGTAGAAGTATAGTTTATGTTTGATTTGTGATACATAAATTAAATTTTTAATCTCAAATGTTAATAAATTTGAGAAAACAAATTTATTCGTCGCGAAAAGAATTGTAGTTGATAAGAACTGCCAAACTCTATTCGCGTTCCACATCATCCACATTCCAACGAACAAAATCATCGCGCGCGTATAACCTTGTGTTTTGGTTGTTCATACGCGATGAATTAAAGACTCATTTGTATGCGAATAAGCAGATGCACAATAATGTATCAGGAAAAGTGTTGATAAAGCACGAAAAATAATATGTGAATTAAAGACTCATGTGAAAGAAATGTCAAAATCGACGAATTTTTGTTCATTCGTTGATCCATTGACATACATATGGACTGCTGTTGCCAACTTCAAGCGTGTTCCGGACAGAAGAGCGCTATTGTTTTTTTGTGGCCAAAAATAGAACGATTCCAGCTATAAAAAATCAACGAAAACAAAAACAAGATGTCGCTGTTATCTTGATACAAAATAATCAAAGGTGAACAGTCGGCCCTATCGAGGTAACCGTCGGAGCGGAATTTTATTTGAGGTAGTTCTCCGACATGCGAAATGTCTCCGATTCGGAGGAAATCGGAGAAAATTCCGCTCCGACGGATACCTCGATTGGGCCGATTATGTCAATGCGTTGGTCGTTGTTCGTGCTCATGTGAATAGTACTTAAATGTCAAATCCCATAAGCGGACGCTGTGTTGACGTAAATAAAGTGAATTTGATATTTTTTTATCACCCCTGTCCGTTGAATAAGAAGTACAAGAAGGAAACACACTACGGAAACTCAACGAATTGCAGCGCCTTACCATCACGAACAGAAATGATACACCCCTGATCTCGACTGACAACACTGTCAAAGTTTGACAGCAGAGACCCCAAAAATTGACAGCACAAGTCCCAAAAATTGACATGTCGTTTTCCATTGGTCGTCCAGAAGAATTCGGAAGAGTCCAGAAGTTTTCTGAAACCATTCCATTGGACTGACTTTGACAGACGGAATGCTTCTTAGAAGAGCAGATCTCTTTTGTTTTGAAAACAGAAGCGTCCGAAGAATGACACATACACCATAACCCGTTCCATTGGAGGTAGAAGAAGAAACGTCAAAAAAAGACCAATGGAAAACGACATCAGGGGTTTTTGTTGATTCACTCACGTACACTACATGTAGCTAACAACGCTTTCTGTACTTCTTATTCAAAACGGTTACGAAATCTGTTTAAATTATGGGTTTTGTCAAGTTAAGCACTATTCACATGAGCACGAACGACGACCAACGAATGAACGAAAATTCGTCGATTTTGACATTTCTCTCACATGTTACGACGCGAGTCGAATTGAAACCGATCCGAAGCAAACTACCAGCCCTATGATGGTAGCCGATCGGAAGAAAATTTTATCCGATTTGTACGAATTGTTCAATTTTCCAATTTTAACCCCTCCGACAGTAAAATCGGACAGATCTACGAAACAAAATCTTAGTTGCGTTGGAAATTTAACTGTGTAAATATTTGCGACGCTTATGCTTTGCGTTTTTTTTTTCTTTCCGATTCTTCCCGATAGAAAATCAAACGTGAAAAATTGTCCGAAAAATATAAAATACTAGCTGTACCCTGCCACGCTTCGCAGTGGCACATGTGATTGGTTGGTTGAGAAATGAGAAACAAAACAAAAATTACATTTCATACAAATTTCCTTTTGCAGTACTTTTTGTTTTTCTGTCTGCGTAGATATGAAGACTATCCGTCGCATCTAAATCTAAGCCACACAATTCTAAAGATTGACCTTGAGCTTTATTGATTGTGATTGCAAATGCTATAAATTAAAGACCTAAACTGCTTTCCGTTTCCCACAACCCCGGTACCTCGTAACTGGCTATCCTACTCTACACGCTAACTGCTACGCCTATGCCCTCTACATACTCCCGCTTCCTGACACTTCGCTACCCCGCTACTCCACTACCCTGCTCATATGTCATTAACCGTTTGGTCGATTTTCACAAAATACTTAAGAACCCATTCGCGCCACATTCTGTCAAAATTCTGTGCAGGACACTCCACTAGTACAAAATAAGTGAGTCGATCTCAATACCCTACAGTACGAACAATTGAAATTTTCATGACACATGATATGAAATGATCTTAAATATTCAGTATTATTATATTAAAACAACAAATCTAAAAAATCAGACCTTGCAGACTTCGTACTTCCTCGTTTGATTAAAATAAGACCTTAAATTTTGCACCCCGCTACCACACTATCCGCTAAACTCTATCCACGGCCCTATTACCCTCTACCTGTTATACGCTACCCGCTACCTGGTTCCTGCCACCCGGTACCCCTACCCCGTTACCCTCTTACCCGTTACCTGCTACCCGCTACTTCTACACGCTACCCCACTTCCTGCTACCCACTACCTCGCTACTCCACTACCAGCTTTCTTGGCCATATCTCATAAACGGCTTGGTCGATTTTATACAAAATACTTAAAACTCATTTACGCCACTATCCAAACGTTCCCTCAAAATAAGATGACAAACGCTCCACTGGTAAAAAAGTAGTGAGTCGAACTAAGCAACAAATCTAAAAAAAAAAAACAATCGACAACGAAAAATGTCAAGTGTATAGGTTTTTTTATTGTCGATGAAAAACAATATTTGACAAATAATATTTTTCTTCACTGACATTTCATTTCTTTTTTGATACTGAAATCTGAAAAAAAAAAAACATTTGACGAAATAAAATATTCGTAGCTATATTGATATATTTTACTGAAGTGAGAAAAGCATTATTTTTTAGCATTTGCACCATTTTTGATTTGAAAAGTTTATATTTTGTTTGTTAACAACCTTCTACCCTTATTCCTCTTTACTTTAAAACAAAAGTTAAGAAAATCGGTCAAACGGTTGTTGAGTTTTTCGAGCGTACACAAACCAACATAACATTTTTATATATATAGATATATTTTTGTAAACTAGTAAATGTCGAATGAGTGCGTTGTTTGGCGTCAATTTTTCTTCTCAAATTCGGGTACCGTGAATACAAAAATCTTCCGATCGGAACATTTCTCCGATCGGATATTTTTCCGATCGGCTACCATCATAGGTCTGTACATAATCAGCCCGAGCCTCACTGTCACTACTAGTACAAAAAGTGTACAAATGAAATATGGACTTCAAAATATTAGTTGTTTATAGAATTCACGTAAGCGTTTATTTTTATTTTTGTTTAATTTTTTAACGCAGAAAAAATCTAAAATGGTTTCCGGAATGTTCATAAACTTCCTCATCTGAATTGAATTTTTTCCAAACTTTTCCTACTACGTACTAGTGTTCCGAGCCCAAGATGCAGGAATCTTGTTTGTGAACGTAGTAGAGATGAGAAAGATTATTTTTGGTGAAATCTTTGTTTTCTGGTGCACTTTTTCGAACGAAAAATGAAACTATCAGGAAAAAAGAAATAAGAAATTAAAGGTAAAAATTAAATTGAATGTTTTTGTCTGCGATTAATTCTCGCGGACATACATATTGGAAAAAAGGAAAGCTAGCTCTATATATGTAGGTACTAGGGACCGAGCTGGCTGGAGAGGTTTGTTGGTTGAGGCCCAAGTCCATCCCAGACTGTAGCGCCACCTTAAGTAAGTAAGTAAGCTGTATGTAAATTGCTATTTTTACATATTTAAAAAAATTAAAAAACTAAACAAAAAATTAAAATAAACAATTGATGTGTATTTGTTTTTATTTTTGGTGACCTGGAAAGTAATTTAACTGTAGATCAAAGTAAGTATAAAGCAAGTGACACAGACTCCTACTGAGTGAACGATAATTAATAAGCATAAACGTGCCGCAGATATGTTTGTATCAAGTTTATAGATGAACAATAACTGTCGTTTTACTGGCTGAATACAATGAGATGTAGCTCTAGCCCAAAAAAATCGCTGTCGCCAAAAACGTCATTAAAATCGCTTATTGTGTAGAAACAGTGGAATACAATGCGTAGCGCAACAAAACAGATAGCTGTGAATATTTAAAAAAAAATTAAATTCAAAACTGAAAATTTAATTGTGTTGTGCATTGTATTTCTATCTATATACATGTACAATGGTGTTGTGAAACTATTTAGCTTGTGTTTGCTTGAAAAAACTTAAAAAATGATGAACGAAGAAGAAGGAATTGCATTTATTGCAGTGGATCTGATGAACTGTCAAATTTGTAGCCCAAAAAGTTGAAGTTCTCTCAATTTGTACTACACATCAAGCTTCAAGCTACACAGCCCAATAGAGGCAACCGTCGGAGCGGAATTTTCTCCGATTTCCTCCGAATTTTGCTTCGAGGTAGTTCTCCGACAAGCAAAATGTCTCCGATTCGAAAGAAATCGATAGGGCCGACTCACCGACAGACTCAGCTGCACACATTGAATAAGAAGTAAAGGAAGCGGTGTTAGCTACATGTAAATTGTACGTGAGTGAAGCAACAAAAATGTCTGATGGTGTCCATCATCATTATTTCTGTTCGTGAGGGTAAGGCGCTGCACTTCGTTGAGTTCCCGTTGTGTGCATGGTTGTTTCAAATAGTTCTTCCATCGTGTTTCGAAACGTTTTTATTTGTTGAATGTATTACAATAGGCGTAATAAACGTGTAAATTACGTATGAAAAATCAAGAAAATGTACTGGAAAATAAAAAAATTAAACATTAATTACCGTGCAGTGCACCTTTAGTGTTAAAATAAAATTAAATAAAATCAAAGTTCACTTGGCGCCCCTGAGATTAACCATTCAACTGCAGACCAGCCCTGTTGTAATGCGTTTGTGTTTGTGAAACTCATACTACTTAGAAAAATGCTTCAATTCTTTTTCATAAGACCCCTTCCTGTACTCCTTATTCAATGGCTGCACATTGTATCGCACTACATTTATTTTCTATCTTTCAACTTTGACAGCGCTTCAAACTACGACTACAGCTACACCATTGTTTTCAGCCAGTTATCAAGTTACGTGCTGGCACCTCTGCGTTAGTCGTGTTCAAAGCTGCAGATTTGTGATTGGGCAGACGCAATTCAATTGCATTAAAGGTTTGTTCAAAATCGTCATTTAAGTGTAGTCAGCACCTTGTACATTAGACATACAATTTTATTTGGCTGCTGGAATTCCAAAATTCAAAATTAAACACGGGAGTCGGTCAAATTTATTTAAAATTGATGCAAAAGCAATCTGCCCCATCGAGGTATTTTGCGGAGAGGAATTTTGTCCGATACTCCGATTTCGTACGTTTCAGACAAGTTTTGCTTCGACGTATTCTTCCGACTTACAATCATAGAGGAGGTATTACC
This sequence comes from Sphaerophoria rueppellii, assembly GCA_920937365.1. NCBI lineage: Eukaryota > Metazoa > Arthropoda > Insecta > Diptera > Syrphidae > Sphaerophoria > Sphaerophoria rueppellii. The sequence continues at coordinate 84,795,006 of CAKKXW010000003.1, forward strand.
TAGAGTCGCAACTCGTTCTCTTTTTTTTTTTTTTAAATCACCGTCCAAAAAATTTTGTAATTTATGGCGTTTTTAATTGGCAATCTTGAAGTAAAAAAAAGCATTCTGAATGGGTTCAATTGGGCAAAAGTGACAGTTCTGATTCCGAAAAGAAGAGAATTCCTTTCTGATGCTTGGCAGAATAGGAATCTTACTATTAAATACCAACCTACCAACACCTTTGTATATGGATACATATACAATGCCAACACATAAATACAGAGGCAAATTCTGGGATTGACTCTTCAAGTCATGTCGATTCGAGTGATATGGTTCACACGATAAGCAAAGACGTGAGCTAGCTAGTGAATCTTCCGATATTCCAAATTAATTGAGAACGAGAGGCAAGTAAATTCTCAAAAGCACGCTACAAAACACGAAATTCTGATGCAAGTTTTCCATTAATTTATAGTCCACCTACGGCCTTAAGGCGCGTCCGTATTATGAAAAATGGTGCTGACCGGCCAAGACGAATGAATCTGGACATCCCGATCGGCATTTGGTTCGTGCCGAAAGCCAGCCCGAACCGAACCGAATCAAATGGATTCGATGACGAAAACCCGAACCCAATTATAAAGTGATGGACGTGCCGATGCCGATCTGAGGTGCGATGAGAGCTCTTGGTTTTTTTTTGTCAAATATTTACCGTTGAATAGTCATTGGTTTCAAAGAACATTTGGTTCGCGTTAAAACTGAGAATTTTGTTCCACCAAATGATTTTGCCTCAGTCAAAGTGACATTGAGATCTCAGTGAGATGTTGTTAGGTGGAACTGACCTAATATTTCTATGTTGTGTAACAATGGACTGGACTGACACGCAATCATTGGACCGTCTTTTATTGTGGGACAATTTTAATAAAGAATATAAAAACAGGAATCGAAGACACAAAACAACATATTTTTGTTCGGCACAGTCCACAGTCCACACTGCAAGTTAGTTTATACGTCATGCCAAACCCAGAGACATAAGGAGATTGGAGCTGACTTACGTTTTACCCTCCGGATACCGCAAATTCTATATTACCGTTACCTCGCGTATGAGAAAAACCAGCCACAAAAATGAGGTGATTTGCTCAAGTTTACTGAGATAGTATTGGTATATACTACCGCATACTCTTGCAGTAAACTTGCACCATAACTTGTAGGCATTGTCATTTTGACAGCTTGGTTTCCCATCTCCCTCTTAAACTCATCTGTGGCCAAACCGAATGATGTGCCGACCAGGGCATTGATCAGTTATAACAGGATTGAAAACCTACTTACGTTTTATCCTCCAAAATCCAGATACCTCAAAACTTTTTTTTTTTCATACACACATACTCTTGCAGCAAACTTGCTTTTTATTATGTAGGCAATTGTATCACTATTACAATAAAATACATACTCTTGCAGCTAACCTGCTTTTTTGAGTTTGTGTTACATGCATACTCTTACAGCTTACCTGCTCCTTAGCTTGGCGGCAAATGTCATTTTGACAGCAAGCGATCCCATCTTGTTATAACTGATCAGTGGCCCCAGACCGATCGACATCATTCGGCATCACAGTACACAGAATACAAGGTCAAAGATTAAATAAGTAACAAGATGGGAAACAAGGCTGTCAAAGTGACAGTTGCCTACAAGCTAAAATTTACGGATTGTTAAGATGTGTGCGTGTTTTCACAAATACATTCTTTCAATCCGTCTATTCACCAAAGGGGAATAATTTTGGCAGTTAAATTTGAAAAACAAGGTGAGTTAATGGATATGTTCACAAAGAGTGTAAATTTGGTAAGCAAATATCAACGAAAAAAAGGCGTAGAAATTGTTCGTGAAATTTCATTATTTGATTTGTTAAAATTTTGACGGTGATGGAAATTTTGTACATCCTTATCTATTTAAAATAAATAGTATTAATTATAGTAAGAAAACATGTTAAAACAGATCAATACAAATCTGTATTTCCTCGAAATCTAAAGAAATTCAAATTTTTTGTTTTCTTTCAAACTAATAATTAAATGTTTTATAATTTTTATAAAATAAGACATAAAAATGAAGGATGTTCAATTTTGTTCTACTTGTTTTTGGAAACGATCTCACGGCACTTATGACACGTTCTAAAACATATAGTTATATGAAAATATCGACTAATTTTTCGGCTCATTTTGTAAGTTTTAACTATAAATTAAAAAAAAAACGTAAACAATGATTAAATTGATAATAAGACTTACCTAATGTCTCCTGAATTCAATAGTGAAAAATTATAACCTGTTTACGAACAAGATTATTTTGAAACTAGCTTAGAATGACGTTTTAAACATAACTCAAACGTTATTTTATATGCTGATTCCATTGACGCTTATCACAAGCTTTAGCGAAGTAGATTGAGAACAGTGCTATTATATGATCTAGGTTACATATTCGTAGGTCAAAACTTAGTATTATAGAACGTTTGGTATAATACTACGTTTTTTCTACCCTAAATTTCAGAAAAGTCGAGATTTCTTCTTAATCTACGCCACTGGAATCAGATATATATATGGAATCAAATATTATAATATTGAATACTCTTAACATTGTTCATTATCAGACTATAATTTTGAGCCAATTCTTTTAAACATTTTAATGCGTTTCTGCATATAAGCATTACTTAATGTAAGGCACAAGAAAATATATCTTCGGTCTAAAGTTTCGGGACGCATCCATAATCATAATTCAACTCTTTTCATGGTGAGTTTGAGAAGAACGTGTTTGACAATTTCAAAATTCAATCTAGCAATCCACGTTAAATTTGAAAAAGCGAAAACAAACAAAAGAGAACTGTTGAAAATGCGAAAACAAACAAAAGAGAACTGTGAAAAATAGAAAAATCTCACCTCATCGCTTTGTTTTTGTAACTCACATGTATTCATATAGACGGAAAGAAAAAGAAAATGAAGGAATATGAAAATTGCGGGATCTAGGGAGTGAAACGTAAGTCAGTTTCCCATCTTGTTACATATTTAATCTTTGTACAAGGTATTATATTGCGCATCTGTCAGAGGCCAAGATGACAGAAATGAGAAAAGGCTTTGTATATGAAATAGACTAGTACTACCAAGAATTGAATTTTTGAATTTTGCTGCTCTGCTTGGTTTGACAGCTCAAAAACAAGAACAAGACAAAATTTCCCCAGTGGAGAACAAAATGACAGGAACGAACACAGTAAGTAGGAGTGTGTAGGCTATATTATATTGAAATAATGCGAGAAAGAGAGTTAGGTTGCTTAAAAAAAAAACAACAAAACATTGCACCGAATTGGTATGGTTGGTTAGGGGGGATGAAAAACAAAAATATTATGTGGAGTAAGAATACGATCGAAAGAACTTTAAGAAGTTTTTAGGTAAAACTTTAAGGTTTTGCTACTAAGTATCAAGACTATTACCAATGTACTTTGGTATTAGACGTTTCTGTGTGATCATTTATGAAAGGAAATAGGGTTTACAGAGCGAATAACAAAATTACAATTCTCAAAAGCAAAACTATATGATTTTTGTTTTTTTATCGCGATTTTAAGAAAGCCATGAATGTATCAATAATTCACAATATATTCACAACACCATTACTTAATTGTTTCTTTAATTAGGTATACATTTATACCAGATCAAAGAGGAGGGACAAAATATTATAAAATATAATAATACCTCATCTGTGCATTAGATGTCAACCCATAAAAAAATACAAATTTTGAATTACATGCTGGTACCTATAAACGTTTGTAATATTTTAATTGTATTGTCTTTCTCTGTGAACTTTTGATGATGTCAGTATAAAATACACTGTTCTTATCTACATTCCTTTTTCTCAATCAACTTGGATTCCTTTTTTCTAGTTTGTATTACGTGATTGTATAAAGGTGTTTATTTTTTAAATTGTATTGTCTTCCTATGTGGACTTTTGATAATTTCAGTACAAAATACACTGTGGTAACGCAGAACTCAGTTTGCATCAAATTTTGCCAAAATCCATCCATCTGCGTTTTCTTACTTCTTCACATACAAAATACATACTCTCAAAGATCTGTGTATAAAAGCACTCTACATTATATTCAAGGCCAAACAAATATCTCCACAGAAAAGTCTCATAACAAAATTATTTTTATGTCCTTGCCGTTCTTATGCAAGCATATTTTCTATAAGGCGTTCTCGTTCTTACTTTACGCCATTTTTCATGAATTCCCCATTGAAAATAATCTCCAAATTCTCCAAAGCAATAGTTCTCAACTTTTAGGTAGATGACTCTAGGATCGATGCCAGGACCATGGTATTAGATTTCCAATCTTGGTAGTACTAGTCTATTTCATATACAAAGACATAGAGGACATTTCTTAAATTTAGGGTAGAAAAAACGTAGTATTATACTAAACGTTCTATAGTTCTAAGTTTTAAGTTCTAAATTCAAATTTAACTGCCAAAATTATTCCTCTTTGGTGAATCAACGGATTGAAGAACTGTCACTTTCAAAACCTTGTTTTCATTTATTTACTTTTTTTTCCAACACATCAGATATATGTACATATTTCTGAAGACAAAAAAAAGTGATATTTTTCCACTATTCCCATATTTAATCATAAATTTTTCTAATACTTATTACCGGCTCTTTATTGGACTGAAGCTTTTTCTTTATTTTCATTTATGTTCAATTTTGATGTCGGAAATTCAACTGCTAGATACATTTGATGCCGTTTACTGCTTTTACGCAATTTTACTTTTTTGCTACCTTTCTGAACATATCCTTCTTCTGCTCACTTTTACTCACCTTTCGTACGTTAAAACTACAAATTTTCAAATTTAACGTCAATTTTTTCCCCGGATGGGGTGCCTAACTTTACTGAGATAGTATAGGTAAAAACACGCATACTCTTGCAGTAAACGTTGACCGCAGCTTGTAGGCATTGTCATTTTGACAGCTCGGTTTCCCATCTCCCTTTTAAACTAATCTGTGATCTAGGGCTTTGTATATACATTTAACAGGTATAATCGAAATGGAATTTGACTGAAGCGCCAACTGGTTCCAAGCCGAGATAACCATTTTTTTTACACATGTTTGTAATGTGTGTTCTCTGCTTGGTTTGACAGAAGATTTGTCAAACCAAGCAGAAAACCAATCTTGATAGTACCCCCCAATATATATACAAAGATCTAGGGCACAGAGGAGGTATAGATTCTCTATGATCTAGGGAGTGAAACGTAAGTCAGTTTCCCATCTTGTTACATATTTAATCTTTGACTTTGGGCCAGTGTGACCGCAGGAAAAAATATTTTCGAGTCCCAGAATCTTGAAAAACGAGTCATTTACAAAAAACGAGTCCACGCCAAAAAAAAGTTAAATTCTTTCAGAAATCTTTTTTTAGATTTTTAACATATAAAAAATTAATTGTATGGTTTTAATGTAATAGACGATTTAAACATGTGATTATTTATTTTCAAAATATAATATTCTTAGTAATTGTACATATCTGTGTCTGCTAAAAAACGAGTCAAATGTGTTAAAAACGAGTCCCGGCGCACTGATCAGTTATAATAAAATTGGAAACCTACGTACGTTTTACCCTCCAAATACCTCGAAATTTACTTTTTCATACACAAATACTCTTGCAGCAAACTTGCTTTATTATGTAGGCAATTGTATCATTATTACAATAAAACGCATACTCTTACAGCTAACCTGCTCCTTTTAGTTTGTATTACACGCATACTCTTAAAGCTAACCTGCCCCCTTAGCTTGTAGGCAAATGTCATTTTGACAGCAAGCTTTCCCATCTTGTTATAACTGATCAGTGTCCCGGAGTCAAGGAAGAAAAAAACGAGTCCATTTTGACTCTAAAGAGGCCATGTGGGTAACACTGCTTTGGGCAACAGGAAAAAAATTTTACTCACAGCTGAGTACTCACTCTTTTGTCACCTCTTACACAGATTCACTGACACGAAAAAAAGAGAGGATTATCAGAAAAATGTTGAGGGTGTTTTTGGCAAGGGAGGAAAAGGTCGCGACTCTAGGTATTATATATTCTCTATGGGCCCCAGGGCCCCCAGGCCGATCAAAGATTAAATAAGTAACAAGATGGGAAACAAAGCTGTCAAAGTGGACAGTTGCCTACAAGCTTCGGACCTTTGTATATACATTTAACAGGTATAATCGAAATGGAATTCGACTGAAGCGCCAACTGGTTCCAAGCCGAGATAACCTTTTTTTTTACACATGTTTGTAATGTGTGTTCTCTGCTTGGTTTGACAGAAGATCTGTCAAACCAAGCAGAAAACCAATCTTGATAGTACCCCCCAATATATATACAAAGCTTCGGACCATAGTTACTGTCAAAGAATGCGTGTTTTTATCACAGTAAATATGGTCCTACCATCTGAAAATTCGAAAACAAACAAAAGAGAAATGCTGTAAACGCAAAAACAAACAAAAGAGAATAGAAAAATCTCAGCTCATCTCTGTGTTTTTGTAACCCACATGCATTTGTGTAGACGAAAAGAATAAAGTAAATGACGATGTTCACATTGGACTATTTCCGCCGACTTATTTTGAAGTAAGGCCAATCTGTCGTGTTCAAACACAAAAGTAGTGTGAACACTATAGACTCACATTGACGTCTTATAGTTGTCATAAATTGACAATAGGCCAGTTCCACCTAACAACATCTCATTGATGTGAGACCAAGAAGAATTGCTACTGAAATTCAATTTTTTTTGGCGTGTAAGAAATGTGCAAAATCGAATCAATCCCTTTTTTGAATGTCTTCGTTGTCTGGTCAGTTGTTAAATCGTTTTGTACAGAAAACTTAGAAAAATCAAACACGTAGTAAATATGTGTAATATCCTTTTACAATTATGTGTAAATCCGTCTCCAAAAAGAGATTCAAGAGTAATCAATCCTTCGAGAAAAAACTTAAATTTTTTTGTGAAAGAAATGCGTTTAAGGGAAAAAAATTGCCACTTTTACGTCACGGATCTTGGATCTTGGGTTATAAGAAAAGCCACATGAGATCTCAATGTCACTTTGACTGAGGCAAAATCATTTGGTGGAACATAATTCTCAATTCTCATTGACATAAAATGGTTACCTTACAAATTGTTGTTGTACATTGTCAGTCACGTCGAAATAGCTGACTGAGAAATCGAATACAAAATATTTTCATCTCAGAGATCTCAGAAAAAAATCTCATTTCTCATTTTTTTTCCACTTAAAAAATCTCTGAGATCTCAGTGAGATGTTGTTAGGTGGAACTGGCCTAATTAATTTGACGGAATATGCCAGATGTAAAAAAAAATCCATAAATTTTTAGTTTGGTTTGAAAATCCTGCCTCAATTTGTTGTCTTTTTCTTACCAGCACGTGCGAAAGAGAAAAAACATATAGACGTCAAGATAAGTCGGAGGAAAGAATCCAATGTGAACAGCGTCAATGAAGGAATATGAAAATTGCGGGATCTAGAGCATAGAGAATATATAATACCTAGAGTCACGACTTCGGGTGTTCGCTCTCTTTTTGCCTACAAGCTGCAATTTGGTCGTTTTGTACTAACCCAGTGAGAATGTGTTAGTTTTCCAATGCTTTTTAAATGAGAAACTGCACCCATACATTCGCACTGAGTTAGATACAATGCTCAGGTTGGAGTCGAGGTAGGTTTCATGGGCTCAGATTTCGAAAATAAGATTCCGTTGAGCTCAGCATTTTCAAAAAAAAACTTAAACATACAAAAAATGCATGTAATATGAAAAATTAATACGTTACATTGTTTCTTTGCACTTTTAACACATAATTGCACTATAATTTACAAATATTTGTATCAAAAATCTTAATAAATCTTGAGAAAAATGTCGTGCGTTTTGTCTCGTATTTCCTGTGGTGGAAGTCTGTCACTTTGGGTTTGTGCATCAGGTAAACAAATTTGTCATAGCTGAGTGCTCACTCTTTTGTCACCTCTTACACAGGTTCACGGAGACGAAAAAAAAGAGAGGATTGTGTGAGTTCACCTCTTACACAGATTCATGGACACGAAAAAAAGAGAGAATTGTGTGAGTTCACCTCAGAAAAATTTTGAGGGTGTTTTCGGCAAGGGAGGAAAAGGTCGCGACTCTAGGTATTATATATTCTCTATGATCTAGAGAGTGAAACGTAAGTCAGTTTCCCATCTTGTTACCACTGATCTCTATAATACACTGGATAGTGGATTCCATACAAATTATAACAGTTTTTTTGACTCCTATTGATTTTGACATGGTACTCTTACACTTGTGCATCTCTTTCTTTATAAACCTAAAAAGTGAGACAGAGTTAATTGATGTTTTGATGACAAAAAAAGTGACGTTTGCGTTTGCCGTGAGTTATCTAAATATTTTCAAAGTTTTCCTCGCAATATTGAACAAGTTATTTGTTTTGTCACTAATTTTAAAAGCGATTATCTAAATTAAAACTAATTTCAAAATGGTACGAGTTTGCAAATATTGCAACAAAAAAGATGGGATTGAAGGCAGAACACTTCATGGGTAGGTTCTTAATTTATTTTTTAATATTTAACATACTTACTTACTTACTTATCCGGCTCACAATCTACGAAGGATCTCAGCCTGGGATACTGCAGCCTTCCATCGTGAACGATCCCTCGCATGCACTCTCCAGTCACCGAGACCAAGCGCTCTGGCATCCGCAGTCATTTGGTCCTTGTACCGTAGGTTCGGTCTTCCTTGTCGTCTGGAACCTGGGGGCTGGGATGAGAAGACTTTCTTGGCTGGAGCGTTGTCGTCCATTCGCTCGATGTGGCCGAGCCAATGTAGTCGTCTTCTTGGCCTTCTGGACTACATCCATCGTCGCATACGGGACCAAAAATCCGTCGAAGAATTTTTCTTTCGAAAGTGCCCAGTATCAATTCCCCTTTTTTACTTATCGTCCAGCACTTGACGCCGTATAGTAGGACTGGTAAAATCAAAGTTTTGTATAGCAGACACTTTATCTTTCGAGTGAGGAGTTTTGAAACCAGTTGTTTGGCCAACCGAAGCAGCAGCGATTTGCTAGGGTAATTTTTATTCGGATATCCACTAAGGTGTCATTTGCGGGATTGATGTTTGTTCCAAGGTAGGTGAACTCCTTAACTACCTCGAAATTGCTGCTACCAACAGTGACGTTTTGTCCTAGGCGGTGGACAGATGTTGCTTCTTTTTTTTTCCTTCAGCATGTCTAAAAAGCCTTTAAACACTTCTTTCATTTTCCAGCTCATGGTGGTCCGACGTGAAAATGGGTCCCCCCGATGCCATTTTGGGAGTAACGGAAGCCTTCAAACGTGACCAAAATCCAAAGAAAATCAACGTCGGTGTCGGTGCTTACCGTGAATTTTAAAGAAAAATATGGATCACGAATACGCACCTATTGTTGGTGTTCCCGAATTCTGGCGCGCTGCAATCGAATTGGCTCTGGGCGAGGGTTCCCAACGGTTGAAGGAGAAGCATAATGCAACTGTTCAGGTATATCTGAATGCAGAAATTGAAATTTGATTCTTGAAATTAAACGATTTTAATGATTTCAGGCCATCAGTGGAACTGGTGCGCTTCGAATTGGTGCAGCATTTCTCAGCAAGTTCTGGAAAGGCAATCGCGAAGTCTATCTACCCACATGGGGAAACCATATTCCACTTTGCGAACACTCTGGACTTAAAGTAAACAAATACCGATACTACGACCCAAAAACCTGTGGCCTTGATTTCAAGGGCTGTTTGGATGATATCATGGTAGGAGAGATTTCCCCTTCACATCTTTATATGTATCGAATATGAAATATTTTTTTATTTTTCGTTTTGTAGAAAATTCCAGAAAACTCAATCATCCTGCTGCCATGCATGCGCCCACAATCCGACCGGTGTCGACAAGAACATGGGTCTCTATGGACAACGTGTTGGTGCATTCTCCGTCATCTGTTCGTCGGCCGAAGAAACCGAATGTGTTCTATCGCAAATTAAAATTATCATCCGTCCAATGTACTCAAATCCACCAATTCATGGAGCCCGTATTGCAGCCGAAATCCTTAACGACGCCGAATTGAAAGCGATATGGCTGAAGGATGTCAAAGGCATGGCCGATCGAATCATCGGCGTCCGCAACAAGCTTAAGGATAATCTTATCAAGTGTGGATCAACTCGCTCCTGGGATCACGTTACCAACTAAATTGGTATGTTCTGCTATTCGGGAATGACACCCGAACAATCGTAGCATTTGACAGAAGAATTCAGTGCTTACCTGACCAAAGACGGACGTATTTCCATGGCTGGAGTTACAAGCAAGAATGTCGAGTACTTGGCACATGGCATGCACGAAGTAACAAAGTAAAGGATTAAAAGTTTTATCTCTAGAGAATTAAGAAATGAGCTTTGAACAGAAGCTTTATCTTAGATTGTCGAGTAAAAAATTAAGAATAAAAGTTCTTGTAGTGCATTTATCTAGTTAAATAAAAATATTTTTCCAAAACTAGATTTTAAACTTTATTAAGAAAACTTTGAACGACTTCAAAAATATGCAGGACCTACTTTTGTGACTGAATCGTTGACATTGATGGCTGGCACACCGAGGCGACCTTCTTTGAACATTTTGTACAAGTTGTGAACTCCGGTTGTGGTTTCTTCACTGAGTCCACGAATACCCTTCAAGAATTGGGGATATTTCTAGTGGACCAAGTTGGTGAGGTCACCACCTTCGTCGAGGATCATGTTCAAAGGTTTGTTGTCCTTGAACATAATTGTTTGCACCTGGAAATGAAAACCTCATTAATGAGTGGTCCTTAGTAAAGGATTGAATTTACATACCAAGAGTATTCCTCGTCGGTTTCACCTTTCCCTGCGTAGACTGGAATACCAGCAGCAACAATTGCAGCGGCGGCATTGTCTTGAGTACTGAAGATGTTGCAACTGGACCATTGTACCTTGAATACAATAACAAAATCAAATCACAAATTATCTTTACACAAAACGAAAACAGGGTCACATCAATGCCTGTAATGATTCAAAACTATTTCACCACAAGAACAAGTTCACAATGCGTTGATGTACATTTTTGTCTGCTTGGGGTAGTGTGGAAGCGACCCAAAGATTCTATTTACAGATCAAACATACGTGCACATTTTCTATTATCTTCATGAGCGCGACATTCTTCTTATTCAAATGCTAATTCTAAATCCATTATCAGTTTATCACCATGTTTTGATATCTTGAACCAGGTCTTGAATTTATCTCTCTAAATGAATTAGCGTATTTCCAAGCTCCAAGTTCAACAAAGGGTTTCAATAAGAGCAGCTGTTTGTACGGTCATAATATGCAAACATCCAGCAATACGGGCTCCTTTCAAGACTTTTGATGGACCGTATTTGCGGCGGCAGGCCATTAAACCAGGCATTTCATTTTCGGCAATGATAATGGCCTTGCGACCCCATTCAGCCAAGCTAATATGAGCTAGAAATTGAAAAATGGAATGAAGATGTTAATAAAAGATTAGTTTATAGAAAATGCATTGAAGGAGTTATAACCTCAAATTCACTTCCTGATAACTCTTTGTCAAAAGATTTTCAACTTCCCAACTTTGTGTTGTGTGTTGCATTGGAAGATGTTTCATAACTGGATAGCTCCATCCAAAAATAAACATGAACGAAACTACAAAAAAAAACTAATTAAAACAAAAAACAATTAAATATTAAAGCAGCAAAGTACTTACCTATTATTTATCATTTGAGAAGTTTCGCAGCACAGCCGTCTTTGTTTTTTTTTTTAAGCTGTCAGTGGGGAAGTGTTATATTTTGGTATAATTGTTATACTTGGATGGTACCTTTACAATTATAACAGTCTTCTATGGGAGTCAAACTTTTTGCTCCTATCCACTATCCAGTTATAATAGAGATCAGTGCTTGTTACATATTTAATCTTTGAGGCCGATCGACATCATTCGGCATAATATGGACGCGCCCTTAAGATGAACCTCGCCCTCTGTACGTGAAACTATTAAAAACGTACTAGACTTCTTATTTGCCATCTTGCTTTCATTTCACTTGACAGTGACAGAAATAATAAAATTTGATTTTACTCGCTTTTCACTGTCGTTTTCGCTTGTGTTTGTTGGAAAAAATGTTCAATTAAAAACGTTAAAAAGTGCTTGTGTAAAACTAAAAAAATAATAAAGTTTAAACCTCAATTTATTGCAAACTAAGTTGTTAAAAATAATGTGTTTAAAATGTGTGTAGTTGCTAAATTCCTTCAATAATAAATTTTAAAACGAAGAACGAGGCTTGAGTGTTCATGGCTTTCGTCATAATTATGTGAAGTTAACTAATTAATACGCTCTTGTTGCTAATAATTATAATCTAACTCCATGGTTATGTGGTTTTTCAGAATTTCGAGGTAAACTAAAATACAAAAATGATTCTTGCATTTAACATTCAAAGGTAAGTTTCTTTTAAAATGTTTTCTACAAATCTCCACAGAAATGCTTTCATTTTTTTTTATTATTTTGTATGCGTATGTTTAAATGCTAATGTAAGTTTTTTGTTGTAAAGAAAGATTTTCGGACAAAATAAATAAATACAAACCCAAATAATTGCCTTTCACTTTCGCTATCTTCTCTTCGTACAACTTCACAATTCTTATAGGAAGAAGAAGAAGAAGAAGTAAAATATGTTTAATAAAAACAAACATTTCAAAATCCAAAACACTATCAATTGACCCCAAAAATAAAACTCGGCTGTGTTGTGTGTTTGCTTGTGTCATTTTAGATGAAGTTCGATTCATTCGCAGCCAAAAGAAGAACGCCCAGTTAGTGTTCAAAGGATTCATCTACAATAAGAAACTCACCCAAGCCAATGGCCACACAACGTGGCGCTGCATCGATGTACTCAAGTGCCGATGCAAAGCCGTTGTTATCACCAAAAAAAGTGAACTAGTTGCAGCTCGTCGCACTCATAATCACACCGATCACTTGAGCCGCATTGGCAGCAGACCGCTGTACAACGAAGAGGAGGATCTAGGAGAATATATTGAAATCAAAGCCGATGATCCAAAGCTAAATGAGATCATAACCGTGTCTCATGTTGAGTTCGATAAGGACAATTATAAAATATTCGTTCCGTCTTTGAAGACCGGAAAATAAAAGTATAAATCTTTTAGGTAGCTTTTTTGTAAACAATAATTATTGATTTTATTTTTAAATATTCCAATTAATACTTATAATTTCTGAAAAACATATGAACTCTTGAAAAGGATAATAAATGAACATTCTTGTCAAGAAATTCCGTTAGTCATTTTTAAAATTAGGTTCAAACACTAGAGTCTTATTTAATTGAGTACCGATTTTCACCTTTTAATCTTCCAATAATAGCCCAGGAGCCCCCATACAAGAAATTCCCCTCATCACGCCCTTGCTTACTTACTTCAGATGGCGCTACAGTCCAATGTGGACTTGGGCCTCAATCAACAGCCTCCGCCAGCCAACTCGGTCCCAGGCTAGCTGTCTCCAGTTTTGCACTCCAAGTTGATTGAGGTCCTCTTCCACTTGAGTGCGCCACCTGAGTCCCGGTCTTCCTCTCCTCCTACGTCCCTCGGGAATAGTGTCGAAGGCTTTCCGGGCCGGAGCATTGGTGTGCATTCGTTCCTCTCGAAACAGCCTAAGTCACTTTCATCCGATTTTGTCAAGGTCCATGCATCTGCGCCATACGCCACGACTAGGATGGTGAGTGTGTTGTACAATTTTACCTTAGTTGCCCACTCTATTCTCTGATCTCGGCGCCTAGGTAGACAAACTTCTCTACTACCTCGAAGTTATATGCGTCTATTGTGACGTTCTGTCCGAGCCATCGGTGTTGAGTGTCCTTCCTCACATTGCAACAGATATGCGCGGCCTTTCCGGCTAACTAAATTCAGGTTGACCAAGAAAGAAAATCTTATTCGTCTTGGCTTTATCTTTTATTCCTCATTATAAATTTTAGTGGGCGCGATGACGGGAATTTCTTGTATGGGGGCTCTCCGCCTATAAATAGTTCAATGTTCAATTGCGGGATAACAAATTGGAGTAGGTATCAGTGAAAATTACAAGATTCAAGAGCGTCCCACATACATATATGTTAACAGATTTATTTTGACTTTTTTTAATTATCGTTTTAGCAAAACACTGGTAACACGGTTGTGTCGAAAATCCTTTGACAATTGATTGCATTTAGATGACAAAACACGAAAAGGTTTTAAAGAAATCAACTGATTAGTGCCTTAAATATGATTTGGTATTGTTGCTAAATTACTTTCAAGAATCCAACGGCTTCACTTTCTACCGGAATGGCAATATACAGCAGGAAATACGGATCGTAAAGACTTTACTGTATTTAAAGGAAGGAAACAAGATTCAAACAGATTCAGGTATGTACAAAATGGGATTCATTGGACCAATGCAAGTTTTGCTCCTGTGCACCAATGAGAGTTGTGGATTGGGATAAAATATTCTCTTACCTAATAATCGTTCCACAATAAATTAATAAATAGAGTGGCGCGACAGTTCTTGAAGAGCCAAGGCCTAAGTGGCTTACTCTGATCAACAATTCTCTGAGTGCGTGTGAAGAATTGTGGGGACGTACAATTTAACTCCGATTCCGAACGGCAAAGTTGAGAAGCACTTTTTCATGACAGATTGATACTCTTGGAAGTTTTATCAGTTCTTCGCAAGAGGGAGTGCCCGTGAAAGATGAAAAAAAAAAAAAAAAAAAAAACTGTGGACACGAGTAGGACTCGAACCCACGACCTAACCACTAAGCTACGGACACTACGGACATCGTTCCATTATGTTGTAAATTACTGTTTTTACTGATTTATTGCTCCTTTCTTAGTAAAAAAAAGACTACGGGTGGACTAAGGACCAAATACCAAATAATTTGAAAGTCTTGGTGAAACACACTCGAAGTAGCTGTTGAAATTGTTACATTTAAGTTTTAATTTTAGCATATGTACGCCCCCCCTTCAACTACTTCAGATAATTCAAAGTTGCAGATGTTGTATTTAATTTAAATCTTTCAAACTTTAGTTGGGTTCAGTTAATTCATGTTTTTCCATTGCAGACAAATTTTTTCTCCTAGCCAGCATGGAAAATACTGCAATGTCCCAAAGGCAGTAAGAATTTTTGGTCATTGGTAAAAAATACGAAGAATTCTTCTTCTTCCTCGGTCCTTACGCTCGTTGACAATGACACTCCAGTTGTTAGTTCTCTCGCGAATGCTAACCTTTTAGCAAGACAGTTCGCCGCCAACTCTTCGCTGCCAGTGAGTGTCATGACTCCTCCAGTTCTTGAGCGCGTCAATGATTCCATGGGACAAATCTTCTTCCGCACTCGTGCTGTGGCGAGAGTATTAAAGGATTTTTAACATACTTAAATCCGCTGGTCCGGATGGTATCCCCGCTATTATTCTGAAGAGGTGTTCATCCGAGGTGTTGTTCCGAGCAGTTGGAAAACAGCATTTGTCCAGCCAATCCCAAAAAAAGGTGAATCGTCTTCTCCCTCCAATTATCGTCCGATTGCACTTACGTCCCTTCTTTCTAAGGTCATGGAAACGCTGATAAACTATCAGCTCAACAAATATCTCGAAGACCGAAAGCTTCTTATTGACCGGCAGTACGGCTTTCGCAGCAACAGCTCCACTGGTGATTTGATGGTTTATCTCACCGAACAGTGGAACAAATCTTTACATCGTTTTGGTGAAAGTAAGATTGTTGCACTTGATATTTCAAAGGCATTTGATAAAGTCTGGCATCTTGCTCTTTTATCGAAAATGCATGCTTTCGGTTTCGATGAATCTCTTCTTGGTGGGATTAGAAACTTTCTTTCGAACCGTTCAATTCAAGTTGTATTGGACGGATTCAAGTCTGAAATCCACAATATAAATGCTGGTGTGCCCCAGGGCTCCGTTTTGTCTCCGACCCTCTTCCTCATTTTCATTAATGATCTCTTGTCTGTAACTTCTAATCCAATTCATTGTTTCGCTGACGATAGTACCCTAAGTTTTCATATTCGTTCTCAGATCACATCCTCCTCTTCGGATGTGGACTGAAACGGCAAAATATGATAAGCTCATTAAACTCTGACTTAAACAGCATTGTACAATGGGGAATAAAAAATCGCGTAGAGTTTAACACTTCGAAAACTCAATATTGTCTGGTATAGTTGAAGCGAGATATACCCCCTTGCCACTGTCCATGAGTGGCACTTGCATCAATGAGCTTCACGAGATTCTCGGTATGTGCATCACTGACCACCTCTTATGGACCGAGCTCATACGCGATGTCGCCTAAATTGCCGCAAGATGTTTGGGTTTCTTAAGACGGTGCAAGAAATTTTTCTCCCCGTCTGATCTGGCTACTATAATAAACATATCCAAAGCTGATAAATAATTATCATTTGTGGGCTGGTGCTCCAGCTACATACTAAAGCCTCTTGGACGGTATACAAAAAAGAGCTGTTAGAATAATTGGTGATAGAGACATAACCAAATCATTCACATCGTTAGACCACCGTCGTAACGTTTCGTGTCTCTCTCTGTTCTATCGTTACTTTTACGATATGTGCTCTTGTGAATTAGCCAGTTGCATTCCTCACCTTAATCAATTCGCCCTTAATACTCGCGCTTCAAGGAATCCCCATCAGTTTACCCTCGAGCCCAACTTCGGACATACCATTAAGTATAGAGAATCGTTCTTTAGCCGTACTACGCGAATGTGGAACTCCCTTCCATACTCTGTCTTTCCAAATTATTACAATGTTCAGGAATTTAAAACCAATGTACACCGGCACCTCCTTTCCTACCCCATTCCTCCTTTCCTACCCATTCCTCCTTCCTAATGCACTCACTGTGTCCCTGGCATGAAAAGGTTACAAAAAACCCCTTGATGTGTGCTTATTAAAAAAAAAAAAAATATTAAAAAATGTCAAGCTATAACTTTTTCCAGAAAGCGCCCTCCATTACCCTAATTTTCTTACTTTCTTGACACCCAAACAATACTAAATTCAGCTTTACTTCGCACATCGATTCAATCATCAACAACAACGAATGTAATGATCCATATACGTTACAAAATTTTTGTATATAACCTTTGTTCGACTTCTCGAATACTCCTCCCAGTTCTGGTGTCCTCATTAACAAGTACACATTAAGCGTATTGAAACCGTTCAGCGCCGTTTCATTTTATTTGCATTACGTGGTTTAGGTTGGGTTGATCCTCTTTAATAAATTAAAATTCAAATTCAATGATACCGAATACGCGTGTCCATTTGAGAGCAAAAACACTGAGATTCACTCTGAGGCCGCTCTCCAGAGCAAACTCTCAATCTCAGGTGGGCACAACCTTGAGAGTACCAAGGAAGAGTTGGCTATCTACTATCGAACTTTTTCATAAAAACCCTCAAGTCGAAACTCTTTTTTTATTTTACAGCTATCGGAGATAAGGTCGAAGAATTCAAACAGTTCGTATTCTGTGAGTAACTATCAGCAATCAACATGACAAATTATGTCAATCCTTCTCTCTATCCAAAATTAAAACAAATCTTTCCAACCGGTAGCTTTCCAGTATAAAAAGCCTGCTTTTCCAGATCCAGATTCGTGAAGGTGAAGGAAACCTAGACACCGAAGCACAAGGAACTGTAGATGTTTTTAAGCAGCACTTCCAACAGCTGCTGAATGCGCAAAATGTCGAGCGAGCTAATGACGAAAGAGAAGCAAGACCAGTCAATGAAGACCCAGTCCAAGCCCCCAGCACAGAAGAGGTAGAAAGAGCCGTCCAAAAGCTAAAAAATAACAAGTCCGCCGGGCGGATGGGATACGTGCAGAACTCTTTAAATATGGAGGATGTGTTTTGATGAACCGCATGCACCAGGTCAACAGTAAAGTGTGGGCGGAAGAATGCATGCCCACTGACTGGTCGATAAGCTCCATATGCCCTATCTACAAAAAAGGCGATCCTATTTCATGCTAAAACTACCGACGCACATCCGTGCTTATTGTTGCATACAAAATCCTATCCAACGTACTGTGTGAGCGTCTTAAAACGTTCTGCAACACAATAATCGGCACATAACAGTGTTACTTTAGGCCAGGCAGAACAACGATAGACCAAATATTCACACTGAGGCAGATCCTGGAAAAGATCAACGAATTTCAAGTCGAAATCCACCATCTTTTCATCGACTTTAAAGCTGCTTATAGCATCCACCGCCAAGAGCTTATAATGGCGATGTCTGAATTCGGAATCACGAACAAACTGATCCAGCTGTGCCGCATGACGCTAAACAATACGCAGTGCAGTGTGCAAATGGGTAACAGCTCATCCGAGTTGTTTCCAACATGCGCAGGGTTCAGAAAAGGAGATGCGTTGTCATGTGAATTCTTCAACATAGTCCTGGAGCAGATAGTGTGCAAGGCAGGTGTGAGCACGGAAAACACTATCTTCAACAAGTCCACCCAGCTCCTAGGCTATGCGGACGACAATGACATCATCGGTCGATCCAAGAGAGCTTTGCTGTGAGGCCTTCACAGCGATTGAAGAACAGGCGAAACACGTTCGTCTTGAAGTGAATGAGGACAAAACAAAAAAAAAAATACTATCCACAAACAAAGCAACATCTGTCCACCGCCTAGGACAAAACGTCACTGTTGGTAGCAGCAATTTCGAGGTAGTTAAAGAGTCCGCCTACCATGGAACAAACATCAATTTCACAAACGACACTTTAGTGGAGATCCGAAGAAGAATAACCCTAGCGAACCGCTGCTGCTTTGGTTTGGCAAAACAACTTGGTTCAAAACTCCTCACTCGAAAAACAAAGTGTCTGCTATACAAATTTTTGATTTTACCAGTCCTACTCTACGGAATCGAGTGCTGGACGATAAGTAAAAAAGGGGAATTGATACTCATACTGGGCACTTTCGAGAGAAAAATTCTTCGACGGATTTTCGGTCCCGTATGCTACGATATCGAATGGAGAAGAAGGTTCAACCGAGAACTGTATGAGCTGTACCAAGATGTGGATGTAGTCCTGAAGGCCAAGAAAAAACGACATTAGAATTGATACAGAAGCGGCAAAAATGGGTTTAGCGGTATATGAGGGAAAAAAGAAGTATATGCTGTCTTCGAGGAAGGACATCCAACACCGACAACGGCTCGGACAGAACGTCACAATAGACGCATACAACTTCGAGGTAGTGGAGGAGTTTGTATACCTAGGCTCCGCTATAAACACGGGCAATAACACCAGTGCCGAGATCAGACCATCGCTGTTGCTTTGGGCTAAGAAAGCAATTGAGTGGTAAAGACCTCTCTCGAGCAACTAAGGTAAAATTGTACAACGCTCTCATCATCCCAGTTCTGCTGTATGGTGCAAAAGCATGGACCTTGACAAAATCGGATGAAAGTGCCTTAGGCTGTTTTTGAGAGGGAAGTTCTTCGGGTCATCTTCTGCCCCGTGTGCATTGAAGGAGAATGGCGAAGAAGATACAACAGCAAACTTTACGAGTTGTACAACGACATGGACCTAGCCAGAAGGGTCAAGGTCCAGAGACTCAGATGGCTCGGACATTTAGAGCGGATGGACACCAATGCTCCGGCCCGGAAAGCCTTCGACACTATTCCCGAGGGACGTAAGAGGAGAGGAAAACCGCGACTCAGGTGGCGCATTCAATTGGAATATGACCTACATCAACTTGGAGTGCAATACTCTCCAGCTAGTTTGGATCCGTGCTGGCTGGCGGAGACTGTTGATTGAGGCCCAAGTCTACACCTTAAATAAGTAAGTAAGAACCCTTCAATGGACACGCACATTAGGAGAGAGATAGAGAGAGACCCGTTGTACCTACCGCTGGTATCTTTTTAATTCAATAAAAAAAGAGACACATCCAATTTGATTAGTGTGTCTACCCGGAAACATTAATCTAAAAGATTTAACTTGATTTCAATTTAAATCCTGTAGAAAAGGGTACATATTTTGGAACCTAAAACACTGTTTTCCTATTTCCTCCATTTGTAATGTTACGATGATCTTTTCTTTGCTATTGTTTCCCAAAGTACAAATTTGTCTTACGTTTTTTTTTTTTATTCTTCGATGAACGTTTTAGGAACTCGGACAAAAATTTTGAGGACTGAGAGTGCAGAGAAAATCTACAAGCGCTTGGAACCTCTTTTAATATTATAACTGACAGATACTCTGTCCTTGTGCAACATTGCTCAGTTGTAGAACAAAGTTTTGCGTTATAAAAAACAAATAGTGTGGCGCGAAGGCCTAAGTGGCTTACTCTCGTCAACAATTCTCTGAGTGCGTATGAAGAATTGAGGGGACCTACAATTTAACTCCGATTCCGAACGGCAAAGTTGAGAAGCACTTTTTCATGACAGATTGGTACACTTGGAAGTTTTGTCAGTTCTTCGCAAGATGCAGTACCCGTGAAAGATGAAATTAAAACTTCATGGGCACGATGGAAAACCCTTGCTGAAAATTGTTTTAATAAATGGCCACAAACCAAGAAGAAAAAAAACTGTTTATTTTACTTAATTATGTTTTATTTATAAAATACAACTTTTAGTTGACTTTCCATAACATTAACCGTATTTTTATTTCAGAGACTTCACTCTTATTTATCGAGAGCCCTTGGTCAACACCGTGCCTGATACTCGACAATAGTTACATGTACAATTGCCATAGTAAAAAAAATGGCAAAGAATACTGGCGATGTCATAATTATTCAAAGAAGAAGCCATCCGAACGCTGTCGTTCAAGATGTGTCCTCGAGAATGGCAAATTGAAGTCGTGCACTGGCGGAACGCACAATCATCCCCCACATATGGATAAAATCTCCAAAATGCTGCAACGCAATCGTACAAAATTAAATGTCACACGTGTTGTCAGATCGCCACAGAGATTGTTGATCAAAGAAGAAGATGCTATTCATCCGGATGTTCTGAATGATCCCGGAAGTTTCATGTATTTGGATAAATTGTAAATTTTGTAAGACAACATGATACCTTGTAAAATAGTTACTATAAAAACTTCTTAAGAGAACGAAACAGAAAAAAAAATATTTTTGGAGAATACCCCCACCAAGTATTGTTTTTGAAATCATTCCCTTGTGAGTTGGTTGTTAAGTTAGAGTCCTGGAATTCGAAAAAAACTTTTTCTGCATCAAATTTAAAATGCAATATAAGGTTTGTTCGTTGTGCGCTCTTGGTCGCTCTGTGGCGCTCTTTTTTCGTCCCGGTGCATTTCCACCATGTTCGATGTGTATTCAGTGCTCGCACCGGGAGCGCTCTGAATCGCCCTAAATTCTTTTCGGAGCGAGAACTTCGGAGCTGTTCGAATCAGCTGTTTCTATACAACAAAGAGACAAAAAAAAAGAGTTTCTGAGGCCGAATATGAATGAATAAAACAAAATGTATGAATTTATAATAATTTAATGATATAATTTTGTTTCATATGGAATCGATTTATAGGTGAGAGGCAGACAAGACAAGTAGTGCTCGTGCTGCACTTGAATCAAAAGTAATCTCAATTTTAGAAAACATCGCCTTTTATAGTTGTAAGTTGTAGTCGACGCTCATCTCATAGCATGCTTGATTGAGTTTCTTGCTCTTTTGTGATTCGTGTAGGTGTGTGCTTGTTTCTTTATGCATCATCAAAATCTTACTATAAACTTACAACTCGATTATATACTTTTTTGAATAGTTTTAAGGATAAGTGTGTCAGTAGCTTTTGTAGTGTCCGTAGCTAAGTGGTTAGGTGCGTTGGCTGCTAAGCAGAACGTCGTGGGTTCGAGTCCCACTCGTGCCCATAGTTTTTATTTCATCTTTCACGGGCACTGCCTCTTGCGAAGAACTGACAAAACTTCCAAGAGTACCAATCTGTCATGAAAAAGTGCTTCTCAACTTTGCCGTTCGGAAACGGAGTTAAATTGTAGGTCCCCTCAATTCTTCACACGCACCCAGAGAATTGTTGATGAGACTAAGCCACTTAGGCCTTGGCTCTTCAAGAGCTGTCGCGCCACTCTATTTATTTTATGTCAGTAGCTTTGACCGCATTACCAATCCATTGTTGCCTCATTTCTGGTAAGTTACAACAGGTCATGCATCGTGGAACGGATTTCATAAATTATTCTTATAACTTAACACAATTATAGCTTTAAGCTTCACAATGATAAACTAAAATTTTGGTTTTTATTCTTTGCAGGCTATGAATATACCAATTTTCCATCTGAAACGAGTGTCTTCTTTGTGCGCAGCCGATGGGGCCGAAAACTTTTGGTTTACAACAACTACACTTTTACATCGAATAAGCGAATACATGCAACCAATACAACCTATTGGCGTTGTACATATTCAAGTTCGAGAAAAGAAGTACCCTGCATCGCCCGATGTACAACACGCAAAGGCATGATTATAAATTTCCTCGGTGTGCATAACCATCCACCAATGCCTCCGAAAGTAGCCAGTAACAGACCGACAATAATAACTTGTGACTACAACATCGATGACCCATAATAATTAGGAATTTTAATTAAAGTCATTGTGTGTTGTTCTTTTTTTTTTTAAACGAAGAAATAAAGTTGAGGTTATTAGAAAAAATCATTGTTTTTCATAAATTCATTTATTATAGAACACATTTAGCCAAACAGAATAGGAAGTGAGTTTTCTGATGCAAGAGATTCTTAGACATTCTATTAATTTTGTTTATTTTACTTTTAGATGACGATATGGGAGTGGACGAGGTTGATGAGAATCGAGTTAATTACATAACAAGTTTAAAGGGAACCTATCAATTGTGCCTGGATGGATATCCGTATACAAGACATCGGGTCAGAAGTGGAACAATTTATTGGAGATGTGTTCAGTTTAGACCACTCAAGTAAGTTAATCATATTCAAGTTGAAGAACCCCCCCTTAATGATTTTTTTTTTGTTAGTTGTAAAGCAAGAGTTCGTACAAACGAAAAAGGCGATCGAGTGAGCATTGTTCAAGAATCACACAACCATGATGTATTGAAGGAAAGGCGCAAAAAAGGTTCCCTGAAGATCGTTTATGCACTCCGAAAGTTGGAGAATAAAATTAAAAACGATAGAAACTCCCTCTAGATTTGTGTATGAAAATAGAAATGAGAGTTTTATTTTGAATATTATCAAAATGTTTCTTTTTATTTTTGACGAAACAACAACTTGAAAAAATACAGAATTGAAGTTACGTGAAAAAATGAAATGTAGACATGTATATCAGGGTAAGGTTAGGTTAAAGTGGCTGTCATGGATGGATGGACACACTTAGGCCAATTGAAGGCCCATTGTGATACCACATGAATCTAAATAGGCTTTCTTCGAAAGCGCATTAAAACTTATTAGAGTTCCTTACGAAACGTAGGAACGTAGCGTAGAATATGAATTATATTAATATGTTCGAGATCGTTTAAATAATTATATAAGTATTCTCCTCAGTGAATCATGCGTTTATGAGCCAGAGCAAGGGCTCTACTCTGTAATTCGTTTCGAAAGGAAATATTTTCGAAAACAAATATTTTGTACTCTCTATTCCTAAAGCGGATTAGAATTCCAGTACTTACGGAATGACAAATCCGCACTCGGATTTTTCGTACCTGGCAATGCGTTTGCGAATGTCATTAGCGTTCGATAACGGTAATTTTGTTTCTACACCAAGAAAGGCAACGGATTGCAATTTGAAGGTCGTTTTGAAAGGACAAAAAAGAAGAAATTCTGTTGTGTTGTGTGAAATACATAAAATGTAAGTAAGGAAATAATAATTTTATTCAAAATTTAAGCAAATAAATTTCATTACAGGGAATCGTCAGACAAAAAAGTGCATACAAAACAACAGCATTTGAAATTATGGTGGAATTCATTTGTGCTCATCCCGATTTGGCCAAGGAACGTTTGAACGTCTCGGACGTCAGAAACACTTCCAACAATTTGTGATGTTTACCTTCTATGACACATTTCAAAAATATTTGACTTATCAGTATCACGTATTATTCTTCGTTCAACCCGTTCTTCTCTGTTTTCTGCATCCATCTATAGAGCAATTGAATCCATTTTATTTAGTTTTTATTGAATTCTATTTTTTCTTTAAAAATTAATTTGAACTTTCTCGTCTTGTTTGTAATTTGTTTTGATTTTTTTTTCTTTTTTGATTTTTGCTCTGACAGATCTCATGAGAAATACTTCGAGACTCGGCAAATCTTTTCTTTAAATAGAAATAGTACTAGATAATTTCGAATCGAATCCAAAATCAGGGGCCGAATTACGGCATCCGTTATCGAATAATACTATACTGAATTGTGTGTGTTTGGCATTACCTCTCAGGATATCGAGCTATGTATCGAGCTTCTAGATAATTTCGAATCGAATCCAAAATCAGGGGCCGAATTACGGCATCCGTTATCGAATAATACCATACTGAATTGTGTGTGTTTGGCATTACCTCTCAGATATCGAGTATGTATCCAGCTTCTAGTACAAGAATTTAAATTCTCTGCTCAGCTATCGAGCGTAATTTCATCACACACACACACACACACCTCACTGATGGCAGGAACTTTCTGAGAAAAAAATTTGAATTTTACTGTTTAAGTTATTTGATTATGAAATTCCTTGCCAATAATCTATTTTGGTCAAGATTTTAAGCTTCATGGCTTCATCAATCTGTCCTCTGTTAACAGCCAAACTGTGTTTATTTCATTAAAAAAAAAAATATATATTTCATTCCTCTGCTATTTCGCTCAAGTTTTGTTTTTTTATTTGTCAAACCTTTCAAAATTCCTTCAAAACAAATAGAGACTCGATAAAACTACTACATTTTTTTATTCTTAAACGATACGTGACCTATCGAATGTCATAATCCCAATGAGGTTACTCGTTCGTTCGATAACTGATGAGACTCACTCACTCGATAACGGATGCCGTAATTCGGCCCCAGATTCGAATAGGATTGGCTTTCGAAACGAATTACCCCAGGGTAGGTGCAGAGCAGATGAAGGACTGTTTTCTCCTCCTTCTCATCCATGCAGCTTCTGAAATCATTAGAAAATACGCCTATTAGAAATGTCCAGTAATGACACCTATGAACGAGCTTATATACAATCTGTTTAAAGATATCAAGTACCTAGATCTCTTTGAGTCCGATTAGTCCAAATGGTTTTTCATCGCCTGACAGGTGGTTATGTTATTCCACCTGATAGTTCTCTTAATAGAACTTCTTGTTGTAGCAAAAGTTCGCATGTTACTCACTTATTTACTTAAGGTGGCGCTACAATCCATTGTGGATATGGGCCTCAATCAACAGTCACCGCCAGCCAGCTCGGTCGGTTATTATCTTCTTCGCCATTCCCCTTCAATGCACACGGGGCCAAAGATGAACCAAAGATCTTTCCTCTCGAAACAGCCTAAGACCTCAGCCACGCAGTAAGCGGCTGAGCTGCTAAGCGGCTAGGGGCTGAGTGGCAGCTCTAAGCGAGGTATGGCCAGGCACTGAGCAACTGCTTTTGAGCGATTAGTAGTTAAAATGCCGTTGTCAAGAACAGTTCGCCGTATTTTACTGTCGGAAAATCGTTTGTATGTGTACAAATTACTTAAACGTATACAAAAAAGAAGACGATTTGGTGTTCATCCGATTAACAAATTAAGATCGGAGTTTGGAGAATTATTTAATCATTTATTTTTGAATCTACCTAAATTTCCAGATAGATTCTGGCAATATCTACGTATGTCTATCGAATCTTTTGATTTGCTGCTTGAAAAAGTGCATCCTTTGGCCATCTTTACTTCTTGCCGCTCAGAACAATTAAAACAGGTTTGGTTGCTGAGCGGCGCCGCTTAGCCGCTCAGAATTTTGTTTCGCCGCTCGCTCATTGCGTGGCCGCTTCTATGTGATTTGATATGTTATATATTTTTTTTCCGCTCAGCCGCTCAGCCGCTCAGCCGCTTACTGCGTGGCCGAGGCCTAAGTCACTTTCATCCGATTTTGTCAAGGTCCATGCTTCTGCACCATACAGCAGGACTTGGATGATGAGGGTGTTGTTAGTTGGTCGAGAGAGGTCTTTACCACTCAATTGCTTTCTTAGCCCAAAGAAACAGCGATTAGCAAGATTTATTCATCGCCTGATCTCGGCGTTGGTGTTATTGTACGTGCTTATGGCGGAGCCTAGGTAGACAAACTCCTCTACTACCTCGAAGGTATATGCGTCTATTGTGACGTTCTGTCCGAGCCTTCGTCGGTGTTGAATGTCCTTCCTCGAAGTCAGCATATACTTGTTTTTCCCCTCATTTACCGCTAAACCCATTTTTGCCGCTTCTGTATCAATTCTCACAAAGGCGCCATTGACATCACGCTGTGTTCTTCCCATTATATCAATATCATCAGCGTACGCGAGAATTTGAACAGATTTTTGGAAGATAGTGTTGACGGTGGAGTTCTGCAGTACCTTCTCAAGAAAGAAGTAGCGATTGGTATGGCTGTTTCGAGAGGAAAGTTTTTCGTATATAACAGCGAACTTTACGGGTTGTACAACGACATGGCCTTAGCCAGAAGGGTCAAGGTCCAGAGACTTAGATGGCTCAGTCATTTAGAGCGGATGGACACCAATGCTCCGGCCCGGAAAGCCTTCGACACTATTCGCGAGAGACGTAAGAGGAGAGACAGCTAGTTAGGAACTGAGCTGGCTGGCGGAGCCTGTTGATTGAGGCCCAAGTCCACAATGGTCTGTAGCGCCACCTTAAGTAAGTACTTATCGGGCTCACAATCCATGAATGATCTCAGCCTGACATGTTGCAGCCTTTCATCGTGATCGGTCCCTCGCATGCACTCTTCAGTCGCCGAAACCAAGCGCTGTGGCATCCGCAGTTACTTGATCTTTATACTTTGTACTGTATGTCTTCCTTTCCGTCTCGAACCTGGGTGATGGGATGAGAAGACTTTCTTAGCTTTGAAACGTTGAAGGAAGAAAAAAAGAAAGGAATAAGACAAAACTTAGGTCAAATAAAAGTTAAAGATCAAATTTTAAACTTTAAACTGTTAGTCTGCAGATGCTTCTTTTTAGCTTTTAATATTGTGTTGCCTTGGACGAAACAACAACACCAAAATCCATTATCCATCCATTATATAATTTATGCAAAATAGCACACATACGCCACAGTGACTATGTTCCGGATCGCGAAACTTTGATCCGACTTTGTTAAAGAGCTCCTCGGCAAGAGGTAAATTTTAGTAATGAACAATTGACATGATTTTCTTCTATTAATGTTGCAAATTATCGGCCCTATCAAGGTAAACGTCGGAGCGGAATTTTCTCCGGTTTCCTCCGAATCGGAGACAGTTTGCCTGTCGGAGAACTACCTCGACGGGAAATTGGGCGGAAATCGGAGAAAATTCCGTTCCGATGGTTACCTCGATTGGGCCGAATATCATTAAGCGTCAAATTTTTCAAATTTGACATACCTTAAAACTTTTTGTTTTGTCTCACCTTGTTTTGCAGGAGCATCCTACGCAGGTCAAGAATATTCAAAATCATTCCATCCACCAATGTCATCAGTTTCGGAGCCAATCCTCATAGAAGACTCACATTTGAATTTGCCAGCAACAACCGTTGCTGAGTTTCAAAATTTGGAACGAGAAATCAATGAGGAGTTTACCAAAGAATGCATTTTTGTATGTTTCTCTCAACACGTTCCACTTCTCTTTGATGAGTAAACGTTTTGTTTGCAGGTTAACGAGCTCCGCGAAACAGAAGCTGAATCCGTTGAGAAGTACATTCGTAAATGTCTTCGCAAAATACTAACAGACGAAGCAGCGAGCAAATTTTCATGGCGAGGCAATGCTAAACATATTCCGGTCAATAAATTTACTGTTCTGAAGATTCTGAAAAGTAGGTTTCTTAGAGTTTTTGCTTAGGAATTGGATTGAAATTGTTTGAATTTTGCTTACAGACGAAGCTATTCAGAAATTCCCCAATGGACCTACCAATAACGTTGAGCCGATAATAAGAAGGTGGTTTGACTATGCTAGAGATCGTCTAAACAAAAAAATCAAATATTACAGCAGCTATCGCGGCAAATCGTCCAAGTTATTGGCTTTCAAGCATTCTTCATAAATACTTAAATTAGAAAAGTAATAAGAGGAATTTATAAACTTATTTGTATTAAAAAAATCCTTTAAAGTAACTTAAAAGCTTAAAATGTATCAATTTCGGAGTTGGAGCTTGAGAATCCCTAGAAACTAGTCTTTACATCAAAATCCTCAATTTAATTAATCGGAAAAGGGTCAGGGTCAGAAAAAATCAAGCGGACGCTTTTGATGTCAAAAAAGGTTTAAGACAAGGCACAATCTTTCAAAAGTCCGTCCAGCTATTAGGATACGCAGACGACATTGACATAATTGGCAGAACACAGCGTGATGTCAGTGGAGCGTTTGTGAGTCTTGAGACGGAGGCCAGGAAGATGCGTCTAGCGGTTAACGAAGGCAAGACCAAGTTAATGCTGTCAACAAGAAAGGACTAACAACATTGACGTCTTGGAGCAAACGTTAACATAGACAGATTTAACTTAGAGGTAGTTAAGGACTTCGTCTACCTGGGATCCGCTATCAACTCAGACAACAACACCAGCGCTGAAATCAAACGAAGAATCACTCTTGCCAATCGCTGCTTCTTTGGATTTACAAGGCAATTGAGTAGTAAAGTACTCTCCCTTATCATCTCGGTCCTAATGTATGGTGCAGAGACATGGACCATGAACACATCTGATGAAAACGCTTTGGGCTGCTTTGAGAGAAAAATTCTTCGAGTGATTTTTGGTCCTGTCTGCATTAATGGAGAATGGAGACGAAGATTCAACCAAGAACTGTACGAGCTATTCAGCGACACTGACCTAGCCAGAAAAGTTAAGGACTAACGACTTAGATGGTTGGGTCATGTTGAGCGAATGGAAAATAATGCTCCAGCTCGTAGAGTCTTCGAATCCAACCCGGTAGGTCGTCGCAGAAGAGGAAGACCGCGACTCAAGTGGAGCACACAGGTGGTAGAGGACCTGAACCAACTTGTCGTGCGAAACTGGAGACAGCTAGCTATGGACCGGGCTGGCTGGAGAAGTTTGTTGGGTGAGGCCCTGGTCGGACCTGGATTGTAGCGCCACCATAAGTAAGTAAGTAAGAGTGACCATGACATAATTCTTCTTTGAAATTATTTACGTTTGGAATTTTGAGCTTGAAGGTGACACAAATCTCAACTCAAGGTAATGATGTCGTTTTCCATTGGTCTTTTTTTGACGTTTCTTCTTTTACCTCCAATGGAACGGGTTATGGTTTATGTGTCATTCTTCGGACGATTCTGATTTCAAAACAGAAGAGTTCTGTCCGTCTGTTTGTTCCGTCTGTCAAAGTCAGTTTCAGAAGACTTCTAGACTCTTCCGAATACTTTTGGACGTCCAGTGGAAAACGACATGAGATTGGTACAAACATTCTGAACGTAAAGATAGGCCAAGAGTACTTTTTAACTTCCAAATTGCATCCCGTATTCTTTTTGTTTTTTTGTTTTGAATTAATTAATATTAAGCAACAATCTAAACATATGTTTTGTTTCCAGATGTGAAAACCTTCATGGAACCTGATTTTCAAGAAATGACAGTCATTAAAACCGAAGTCGAAGAAACAAGTAGCTATCCACCAAGAGCAGCATCACCATTGCTCCTGCCATTAATGACAACCGATCCACATTTGAATCTACCGGCTACAACTGCCTTGGAATTCCAAAATTTCGAAAGGGACATCAATGAAGACTTCACCAAAGAATGTATTTTTGTATGATTCGCTCAACGTCATCGTCAAAAACATTTCAATTGACAATATGATTCATTTATTGCAGGTCAACGAGCTCCGAGAAACAGAAGCCCCATCACTCGATAAGTACATTCGTAAATGCTTGCGAAAAATCATAACCGATGAGGCAGCACGCAAATTTTCTTGGCGAGGCAACAAAAAGAACATTGCGGTGAATAACTATTCGGTTTTAAGAATTCTTAAGTGTATGTTTTTTTATCGATTGTCAAAAAATGCAAATTCAAAATTGATTTGATTTTGTTCACAGACGAAGCCACTCAGAAATTTCCAAACACGCCTAACAATAGTGTTGATCCGATTATCAGGAGGTGGTTTCGATATGCTAAAGATCGTTTCAACAAAAAATTTAAATATTACACAAGTTACTGCTCGTCTTCGAAACTCTTGGCGTTGAGGCGGGCTTCCTAAGAAATTTAGATTTTAATTGAAAATAGCAAAAATATTTATTAATTTATTTAGAAACTTAACACACTTTGTATTATTAACTAAAGCACGCAATACTATGGAAGATTAAGAAGTTCACACGTAAGAGAATACAATTCTGTAACTTGTCATGTTCAGGTACGAAATAAAATTATTCATCACAAGATAAAAGACAATAATAGCGCAAAATTTCAAACATTCAAGCGCGATGTTAAATCAAATTTAGTACGAAACTAGGCTAAAGTGACGTTTCTGTAAATTTTAAACGATTTCAGTGTAACGAGATCAGGGTTTTCTGATCTGTGCAAATATACCCGAAATTTTAAATTAAGAAATCCATTCGCAGATCTGGGGCCCTACTCTGTAATTCGTTTCGAAAGGAAATATTTTCGAAAACGAATATTTTGTACTTTCTATTCCTAATTCGGATTAGAAATCTAGTACTTACGGAGTGACAAATCCGCATTCGGATTTTTCGTACCTGGCAATGCGTTTCCGAATGTCATTAGCGTTCGAAAATGGTAATTTTGTTTCTACACCAAGAAAGGTAACCGATTGCAATTCGAAGGTCGTTTTGAAAGGACAAAAAATAAGAAATTCTGTTGTGTTGTGTCAAATACATAAAATGTAAGTAAGGAAACAATAATTTTATTCAAAATTTAAGCAAATAAATTTCATTACAGGAATCGTCAGACAAAAAAGTGCATACAAAACAACAGCATTTGAAATTATGGTGGAATTCATTTGTGCTCATCCCGATTTGGCCAAGGACGTTTGAACGTCTCGGACGCCAGAAACACTTCCAACAATTTGTGGGACAGACTATGTTTACCTTCTATGACACATTTCAAAAATATTTGTCTTATCAGGATCACGTATTATTCTTCGTTCAACCCGTTCTTCTCTATTTTCTCCATCCATCAGTAGAGCAATTGAATCCATTAAATTAATTTGATCTTTCTCGTCTTCTTTGTAATTTGTTTTGATTTTTTTTTCTTTTTTGATTTTGGCTCTGACAGATCTCATGAGAAATACTTCGAGACTCGGCAAATCTATTCTATAAATAGAAATAGTACTAGATGTTTTCTTATTCGATTTGAAAATTTTACAGAGTACGAATTCATAAACGAATTGAAAATCAGATTCGAATAGGATTGACTTTCGAAACGAATTACAGAGTACACACTTGCAGTGTGTTAACAACTTTGCAATTTTTTTTGGAAGAAACGTTCATCAAATAGATGTTGGTAAGTTAGTTCAGTTTTTTGAAGAAAAATGTTTGTCAAAACATATTGCTTCTCTTCTACCGCATTTTATCAACTTTCTGTCTTCCAGAGCGGAGTTGAACGATGTTAAGGCAGCATTTTATCACATCGCTAGGTTTTCAAAAGTAATTGGGAGCCATTGACTGCACCCATATTAAAATCAAGCGACCAGCTCGGATTGTAGGGAATGTAATGGCCAGTCACTACATTAACAGAAAAGGATTATTTTTTTTTTGTATTGAACAAAATATAATTATTCAAGCGCAATATTTTTTTTTTTTATTTTTAAGGTTATTATTCGTTAAATGTTCAAATGGTTACGGATTACAACTGCAAGATACAAGACATTGTTGCAAGGTCCCATGGTTCCCTTCACGATTCCATAATTTGGGAAAACTGCCGGCTTAAAAGAACTTTGGAGGACTCCCTAAGTAGCTATCAGGGTTTGTTGTTAGGTGACGTCAAGTGTTGGTCTAGATACTACGAAAAATGTAATTGTAGTTAGCTGTACTTCACAACATAGCAAAAAAAAAAATTCTGCCTACATTTGCGAAGAAGACCAAACGTTCTCACAGTCAATTGCAAAAACAAGAATGCACCCTAAGTAGCTATCAGGGTTTGTTGTTAGGTGACGTCAAGTGTTGGTCTAGATACTACGAAAAATGTAATTGTAGTTAGCTGTACTTCACAACATAGCAAAAAAAAAAATTCTGCCTACATTTGCGAAGAAGACCAAACGTTCTCACAGTCAATTGCAAAAACAAGAATGCACCCTAAGTAGCTATCAGGGTTTGTTGTTAGGTGACGTCAAGTGTTGGTCTAGATACTACGAAAAATGTAATTGTAGTTAGCTGTACTTCACAACATAGCAAAAAAAAAAATTCTGCCTACATTTGCGAAGAAGACCAAACGTTCTCACAGTCAATTGCAAAAACAAGAATGCACCAACATGTAGACTTGAAGTTTGCCATGTTCAAGACTAATAGAAGGCGGCCTAAAATTTTGCGCTATTGTTTGAACAGTTAATGGGATCTTAGTTTTAACCTATTTTTCTTATTTTTTGACAAACAAAGAAGTTAGGCTCTTAAGCTACAATTGACATCTTGTTTTCAGATGTGAAAACCTTTACTCGACCTCCATTCCGCAAAATAAGACTTGTAAGAAGAGATGAAGATGAATCACGTACATTGTCACCAATGCTCAGCCCATTAATGCCAACTGATCCACATTTGAATTTGCCAGCTACAAATGCTTGGGAGTTCCAGAATTTCGAAAGTGAGGTTAACCAGGACATTAACAAAGAACGTATATTGGTAACAGTTTTTTTTTTTTTTTTTCAAAAATCAAATTTTGAATGTTCATATTTTACAGATCAATGAGCTGAGAGAAACCGAGGCTGAGACACTTGGGAAATACGTTAGAAAATGTCTAAGGAAATTCATAACCGATGATGCGGCACGTCAATTCTCATGGCGAGGGAATAAACAGAATTATCCCGTGCATTCTTATAGGGTTTTGAAAATTCTGAAAAGTAAAATTGATTGATTTATTGATACATAAGAGCTCATAGCAAATATTGGGTCTGAACGTTAATATAACACAAAGACACGTACACTGTGGTTAAGGCAGTAAGATGATCGCGATGATAGCTTGGCAGGATTTTTAGTGCACACAACTCAAAGCTACCTTTAGTTAGAAACACTTGGCTGTCTAGTACCTATAACTAGCCAAAACATAGTTTCAATATTATAACTCGCAGTCTACATTAGGAATGATGTTGCTTTTCAATTCTTACCACATTATGGACGCTGCTGCAACAAAAAGGTCAACACAAGGTATGTGGTTCATGTTTTCCGTAAATAAGCACATCATTCACTGCTGTTCTTTATCGAAGCCAAATTGGTGCAGAGCTTCAACTTCTCGCGAATTTGACGATCTGTCTGACTCCATTCAAAGAATTGTACATATACCTGTATCCTCAATGTACACAATTCTTCGTGGCTTTTCCATTTGGGCCAAACAACACTCGAAGGAAAGCGTGCTGAAATCTTTGCTGAGTTTAACCACCTTACTCAGCTTGTCACCGAGCCCACTCGAAGACCGGTTATGGACGGCCAAGCAGAGAACACTCTTGACTTGTTCCTAACCTCTGACCCTGATAAATACACAATAAATGTATTATCGCCTCTAGGCTGATCTGACCATTGTGTCATATCCTCAAATTTCTCGTGTCAAAAAATCCCAGTTAACGAAAGAGCTCCTAAGAGAACCGTTTGACAGTACGAGAAAGCCAACTGGGACGGTCTCAATAACTTCTTCAGGATCTTTAACTGGTCACTATGCTTCCTCGATAGTGACGTAGACTCCAGCGCAGATATGATTACTAATATGATTATTTTGGAAATGAAAACTTTTATCCCGAATAGGGTTAAACGCATCAAGCCCAAGGAAAAGTCATGGTTTGATTCAAGCTGTAAAGAGGTTATCAGGGAAAACGAAGTAAAGTGCCGGTGTTTTAGAGCCAACCCAACTGAGGAAAACCGGATCAAGTTTAAACAAGCCAGGAAGGCCTGCAATGCCCATATTCGGCGTACCAACTTCTTACATGACCAAAAATTAAGGCAAAAAATACTGCAATGCCCCAAAGGCCGTAAAAATATTTGATCATTTGTAAAAAATATGAAGAATTCTTCTTCCTCGGTTCCTACGCTCGTTTACATTGAGAATCCAGTTGTTAGCTCTCTCGCGAAAGCTAACCTTTTCGCTAGGCTGTTCGCCGCCAACTCTTCGCTGCCAGAGAGTGTCATGATTCCGCCTGTTCTTGAGCGCGCCAATGATTCCATGGGACAAATCTTCTTTCGCACATGTGCTGTGGTGAGAGTGCTAAACGATCTCAACATACACAAATCCGCTGGCCTGGATGGTATCCCCGCTATTGTTCTGACCACGCTGACAAAACCCTTGTGTAAGTTTTTCCATCTATCCTATTCTTCTGGGCTCGTTCCGAATAAAGTTGGAAAACAGCATTTTTCCAGACAATACCAAAAAAAGGCGAATCTTCTTCTCCCTCCAATTATCGTCCGATTGCACTTACGTCCCTTTTTTCTAAGGTCATGGAAACGCTAATAAACTGTCAGCTCAAGAAATATCTCGAAGACCAAAAGCTTCTTTGTGACCGGCAGTACGGCTCTCGCAGCAACAGGTCCATCGGTGAGATAAACTACTGGTGATTTGATGGTTTATCTCACCGAACAGTGGAACAAATCTTTACACCTTTTTGGAGAAAGTAAGATTGTTGCAAGCCTGGCATCTTGCTCTTTTATCGAAAATGCGTGCTTTTGGTATCGATGAATCCGTTATTCGTTGGATTGGAAACTTTCTTTCGAACCGTTCTATACAAGTTGTACAGGACGGATTCAAGTCTGAAACCCACAAAATAAATGCTGGTGTGCCCCAGGGCTCCGTTCTGTGTCCGAACTTCTTTCTCATTTTCATCAATGATCTCCTGTCTGTAACTTCTAATCCAATTAATTGTTTCGATGACGATAGTACCCTTAGCTTTTCTTATTCGTTTCCAGACTCACATCCCTCCTCTTCGGATGTGGAATTGCAACGGCTAAAATTGATAAGCTCATTAAACTCAGACTTAAACAGTATTGTACAATGGTAAATTAAAAACCGTGTAGAGTTTAATGCTTCGAAAACTCACTGCTGTCATGCATCGTTGAAGCGAGATATACACCCTTGTCACTGTCCATGAGTGGCACTTGCATCAATGAGACTGAACTTCTCGAGAAGCTGGTGCTCCAGTAACTTGCTTAAGCCTCTTGGATGGTATACAAAGAAGAGCCGTAAGAATTATCGGTGATAGAGACATCAGTGATTCATTCACTTTATTAGACCACCGTCGTCGTAACGTTTCGTGTCTCGCTCTGTTTTGTCGTTACTTCTACGGTCAATGCTCTAGAGAAATAGCCAGTTACATACCTCACCTAAAACAATTCACCCGTAATACCCGCGCTTCCAGGAATCCCCATCAGTTTACCCTCGAGCCCAACTTCGGTCGTACGCTCAAGTATAGAGAATAATTTTTTTAGCCGTACTACGCGAATGTGGAACTCTCTTGCACACTCTGTCTTTCCCAGTCATTACAATGTTCAAGAATTCAAGAACAATGTACACCGACACCTCCTTTCTTCCTAATGCACTCACTGTGTCTTTGGCAGGGTATAAAAAATCCCTTGAGTGGGTGTAAATTATATAAAAAAACAAAATTACTGCTAATCCTGGAGGAATGCAGAGCCTTCTTCTACTTCCGCTTCCGCTTCCGCTTCCTCTTACTCTCTATAAGTCACCCACATATCTGATCCGCAGTCACGCTACGATTGATATCGTAAACACAAGTAGCTTCACTATTATTAAACGTACTTGCGCAGCACTATTCCATTCAAATAACTGTCGGGAACAGACCTGTGCGGATCAGAAAATTGGCCAGAATCGGTATTTTTTTTTTCGTGCATACTTCAGTTCTGCCAAATCAGATATCGCATTGGTCTGCATAGTGCCTTATCTACTAGAAAGAAATGTTGTGGTTAATGTTCACACCCAGAATTTACTGTGGGCATTAGTCCTTCTGATTCTAATTTTTTAAACAAAAATATGTTTACAGATGAGGCAATTAACAAGTTTCCAAATGCATTTGGCAGTGTTGACCCAGAATTGGAGGTTGAAGCGATTCTAATGAAATGGTTTCAATATGCTAAGGATCGCTACAATAAGAAATGTAAGAAGTTTTAGGATTTTGTCTAAGCTGTAACAATTTTTTAATGATAAATTAGAATAATTGTTGAATCATTTAAATTTGTTAATTTAGTTAATTTGTTTTAAAAACGTTATATGTGCATCAAATACTGAATTAAATGTTTATAAAGTTAGACGAATTGTCAATTTTCTTACATTCCATAACATTAAAGAGATCTCCGGGGCCTGATTATGGGATTCGCGGCGGATCGTTTTCAATTCGACCTTTCAAATTCGACTCGCGTCGTATTTCCTAAGTAACGAATTCGCGACGGAGCGAAAATATTTATTACAATATTCCGGTTCAAAAAAACTCAATCTTGAGGTCAAATGTTCATTGTAGTAGAATCGCAGTCAATGCTGGGGATTTGGAAAGACCACTTCTGTGGATTGTATAACGGCGACGACGAACAAAACACCGCCGTCAGACAGGAGCCTTTCATCGGACACAATGATAGCCAACAATTCCGTGAACCCGACCTAGAAGAAGTGAAAACCGTAATATCACGGCTGAAATCCAACAAAACCGCTGGAGCAGCTGCTGAGTTGTTCAAAGCAGCAGGCGACGAGCTAGATAGGAGCATGCACCAAATCATCTGTAAGATATGGTCAGAGGAATGCATGCCCGATGAATGGAACCTCAGCATTGTTTACCCGATCCTGAGATCCTCTAAACTGCGCCAACTACAGAGGAATTAGTCTACTAAACATCACCTATAAGATCCTCTCTGCCGTAATATGTGAACGTCTGAAGCCTTTCGTCAACAATCTGATTGGTCCTTATCAATGTGGCTTCAGGCCAGGAAGGTCAACCATCGATCAAATTTTCACGCTGCGGCAGATCCTGGAAAAGACCTGTGAACTCCAAATCGATACCCACCGCCTTTTCATCGATTTTAAGGCCGCGTATGACAGCATTTACAGAGACGAACTGTATAAAGCTATGTCTAGTTTTGGCATCCCTGCAAAGCTCGTTCGCTTGTGCAAAATGACGATGGAGAACTTACGCTACTCCATCAAGGTTGGCAACGAGCTTACGGAATCTTTCGACGTCAAAAAAGGATTCAGAAAAAGCGTTGCACTGTCGTTCGATTTCTTTAACATCGTTCTTGAGAAGATAGTGCAGAACTCCACCGTCAACACCAGAGGCACTATCTTCCAAAAATCTGTTCGCTTTCTCGCGTACGCCGATGATATTGGTGTAATAGGAAGAACACAGCGTGATGTTAAAGGCGCCTTCGTGAGAATCGAGACAGAAGCGGCAAAAATGGGTTTAGGGGTAAATGAGGGAAAAACGAAGAATATGCTGTCTTCGAGTAAGGACACCCAACACCGACGGCTCGGGCAGAACGTCACAATGGCGGAACGGCGAAGAAGATATAACAGTTTTATAAAGTGCGTACGTATATTAATGTGATTCAAAAAGATAAACATTTATTTCACGTATCCTTATTCTGTTTATAATAACCAAAAAATAACTCCTTCTTGATCATCAAATATGATTACTTATTTTTCGTGTAAATTCAATCTTTTCAGTTCCTACTTATAATGCTCTCATGGAGTTTGGGGTAAAGCTGGAGCAGGTACTGGAAAGACACAACAAACTGGCAAGTGAGGTCGAGGGCCTAAAGACCATGATTCACCAGTTTGCTGAAACTACTGAAGTTGCCCTCAATTGTCTTGTGAATAAGATATGTGAAAATGTTGGGCGGGAATTTGTGGCGGACCAAGTGCTCCAGGAATTCACGATTCTTGATACACCGGAGCAGTTGGATGACCTGGAGAGCAAGATAAGTGGGGATATCCACTATAAAAAAAAATTGGTAAGATAAAACATATTTTCACTATTTTTTGTATTATATTGACAGAATAATCGGTACCAGCAAAAAAGTGCCGATTAATTTACAGACTTTCAAATATGAACTTTCATAATATTATCCTGTTTTTTGCTTTTTTTACCATAGATCCAAAAGTTGTCGACATTAGGGGGGTCGGACGGAGTGAAATCTATGAGAACGGTTTGTAGGACAATGTTTTCTGACACTCTGCTCTCCCTTTATTCCTGGCATGGCACATCAACGAAAAAAAGCTTCAACAAATTTCAGGCAACATTTTCTGCCATTATGGAGGCTTTGAGGCTACGGTACCCCAGCTTCACCGATGTCGAGGGGTCGACATTTTTAAAAAATTATTTGAAGCACGCTCCTTTCAGAGCGGGAAAGTCAGTCCTGTAAGTATTTAATTTACCTTCAGCGACACCACCACAAGTGACACCATCATCATCTAAATCCAATCACCACCAGTGACTCCACCACAACCGACACTGACATTTAAAATTTTGTTTTCAATAAACTGAAACTAATGTAAACTTAAATTTATTCTTATCATTTAAAGAAGAGGCGAACTTTACTATCAGCTGGGAAGAATTTTGAGCTACTGGACGATGGTAATTTTAAGATGATATTTTCATAGCTTTTTTAATAATATCTTTTCAGTGTTCAGAAACTTGGTCCAAGATCACTCAGGTCTAATTGAAACGTGTAATACTTTTGACAGTTGTTCTCTCTATCACATCTGGAAATATGAAAAGAGCAACTGTCAAAACTACTATAATTGAGTTTGGACGTGGATGGCATTGGGCTAGGTATTTTGAATACATACAGTATTGAAACGGTTAATAAAAGCCGTTAAAATAACGTCTCAAAATAACCAAGGGTTATAGTTTTTTTTTTAGACTATTTCTGAACGGTTTGAAAATACGGTTTAAAACTAACCGTAACTCAACAAAGTAGAGTTTTTTAAAAACCCTATCCAAACGGTTGTGCAACGGTTGTGAAGTAACCAAAACCCAACATTATACCGGGTTTTTTTTTTAACCATTTTTAAACGGTTGCAAGCTTACACCAAAATATCGTTTAAAAAAAACAAGAAACAGTTATTTACTAACTTAATTATAACGTTAATTATAAACTTGTTTAAGCCTGAGGTTAAATTTTACCTGACCATTTACAGGCCCGAGAACGTTGCTGAAAAGTGATTTAAACGTTACTGAAACCTATTTATTACTGGGAAGGTTGATTGACTTCGGTTGACATCCGGTTGTTTAACCGGCTTTTAACTACAAATTGTCACTTGGGAAGGCTCTAAAAATAAATTTTTTTTTTATATGCAATAACATCGGGTCTATCAATTTTTAATATGGATTTAAAATGTATCAAATGTTCGCGGTTTAGCCAAAATTGAAATACAAAAAAAAATGTTAACAATGTTCGTCCAATGTCGTGCGTTTAAACGCACAATTTAGTTTAGTTGATTGGACATTGCCATCGTAAATCTGATAGAAAATATATTCACTTTCACTATTACGCAAACGATTGTTGTAAACAGAAAGCCGATCACTCATGGGTCCTACTCTGCAATTCATTTCGACAGAACATATTTTCGAAAACGAATATTTTGTACTCTCTACTCCTAATGCGGATTAGAAATCTAGTACTTACGGAATGACAAATCCGCATTCGGATTTTTCGTACCTGGATATGCGTTTCCGAATGTCATTTGCGTTCGAAAACGTAAATTTTATTTCTACAACAAGAAAGGTAACGGATTGCAATTCGAAGGTCGTTTTGAAAGGACACAAAAGGAGAAATTCTGTTGTGTTGTGTGAAATACATAGAACGTAAGTAAGGAAATAATAATTTTATTCAAAATTTAAGCAAATTAATTTCATTACAGGGAATCATCAGTCAAAAATGTATATAAAAAACAAAAACAGTTTGAAATTATGGCAAAGTTCATGTGCCTCGGTCGTCAATTCATTCATTATTAATCACACAGAATTTTGAAAAAAATGGATTATTTCTTCTTGACGAGCGATTCTGAAGGTAAGAATATAAAAAATAATGTTTGTTTGGAATGTAAGGTTAATCAACAATTAGTATAGAAAGGTGAGATTCCAAGGTGTTGAGCGAAGACTCTTGAGGGACAAAAGCACTCCGCTGTCGTTGCCAAATTCTGGGTAAGTATTAAGAAAAACTCGTATGCACAACAACCAACCATTGATAAAGAGCAACCCAATCAACATTATCAAACTAATGTATGTGCAAAATTTGAATACTGTTCCACATTGCAGGAAGGCGAAAGACAGTTCATTCATCACATGGCCCAGCGAAATCAAATAAAGAAGCGCCTCGAAACCGATTGGAACACCTGTTGCAGTGCAATGACGTGCCAAATTAAAGTAAATAAAAACCGTAATACTATTTCCGGACACAATTTTATAGCTAGAACAACGCGATAAATAAACAACAATTTGTGTAAAACGATTTTCGACCAGCAAACTTTTTATTTATTTCCTTGTGGTGCGAAACCTTCTTGCCGTACCATCCCTTCGGATAGTAAACCATTTTCGCGTCAGTCTGCAATTTTAACTGAGCTGCATTATCATCTTTATGTATTCGATTCGATTTTCTTGTGTAATGTTAAAGTCGGTATCGGAGCTTTGCGACTGCAAGTCTGCACTTGGTTGGTATTGGCAAAACGTTCCTGCAAAATGACTTTGAGATACCTTATTGATGATGCAGAATCGCTGCACATCTGTTTTGGCCAGAATATTCTTCCCATCAGTGAGCTACTTACATATGTGTTGAATGAAATTCAGTTCGATAACTGACGAGAGAATTTCAAATTATTGTACATACTAGAAGCTCGATAACGTGAGAGGTAAAGCCATACACACATAAATACACACAATTCAGTAACGTATTGTTCGATAACAGATGCCGTAATTTGGCCCCAGATTCGAATAGAATTACGAAACGAATTACAGAGTAGGGCCTCAGGATTCATCTCCGATTTGATAGGAATGTGCAATTTTTTTTTTTTTTATGTAAGAACCGAACGCTTCCTAGCCATCATCCATATTCGGCTTGGGGAAGCCATGTAAAGAGGGCCTACGTACTTGGTCTACCTCACCTACTAAGCTATGGGGGATATTGGATGGCTTCCCCAAGCCGAATATGGATGATGGCTAGGAAGCCTATCGGTTCAAAGTTTGAAGTTAAAACAAGGCTGAAGGACCAAAGTGTTCTATTCTACTTCCAAACTGAAAGCAAATTAATTTTTTCCTTTCCAATCTTACTTACTTACTCAAGGTGGCGCTACAGTCCTTTGTGGACTTGGGCCTAAATCAACAGTCTCCGCCAGCCAGCTCGGTCCCTAGCTGGCTGTCTCTAGTCTTGCACTCCAAGTTGATTAAGGTCCTCTTCCACTTGAGAGTGCCACCAGAGTAGCAGTCTTCGTCAGTCCTACGTCCCTCGGGAATAGTGTCGAAGGCTTTCCGGGCCGGAGCATTGATGTCCATCCGCTGTAAATGACCGAGCCATCTGAGTCTCTGGACCTTAACCCTTCTGGCTAGGTCCATGTCGTTGTTCCTTTCCAATCGGTTTAATTTTTTCAAGCGTTATACATAGTTTTTAATTGTTTAAAATCTATTTTTTTTTCTAATGTACTTACCGTTTTTTTATCTTTCAGATAAATCCCTTCAAAATGTAGTTGAAATCGATCATGCTGCATCACCATTTTCATATAACCGTCGCGGTCAACTAGTTTACGATGGTTACACATTCTCATCGCATTCGAAAAATCCATCTATGTGTTTGGTCTTCAGACGATGTTCGTTTTATTGTAAAACCCGATGTCCGGCGCAGATACAAACAAAAGGGCGCAATTATTTCCTTATTAAAGGTGTCCACAATCACGAACGATCCAACGAAAAAGTATTCACGCCGAAAGAATGGAAGGAGACATAATCGTCGACAAAAGAAAATATTCATATTTAGATATTACAATTACAAATAAAGTTATTCCTTACTGTTAAATTTGATTATTTGTTTGGTTCTTACAAATACTCTCCGCTTTCGACTATACCCGGTTTTTCATTCATCGAAAAAATCTAGAAATAAGAAATGGCAAATAAACTTATCTGAGTATTCATCGGCCGAATAAATAAGACCGTTGTTCGTCAGATAAAATCTATCTGACGATTGAAAAATCTAATATTTTCTTATCTGTCGAATAAACACCATCTGCTTGTTTATCTGACGTTTGAAAAATCGGCTTTCAACCAACATAAGAGATTGATTTCGAAGGTTCTTGACCACGGGTAAGAATACAAGGCAAAATGGCTAACCATTTCGGAGGGAAAGTTTTGAATGATAATTGGAGACAAAAGAAAACATAGAGACACTTTTAATACCGTACTGGCGCCCTACTCTG
The DNA here is from genome assembly GCA_920937365.1 of Sphaerophoria rueppellii. Taxonomy (NCBI): domain Eukaryota; kingdom Metazoa; phylum Arthropoda; class Insecta; order Diptera; family Syrphidae; genus Sphaerophoria; species Sphaerophoria rueppellii. The sequence goes on from CAKKXW010000003.1 coordinate 84,837,704, forward strand.
TAATTCGTTTCGAAAGCCAATTCTATTCGAATCTGGGGCCGAATCACGGCATCAGTGATCGAACAATACGTGACTGAATTGTGTTGGCTTGGAACTACCTCTCACGTTATCGAGTTATCTATCGAGCAACTAGTACAATAATTTTAAATTCTGTCTTCAGTTATCGAACTGAATTTCATTCGAAACATAAAGAGCTCACGGAACAAAATAAATTCAAATTTTCTACCTTCTGTTCTGAATCAGAGAATAAATAAGAATTATTAATTTCGTTTCACTGTTTTGTTATTTATTTGAAATTATGCATAGAGTGTCTCAGTAAGAGAGCACTATTTAAAATTGGATTTTTTTTTTTCATTCAAGTGACAACTCTGAAATTTGAAAGCTGTCAGCACTGTTTATTTCGATTATTAAAATTGGAGCGCTTTTTGAAAGAACAGGTAACGGACTTCTTGTAGCCTCAATTGGACGGCATGTCCAACTTGACACCAAGATTGTGCGGTATAACGCCGTGCGTTTATTTTATTTTATTTAGCTTAATCCAAGCTTCGACTTAACTTAAGCTTATCACTAACTTAGAACTAGTTTTTTTTTTTTTTTTTTTTTTTTTTTTTTTTTTTTTTTTTTTTTTTTTTGGGGTTCTTGTTTGGGGTTTTGTGAAGTCTCGGGTTTGTGCGAAGAAACCAGAAATATTTTCTGAGCTTAAATAGGAAATCCAACGTGTCATCGGTGAGATACAGCCACATCTCTGTGCAAAAGTCATGGAAAATTTCATGAAAAGAGTAATGGTCTGTCATCGGAGCCAGGGTCATTTGCTGGATTTTTTATTCCATACTTAATCGGAACATGTCTTCTTTACAATACTTAAAAAAAAAAATCACAACTCTCATGAAATACTTGTTTTTACTTTAAAATAAAAAAGTGTATTTTTACTGAGACAACCTATAAATGCAAATTTTACCTGTCAAACCACTCTAGACTCGTTCAAAATAAACAGAGACTCGATGTAGTAGAAGAAAGACTACTACAGTTTTTAATTCCCAAACGATACGTGACCAATCGAATGCCATCATCCCAAAGTTTTAACTCGTTCGTTCGATCACTGATGAGACTCACTCACTTGTTCACTGAAGCGTTGATTCGGCCCCTGATTTTCGATTGGTTTATGAATTCTTACTCTGTAAAATATTCGGATCGAACAAAAATATCATCTAGTACCGTTTCTATTTATAGAATAGATTTGCCGAGTCTCGAAGTATTTCTCATGAGATCTGTCAAAACAAAATTCAATAAGGAAAAAAAATCAAAAAAAAATTACAAAGAAGACGAGAAAGTTGAAATTAATTTTAAAAAAAAATATATAATTCAATAAAAACTTAATAAAATGGATTCAGTTGCTCTATGGATGGATGCAGAAAATAGAGAAGAACGGATTGAATGAAGAATAATACGCCATAAAACAAATATTTTTGAAATATATCACACAAGGTAAATATAATGACACCGTTTCGTTTTCGAACGCAAATGACATTCGAAAACGCATTGCCGGGTACGAAAAATCCGGATTTGTCATTCCGTAAGTACTAGATTTCTAATCCGCATTTCGAGTAGAGAGTACAAAATATTCGTTTTCGAAAACATTTTCTTTCGAATCGAATTACAGAGTAGGGTGCCTGGAGTTTAGAAGGTACATAAGTCTTATTTTACGTAACAGCCCAATAAAAATTAATGTTCACTCTTAACAAGGTCTACGGTATCTTTGGTTTAATTTGTTTAATAAAAACTGATTTTTTTCTTTTTGAATACCATAAAGACAAAATGAACTCTCTTACTTATTTTTTTCTTATTTCTGCTTTGATTTTCAGAAAGACAGCGTAAGAGACCATCGCCTCGTAAAAGTAGTCATTTGAAGCCGGTAGCTCTTTACAAAACACAGGCCACAGCCCTGCATGTCCACGAAAAACTGGAAAAGCTCAAAGCAATAGCCCAGATGAAAAAACAACAAAGCGCTATTTTAGTCAAGAAGACCCAAAGTCCTTACACAGAAAGTCAACCTTCCACAACCAAGGATAATATTAATGAGATGCATTATAAAAAGCCAATGCCGCTGTCGTCCTTGCCAAATTTCACAGCACCGGAAAATATTATCAAAACCGCACAAAACGATCATACTTTGATAGTTATTAAGAAAGCTCGTCTCAAAGGACATTGCGTCCAGTGCATAAAGAATTCCAACAAAAACGACAAGAAAGTGCTACAAAAAATTAAAACTTATTGTCCACAATGTCCGGGAGGGGAATGGATTTGTGAACCATGTTTTGATCTCAAACATGAGTTTAAAGATAACGACTAGTAGCACATATAATAGTCTTATACTCTTCTACAGATGTTTCGTCTCTGCAGAATTATGGATAGTTTCTGTGAGACAACCAGACAAGGAGCTTCAGAGATCTTTCTTCTTTGCCTCGGTCTTCAAGTTTCTTTGACAAGCTTTTGTATGATTTCAGGTTCATATAATTATAAATAAGTAACATGAACAACGTTCTTTTTCAATTTATATATTTTGACTCCAATAAATCAATAAAATAAAAATCAAGTACTTAGAAAAAAAAAAAAAAATGTTCATTCAATGCTTTGAGATCCAATTATGTAGTTCTTTCTTTGGCGAATTTGCTTGGGACGGATATGATTATGGTTTCGATTAAGAATATGAAGTTTACAATCATAGTTAACTTGTAACTTAGCTAGGCAGCGTGTTTCGAACCGATTTATGCATATCCACTGGACACCTTTGTTGGTTTGAGTAAATTTGACATACTGGAAGCCGTTGTGGGTGAGCTGGACTCCCATCTTCCGATCTGTGGTGTAAAAGTATCTCGGTGATTTACAAGATTCAACTGGAAAATAAAGCAAACAAAAGTTGGATTGATGTTAGAAATGTATGTGTTTTAATTTTGCTTACTTAGTGTTTCATATGATTTTCACTTTTCACTACATTTTATGGAACAACAAGACCATTGAATCAATTAAGAACAAAAAGGTTACCTAGGACCCTACTCTGTAATTCTTTTCGAAAAGAAAATATTTTCGAAAACGAAATTTTGTACTCTCTATTCCTAATGCGAATTAGAAATCTAGTACTTACGGAATGACAAATCCGCATTCGGATTTTTCGTACCTGGCAACGCGTTTCCAAATGTCATTAGTGTTCGAAATATGTAATTTTGTTTCTACACCACAAAGGTAACGGATTGCAACTTGAAGATCGTTTTGAAAGGACAAAAAAGGAGAAATTCTGTTGTGTTGTGTCAAATACATAAAATGTAAGTAAGAAATAATTTGATTCAAAATTAAAACAAATAAATTTCATTACAGTTGACCATCAGGCAGAAAAGTGCATGCAAAACAAAAGCATTTGAAATTATGGTGGTATTCATGTGTGCTCATCCCGATTTGGCCAAGGGGCATTTGAACTTCTCGGACGCCAGAAACACTTCCAACAATTTGTGGGACAGACTATGTTTACCTTCTATGACACATTTCAAAAATATTTGACTTATCAGTATCACGTATTACTCTTCGTTCAACCCGTTCTTCTCTTTTTTCTGCATCCATCCATAGAAAAATTGAATCCATTATATTTTAATAACTTTTTATTGAATTATATCTTTTCTTAAAAAATAAATTTGATCTTTTTCGTGTTCTTTGTTATTTGTTTTTATTTATTTATTTTTTTTTGGCTTTGACAGATCTCATGAGAAATACTTCGAGACTAGGCAAATTTATTCTATAAATAGAAATAGTACTAGATGATTTTTTTGTTCGATTCGAACAATTTACAGAGTACGAATTCTTAAAGGAATCGAAAATCAAGGGCCGAATTATCACTTCCGTAAACTAGTGGGTGAGTTTCATCAGTGATCAAACGAACGAGTAACCCCATTGGAATTACGGCATTCGTTAAGTCACGTATCGTTTCGGAATTAAAAATTGAAGTAGTTTTATAGAGTCTCGAATTATTTTGGAATTTTCAGAGGCTTGACAAAAAAAAAAACTTAAGTGAAAAAACATTAACAAAAGACGAAATTCACGAAGGTTTTTAGCGGAAAATCTTGACCTTAATAGATTATTGGTAAGGAATTTCATAGTCAAATAAATCAAATAGTATAATTAAAATTCTTGCTTAAAAAGTTCACCCCATCAGTGAGCTGTTTATGTGTCGTATGAAATGCAGTTCGATAACTAAGGAGAGAGTTTAAAATGTTTGTACTAGAAGCTCCATACAGAACTCGATAACGTGAAAGGTAATGTCAAATACACACAAACACAAACAATTCAGTAACGTATTATTCGATAACAGATGCGGTAATTCGACCCCAGATTCGAATAGGATTGGCTTTCGAAACAAATTACAGAGTAGGGCCACTGTAGTAAGATTATTCTTTATCCAATTCTAATATGAGTCGGTACATAATGTGATTTAAGGCTAAGGTATACAAATTCGTAAGTAAGGACAGATTGTGATTTTACATGTGTTCCAAAAAGAATGTCATCATACAACCGCGTTGCAAAATGTAGCGAATTCGGTAGTGAAGAAAAAAATGTTATGAACCTATCCTATTTCTTATGTGCAGGAAGACAAAAAGTTCTACCTGAGCCGAGCAGTAAACTCTGTGAAATGGCAACCAGAGACACAGTGAGTGAATTAGGAAGAAAGGCAAGGGCAGGGAAGTAGGTGTAGGTGTACATTGGTCTTGAATTCTTGAATATTATAATGACTGGGAAAGACAGACTGTGGAGGAAGAGAGTTCCACATTCGCGTAGTACGGCTAAAGAACGATTCTCTATATTTGATACTGATGGGCATTCCTGGAAGCGCGGGTTTTAGAGTTGAATTGTTTAAGGGGATGAATGCAAATGGCTATTTTCCTATAGCACTTACCGTAGAAGTAACGATAAAACAGAGAGAGAGACACGAAACGTTACGACGGTGGTATAAGGGAGAGGAAGTCTCTATGACCGATCATTCTTACGGCTCTTCTTTGTATACCATCCAAGAGGCTTAAGTATGTTACTGGAGCACCAGCCGAAGGATCGGAATTGTTCTCAAGCTTTGGACGGATATGTCTTATAGATAATAGCCAGATTAGACGGGGAGAAACATTTCTTGCACCGTCTTAAGAAACCCAAACATCTTGCGGCATTTTTGGCGACATCGCATATGTGCTCGGGCCACAAAAGATGGTCAGTGATGCACATACCGAGAATCTCGAGATGTTCGGTCTCATTGATGCAATTGCCATTCATGGACAGTATTGAGTTTACGAAGCATTAAACTCTACACGGGTCAGGCCTCAACGGTACATTGTGATACCACTAATGAAGTTACTCATGGGAGAGTAATGAACTTAAAGACCATTTTGTACTTTTAATGACGTTAGAGAGACATTTTGTGTCGATCGTTGCTAGTTCACTGGTATTATCGAAGAAGGGATAACCCTATACGTATAAGGCAGTGTCCTGTTATGTCTCCAATTGTAGAGCTTATATTTTGTCTGCTCAGGGAAATCAAGCCTTTTGACCGTTTCAGGTCTATGCTTGGCCATATTTGTTTGGTTACTAGGCAGGTGGTATCCTGTGACCATCTAGCATTTGATTCTAGAGCATATTGTTTGAGAAGATTTTTGCATGCAGCAAGTGGAGTTCCTATGTTATGTCCGTGTCTAACAGTAGGCAGAAGTGTTCCGTTTTTGGCAAGCTCCCCGACTTTGCAATTTCCCGGTATGTCTCTGTGGCCCGGCGGCGGCACCCATTGAGGTGAATGTTAAACTGTTCCGTCATTTCATTCAGAGATGATCAACAGTCGTGCACTGTTTGAGTTTGTGGAACAGACGCGGGAGATTTGAGTGGCTTGGCTGTCCGAGAAGATACGTATATCCTTGCAAGATATAACGTTTTCCTTGAGCCTGAATAGTGTCTCTTTTATCGCCATTACTACTGCCTGGAACACATTGAAAAGTCCATATGAATGACTGAGATTCAGTTGTTTCGAAAGTGTACCGTATTGTCTTCCAGGGGTCTCTCTTCTTCCCAAGAAGATCTTGAAGGGATGGGGTGGTATAGTCTAAGCGATCTGGGATAGATCTGCAGTTGTCTAAGATAAAAGTATGACCAGTGTTATTACTGATCCATTGAGAGATGGCTTTGAGCCCTATGCATGAATTAGCTGCCACCATTTTTGGGAAGATGTCAAGAGATGTTGGGCTTAAAAGCACTTCCAAGGCTGATGGTGGTGTTGAGCGAAGTTCTCTTGTGATGCACATACCTGCTGACCGCTGGACTTTGATAAGTTTGTTTAGATTTACCATCTTGTCCAGTGTCGTCCACCATACGACAACCCCATAAATAAGTATCGGTCTGACAACCGAGGTGTATAGCCGTTGGGTTATTTTTGGGGAGAAGCCCCATTTTAAGCCTATGGCCTTTTTACAAGTAAAAAGCGCTACAGTAGCCTTTTTCACTCTTTCATCAATATTTGCCTACCAATTGAGTTTTTTTTTATCTAAAATGAGGCCTAAATATTTGGCTTGGTCGGAAAAGCTTAAGTGTATTCCTTTAATCGTGGGTGGGCTAATCTGAGGAATTTTGAACCTTCTCGTAAAGAGTACTAGTTTAGTTTTATGCGGATTGACGTCCAAGCCACACTGTTTAGCCCAATTTGTCAGCCTGTTTAAGGTAATTTGTAGGAGTTCCGAGAGAACTTGAGGATGTTTCCCAGATACAGATATTGCAACATCGTCGAATAGGAATTCACCTTGAAAAACTCATCTTCCATTGAAGTTAGAAGGTCGTTTACTACCATGTTCCATAAAAGAGGTGAAAGGACCCCGCCTTGGGGGTACCTCGATTCACCATTCTGATGGTAGTAAAACTTCTCATGATGGAAGTTATTGTCTTGCTTTGGAGCATGAGACTTATAAAGTCTATGATTGTTTTCTCTAATTTCAGCTTGTCCATTGCTGACGTTGTTGAAAGCATCATCGATATCTAGGAAAGCTACTAGGTTATATTCTTTGTATTTGAGAGAAAATATTCAAGACCACGTACCAGCGAATGAACTGCTGTTTCTACTGATTTTCCTTTAGAGTACGCATGTTAAGCTGTGGAAATGAGACATGGTTTGAACATGATGTGAATTTCAATCAATCTTTCCAATATTTTAAGAAGGAAGGATGATAGGCTGATTGGTCGTAGATCTTTAGGGTTAACGTAACGTAAATGAAAACTACTTTTGCCATTCTCCAGCCTTTTGAAATATATCTCAGCCTCACACAGCTAGTCAGAATGATCTCCAATGGTGGAATGATCATGTCAGAATATTTTTGTAATTCGGCCGGAATGAATCCGTCTGGTCCTGGAGATTTATACGGATCAAAGCAATCGGCCCATTGCAGTTTTTCCCGAGTTATTAGATCAAGAGAATTTGTTATTAGATCAGAAGAATTTGCGACAACTCTTCCTGAATGGTTCTAGTTCTTTTTGCCACGAGTGACGTTTCTTTTTACCCTTTAAAATGGATACATGGCATGAAGTCCTCATTGATTCTTTGAGGGCTCGGTGAGATGATTCACAGAAAGGTCTAGTTCATCTTTGGTGGATGAGCTTTTATGAAGGTTGTGCTAGTTCCTAGTTTATGTTACTGTGATTGGGGAAACCCGTAGATATATTTGCCACATCATTGAGATCAAACTGAATATATCTGTGGTCAGAGATGGAATTCTTTTTTTGAGACATGCCATGGGTTGAGTCAGAGGTAAGTGCAATATTGAGTACCTCTTTCCTGTTCTTGGTTATAAATGTGTGTTCATTACCAATGTTACAAATAAGAAGGTTTGTGATTAAATAAGAACTGACCTCTTCCATTAATGTCAGAGCTACCCCATAGCGCATGACGGGCGTTAGCGTCCGATCCAATTAGGAGACCCACTTTCTTTGATTGCGCGTCCGCAATAGCCTTCCTTTAAGTGCCTCCTGGAATTGGGCTGTCGTGGCCAAAGTAAGTCGATATAAGCCAATAGGTGGCCTTATTTATTGTTAAGCCAGCAGAAGTAGTGTCCTTGTCGCTGTAATTGGGGAGTAAACGTACATTTAAATCTTTTTTTTTTACTAATATGCATGACTTTGGTTCACCTTTCTCCGATGCATACAATAAATTCTATCCAGGAGGAATCCTGAGCCCATTAATGGTGGAAGTTGAGGTTCACGGCTCCTGTATAAAGACAATGTTTTCCTTTTTATTATGCAGTCAGTATCAGGCTGTTCGCGGCCATGATGGCGTGATGGAGATTAATCTGAACTTATTGAAGCATTGCTACTTTTAGCCAGATCAACCTCCACCACTGTTTTATCGGCGTATTCATAGTCTGAGGAGGAATAAAGTAGGACTACGTCGCTCAGAGTGATACCTTAGGTGGAGTCTTCAGTATCCATGTAGGAATTGCTGTCGACTATAGGATGAGCTTTCATGTTCGATGCTTTGTTAGGGGCTGTGGAGGTCGATGGTTCCACGTGTGGTGTTGCATCAACCTCCATTTTTGGGGATTGTGAAGTGTTTCTTTCCGCTGAAGGGGCTTTTGTGGGGTGCGCGTTTAGCGAATCTTCATCTTTTTTATAGGAGAGGTTAGCTAAAGCCTATAAACAATAAAATGGGTGCATGTTGGTTTGTTTGTATGATCTTACGTGAAGGGAATTGATTGTATTTTAAAACAGTCGTTTCTATAAACATTTCATTCATGATTCATTAAGAACACCAATCGCTTCATCTTGTTTTTTGAATCCACGTTTTCGCCGGCCCTGACACAGTTTTTCACGACTATGATTATGAAAACGATGCAAGATCTCGAGCTCCTCATTTCTATTGAGGCGCAATCTTGCATGACATTTTGTTGTAGACCGAGTTGAACAAATCCACTTGGTACCGTGTTTGTTTTCCAAAAGTTTAACAAAATAATATCCGTTATGAACGAGTTTAATTGAAGATCGTTGGCCTTTTGTGAAGTAGTAGACATTTTGATTTGTGTTTCCTGGAAAATAAATAAAATAAATTTGTAAAATTAGAATGTGCTCGCTTTTGATGATTATGTGTTCACCGGTGCGTATGTGTACTTTTATTTTGCAACTATCATGAAAATTGCAGTTAATTTGTATTAAGCAAAAAAACTAAAGGAACATTGATCTTGTTCCTAAAAATTTAGTTTTTCACAAAACTTCTTCAAAGTTATCAGCCTTACATATGACGGCCTATAAGGAAATTAGTGAAATTTATTGTAGTTCTTGTCAGTCAAAAATGACTGACGTAACTTTTGGAAGGCACAACCAGGCTGCCGATGGTTCCCAAATCGATTTTCTTGTTTTTATTTATTTATTTTGGGAATACGCACCCAAAAATATCCACACCAAAACTAAAGGTTTCGCCTTCGCCAATAAATTAGAACGAATCGAAAGGGTGAAATGAACTGGTTTAATATTTATAATAAAGAAACTTTATTTTATAAAAAATGGCGTATAAAATTGGTTTGGTTTGTAAGTTAATTTATTAGATGTTGCTTGGTGTGTGGTTGAGGTCATGATGGCTATGACAGCTGGGCGAAACGAAAGCGTTCAGTGGCAGTGGTTGATTGGTTGGTTTCATGTCGGCTGCGTTCAGCCGAGTGGCAGAGTGGTGGGTCCAGACGTGCCTTCTGCGACGCTACAAACTAAACAGATCGAAGTCCCAAGTTTGATATTTTGTAAAGATTGATATCATATCGTTTATTTATTCAAATAAAAATGTGTTTTGATAATTTTAAATTATACATGAATATTTAAAGGGAGTGGAATATATTCTTTATCTTTTCTAGACTTTTGGAAGTACTTTTATGTTTCCTTTTTCAATATTTATTTATTTCTCTTTAATGAATTTAGAATTGTTTGCACACTTTAGTCTAATCTCTTGCTAATTTATAATGGAGTAAAATTAAAGCTAACTTATTGAGTACTTTCCTAAAAATATGTTTCATAACAAATTTTCAATTATGGCCGTGTGTGAATTGCGTTAATGTTAATGTGTATTAAAACTTGACGTTTGGTTAAAATTTGACTATTGCTTAAAAATTGCGTTAAAATGGATTTTTTTAACCAACATTTCTGAGTGTACTAAGAAATTTCCCTCAACAAATTTCATGAAAAGTCACTAAAAATGACAAACAAACTTTGTTTTATTTATTTTTCTAGATTTAACAGTGGTAATATGATATTTTGACGCAACGGTAAGAATATCTTCAACCAATAATTTCCCTTTTTGGATGATTGGTTTTTTCCGTATGGTAACACTGGAAAACATGTTTTGACAGCTGATATCTGTTAACAAGTTATTAACAAGGAACAATTATTTCGTTTTTCGATTTTAAAATATGATGAATTTAAAGTATTTTAATTTTAATCTCTTGAAATATCAATGCAAAAAAAAAACTCCGCCGTCAGACAGGATCCTTTCATCGGACACGCAGCAGGATAAATTCTAACCCATTTTATTCACCACGCTAGTGTCAGGTTTTAACCAAACGTCAAGTTTTAATACACATTTTAACGCAATTCACACACGGCCCTAGAAGATAATTTGGATTGTTTTTTTGTTTCCTTCTTTGAATGAACGAATAAAATTAATTTTCAATTGCTTTGGTAGGCCTTTTCCAGAGATTTTTTGTTTTATTTTTTGAACAAATAATTTTGAAGATTTTTTAAAGCTTAAAACTTAACAAAATAAATAACATTTAATCCTCTCACCTTGGAATTAAAATTATGAATTACTTTTGTTATAATGAAATAAACATGAAAAATATTTAAACTCAAGTTATTTGGTGTCTTCACTTCAAATGGAAGCTGACATGAGCTTTGGTCGACTTTTGTACTTAGTTAAATTTTTTTTACACGCACCCAGAAAATTGTTGATGCCTCTTCAAGAGCTGTCACTATACTATTTTCCGTAAGACTTTTCTTTCGAACAAAGCCACTGGAGCAGACCGGCTGTACCGGGTGGTTATTTGGCATGCAGCAGCTCATCTGCAAAATTTGGTCGGAGGAAATTATGCTCGACGCATGGAACCTCAGCATCGTATGCCCGATTCTCAAAAAAGGAGATCCCCTGAGCTGCACAAACTACAGAGGCATAAGTCTCCTTAACATCGCCTAAAAAATCTTGTCTTGGACCAGGAATTCAAATCAATACCTACCACCTTTACATCGATTTCAAGGCCGCGTAGGACAGCGTCTATACAGACCAACTATATACAGCAATGTCTAGTTTTGGCATCCCAGAGAAACTTGTCCGTCTATGTAAGATGATAGATGGTCGGAAAAAACCTAACGGACGCTTTTGATGTCAAAAAAGGTTTTAGACAAGGCGATGCGTTGTCATGCGATTTCTTCAACATCATTCTTGAAAAGATTGTGCAAAGCTCTAACGTCAACACCAGAGGCACAATCTTTCAAAAGTCCGTCCAGCTGCTAGGATACGCAAACGACATTGACATAACTCGAAGAACACAGCGTGATGTCAGTGGAGCGTTCGTGAGTCTTGAGATGGAGGCCAGGAAGATGGGTTTAGCGGTTAACGAGGGCAAGACCAAGTTAATGCTGTCGACAAGAAAGGACTACCAACATCCACGTCTTGGAGCAAATGTCAACATAGACAGATTTAACTTCGAAGTAGTTAAGGACCTCGTCTACCTAGGATCCGCTATTAACTCAGACAACAACACCAGCGTTGAAATCAAACGAAGAATCACTCTTGCCAATCGCTGCTTCTTTGGACTTAGAATTCAGTATTAAAGTCCTCTCCCGAGCAGCTAAAGTGACGCTCTACAAAACCCTTATCATTTCGGCCCTAATTTATGGTGCAGAGACTGGACCATGATAACATCCGATGAAAACGCTTTGGGCTGCTTTGAGAGGAAAATTTTTCGAGTGAAATGGAGAATGGAGACGAAGATTCAACCAAGAACTTTACGAGCTGTACAGCGACACTGACCTAGCCAGAAAAGTTAAGGGCCAACGACTTAGATGGTTGGGACATGTTTAGCGAATGGAAAACAATGCTCCGGCTCGAAGAGTCTTCGAATCCAACCCGGAAGGACGTCGCAGAATGAATTGAATGGTTGTACTACTCTGTGCTGCTTAACCTTGATAGTTCTTTTTTCCTTTGCCAACGTTTTCTGCAGACGGATTTCAAGCATTGTAGATTATCCATTCGCTTGTCCAAGCCGGATAGCCACCCTGAGAACTTAATTTGGCTTGAAAAGTTGGTTATGGTCAGCCTACATAGTTTGCAGTCAGTTAGGTTAGGTTTAAGTGGCTGTGGATAAGGGATCAACACACTTAGTGCAAAGGAAAAAGGCCCATTGTGATACCAAATGAATCTAGAGAATTGCTTCCTACTAGTCGAACCATTTTGAGCTTTTTATAAAGCGAAGAGTCAGTTAGTTAAGTAATAACTCTTCATGTTTGATAAGCTCGGCCAGTAGGCCATCGGCACCAACGAGGGGTTTTGTTTCCTTTTTATGCCAAAGCACAGTGCGAGCGTTAGGGAAAGTGGGATAGACGGAGAGGTTTAAGGATGAGGTGTCGGTTGACATTGATCTTGAATTCTTGAACATTGCCGTGCCTGGGGAAGACAGAGTGTGGAAGAGTACCACATTCGTGTAGTACGGCTAAGGAACGATTCTCTAAACATGACCGTACGTCCGAATTTGGGCTCGGGGCTGAACTGATGGGCATTCCTGGAGGCGCGGGTATTACGGTTGAATATCTTTAGGGGAGGAATGTAACTGGCTATTTCACTAGAGCAAATACCGTTGAAGTAACGGTAGAATAGGGAGATGCATGAGACATTACAGCGATGTTCGAGAGATGTAAATAACTCAACGATGGTATGATCACCAATCATCTTGAATGCTCTTTTTTGGATACTGTCCAGAAGAGTTAAGTATGTCACTGGAGCACCAGCCCAGACATGGGAGTTATACTCAAGCTTTGTACGCATGTAGGTTTTGTAGATGATAGCTAGATCAGAAAGGGAAACAAATTTCTTAGAAAAAAGGGACGTAAGTGCAAACGGACGATAATTGGAGGGAGAAGAACATTCGCCTTTTTTGGGATTAGCTGTACAAATGCTGTTTTCCAACTGTTCGGAACGAGCCCAGAAGAATAGGATAGATGGAAAAGCTTACGCAGGGGTTTTGCCAGCGTGGAAGAACACCTCTTTTTGGTCATGTAAAAATTTGGTCCACCGAATATGGGCATTGCAGGCTTTCCTGGCTTGTTTAAACTTGTTCCGGTTTTCCTCAGTTGGGTTGGCTCTAAAACACCGGCACTTTACTTTGATGCTTTTAACCCTATTCGGGATAAAAGTTTTCATACCCAAAATAATCATATTAGTAATCATATCTGCGCTTGAGTCTACGTCACTATCGAGGAAGCATAGTGACCAGTTAAAGATCCGTTAAAAGTTGTTGAGACCGTCCCAGCTGGCTTTCTCGTATTGCCACACGGTTCTCTTCGGAGCTCTTTCTTTAACTGGATTAGCTTGACACGAGAAATTTGCAGATATAATACTATGATCTGATCTGCCTACAGGCGTTAATACACTGATAGTGTATTTATCAGGGTCAGACGTAAGAAACAAGTCAAGTCCGATATTCGAGTGGGCTTGGTGACAAGCTGAGTTAGGTGGTTAAACTCAGCAAAGATCTCAGCACACATTCCTTCGGGTGTTGTCTGGCCCGAATGGAGAAGCCACGAAGTGTTGCGACATTGAAATCGCCCGTAATAACGATTTCAGTGTGAGGATACAGGGATACAATTCTTTGGATGGAGTCAGACAGAGCGTCAAATTCACGAGAAGTTGAAGCCCTGTCCAAATTTGGGCTTCGATAAAGAAAACTCTAGTGAATGATGTGCTTATTTACGGAAAACTTGTGGTAAGAATTGGCAAGCAACATCATTCCTAATGTAACAGCGAGACCATGGTGGAGGAAGAATAATGGCACTAAGCTATACCCATGAATGAGAAATTCAGTAGGATCGGAATTCTCACCTACTTGGGTTTCACTCAGCGCCAAAACAGCTGGCCTGTTAGAAACAGCCGTTTTCTTTGTTAGGTCCGGGTACTTTTGGGGCCACCCTCGTAAGTGGAGTCGATATCGACATTAAGATACGTTGCACGATCAATTGATACGATCTATCAATATGGTTACTTGTGATTCGATCAGGTGATACTCAGTTACTTTTGTGGTTCTTGCACGACCATAATCTTCGAGGCAGCCCCATTCTGTCAAGCAGAACTCTGTGTCCATTGTCACTCAACATACTAATAATACAAAAGTCTTTCAATTCACGCCGTACCGCACCAAATGACTTGAACAAAAAAATTATGATTATGAAATAAATAAATTGTTGATGTAAATAATTAATAAAATGCACTTAGCAATTGCCTAATGATTATGCGCTGGGCCTGTAAGTACAGTTCGTCCATTCTTGGTTATTGCTCGCATCTTGCATTGAGTTTTTCTAAACAAACGACACCTCCAATACGATGTTCCCTTGTACAACTGCGATCGATGAAATATTTCATTGTTGATCATTATAGACCTGCCACTTTCATCCATATTACTTGTTGTTGCCGATGAGGTGCTCACACTATTTTGCCAATGTTTACGCGGTGTGTACATTTTCTTGCGTTTCGAACTTACACTTGATGAAGGTGTTTTGAATATATTTTTCTTTGTACTCCGCGTTTGATCAGATGTTAATGGTTCAGACTCCAGTTTCGTTCTGACAAAATCTAACGGATTGCACGTGTATTCACTGTAGTCGTCTTCAACGAGCTCAGTCTTTACTAAACTCAAGTCGAAATCTGCTGAAATGGAACAAAAGAAGAGAAAAAAAAACTAAATGTTATCGAAATGCAAGAAAGAGAAACACTTATACAAGATGCAATCTAAAGAAAAACAATTTAAAATCAAAACGAAAACCTTTCCTGTGACATTTGCCAAACAAATCAAACACATATTTACATTCACAATAAAATGCCACTGCATCGTTTCTATTATTATTTCTGTAAGTTGGTGTTTGTTGACACAGCGAGCCAACAGTCAGATTTTATGGAATTTGAGAATGAAAATGTGGTTGATCATTAGATGTGACAATTACTTTACAAAATGGCTTCTTAGAACGGATGTAGTCTGTTCGTTTAGTTTTTTTTTCATTTTCTTTTCTTCTGACATTTACAAAATAAGTAGTTTAGTAGATAATAAGTACAGGGGGGACATACATGAATAAATGGAGGAATTTAAACTTAGGTTTACACATGTGATGTCTGCCAACAGTGTTTATAAAAAAATATTCAAATTTATTAAAATTTGTAATTGTTTTACACAGAATTAATTATTAAGATAAAAACTTTATAACACTATTCTTAAGAACAAAAAAACATCATTCAATTTCGTCATCATTGCGCGCCTAGTGTCTTGTTTAGTCTTTAATCCGCTCCCGCTTGACATCACTGATGACAATTTCAGTGACATCGGCGACGATTTCTTCGTATTTCATTGGTGGCATAGAGGATACATTTGTGTTTGTATTTTCAGTTACTAATTCCAAACTGTCACTACGTTTGAGGGTATTTGGCTTGCGGGCACGTTTTTTCCGTTTGACAATTTCTTCGTGGGTGTGGTAGCGATTTAATGGCACAACTGTGTCATTGACAGTGAAGACACGCGATCGACACTTTTGAGCCCACCATTGATTACAGCGCCAATACTTTTTATCCTCGCCCGATGGTAGTTTAAGGGTTTTCTCAAAAATAAATGGTTGACCACCGTAAATCAGTTGAAGTCGGCCTCTGGATGTCGATGAGTAGATAGCAACGTTGGATTCTTAAAAAAAAAAAAAAAACAGAAAAAAGAAATTGTTAGGTAATCGTCTTTAACAATAAAACAAAACACAAAAATTAACTACAAGCTTACGAGACAACATTAAAGACACGAATGTTTTATTTCAATTTTTTTTTATTAATTTATTTTATTTTTGGATTTAACAAAACGCCTGATTTAAGGTTAAATAATGAGCTTTGATTTTTTCTGGGACGCCTGTCTCAATCTTTGAATGAATCTTTCTTGTTGCGTAGTTCATCTTCACTATCGTAGTTCATCGTATTACCTTCAAGAAATTTAACACTTTTGTTTGAGTTCTTTCCAAGAACCGACCGACTGGACTAATTAACCTCATCAGAAGGAGATACCTACCATACCAACTACCTTTTCATCGATTTCAAGGCCTCGTATGACAGCGTCTATAGAGACCAATTATATAAAGCAATGTCTAGTTTTGACATACCAGAAAAAATTCGTCGATGACGACCCATGCAAACAATTTAAGGACAACGAATTTCAGTTATGGAATTGGAACGTTAGATTCCTTAAGAAGAGACCACGTGCAGCTGAAAAACTACCGGAAGCCCTTGACTGCTATAAAACAGATATAACTGCCATAAATGCGATGGGATGGTCCGGGCCTACTTAAAATGAACAACTGCGATATTTACTACGGCGACAAAATCAGCGTCTATTTGGATGTGGATTTGTAGTTGGGACTCGACTCACGAGGAAGGTCTTGAGTTTCAACTCAAGACCTTCCTCGCCTTATCAAGGCTTAATTCACCAACATCAGCCTCATCTGCGCTCACGCCACCACTGAGGAAAAGGATGATGACACCAAAGACGGGTTCTACAAGCTCCTCGACAAGACCTATGAGCAATGCCCTAGCTATGACATTAAAATCGTCCTTGGAGATTTTAATGTTAAGCTTTGTAGAGAAGAAATCTTTGGTGGAATAATCGGACGACTTAGCCTACACGACACGACCTCCGATAACGGATTTAGGCTAATCGACTTCGCTGTGGGGCGAGACGTAATGGTAGCAAGTACGCGTTTTCCACACCTCGATATCCACAAGGGAACATGGAAATCTCCTGACCACTCAACCGTCAACCAGGATTGATGCGGATATCCCGGTCAAAGAAAATGCTAGGAGGAAATTCGACGTCAAACGACTACAATCGCAAGAGATTGCTAGATCCATCTCCGATCGTGTCTCCGAAAACCTCCTCAGGATTCCTTTACTGCCAGCACAAAATATAGAGAACCAGTTGCAACACTGCCAAGCAGCAATCAGAGATCCCGCCTCTGAAGTGCTAGGACCTAGGACACGAGCAGATCGACGAGCAGAAAAGGAGAGAGGAGCATAAACTTCTCAGAAAGCAAAAAAGGGAGCATGTGAAGCGCGCGATCGAGGAGATAGTGGGATGTCACAACAGGAACAAGGTTCGAAAGTTCTACAAAAAGGTGAAACAAATCTCCAGGGCTTATATACCCCGAACTGAAACCTGTAGATACCATAATTGGAACATCGTAGTGGAACCACAGTCAGTGCTGAGTATATGAACAGACCACTTTTCCAAGCTTTATAGTGGCGATGACGAGCAAAACTCCGTCAGTAATACAGAACCATTCAATTTTGGTGCAGAAGGCCAACAATTCCACCCACCCGACATGGACGAAGTGAAGAAAGCGATATCTAAACTTTAGTCGAACAAAGCCGCTGGATCAGACGGGCTATCCGCCGAACTGTACAAATCAGCTGGAGATGATTTGGTTAGGAGCACGCACCAGCTCATCTGCAAAATTTGGTCGGAGGAAAGCATGCCGGATGAATGGAACCTCAGCATCGTATGCCCGATCTTCAAGAACTGCACCAACTACAGAGGTATATAAGTCTACTTAACATCGCCTATAAGATCTTGTCTAACGTGCTGTGTGAACGTTTGAAGCCCTTCGTCAACAACCTGATAGGTCCTTAACAGCGTGGCTTCAGACCCGGAAAGTCCACCATCGATCAAATATTCACCCTACGGTAGATCTTGAAGAAGACCCAGGAACTTCAAATCGATACCTCCCACCTTTTCATCGACTTCAAGGCTGCATATGACAGCGTCTATAGAGACCAACTATATAGAGCAATGTCTAGTTTTGGCATCCCAGAAAAACTCATCCGTCTATGTAAGATGATAAGGGAAAACTCACGCTGTTCCATCATGGTCGGAAAAAACCTAACGCACGCTTTTGATGTCAAAAATGGTTTTAGACAAGGCGTTACGTTGTCATGCGATTTCTTCAACATCATTCTTGAAAAGATTGTACAAAGCTCCAACGTCAACACCAGAGGCACAATCTTTCAAAAGTCGATCCAGCCACTAGGATACGACATTGACATAATTGGAATAACACAGAGGGAGTCAGTTGAGCGTTTGTGAGTCTTGAGACGGAGGCCAAGAAGATTGGTCTAGCGGTTAGCGAAGGCAAGACCAAGTTAATGCTGTCGACAAGAAAGTACAACCAACATCGACGTCTTGGAGCAAACGTCAACATATACAGAGTAAACTTCAAGGTAGTTAAGGACTTTGTCTACCTGGAATCCGCTATCAACTAAGATAACAACACCAGCGCTGGATTCAAAAGAAGAATCACTCTTGCCAATCGCTACTTCTTTGAACTAAGAAGACAATTGAGTAGTTAAGTCCTCTCCCGAGCAACTAAAGTGACACTTCACAAAACCCTCATCATCCCGGTCCTCATGTATGGTGTAGAGACATGGACCATGACAACATCTGATAAAAACGCATTGGGCTGCTTTGAAAGAAAAATTCTTCGATTGATTTTTGGTCCTGTCTGCATTGATGGAGGATGGAGACGAAGATTCAACCAAGAACTGTACGAGCTGTACAGCGACACTGACCTAGCCAGAAAAGTTAAGGTCCAACGACTTAGATGGTTGGGTCATGGGAGCACATAGGTGGTAGAGGACCTGAACCAACTTGGCGTGCGAAACTGGAGACAGCTTGCTAGGGACCGCGCTGGCTGGAGAAGTTTGTTGGGTAAGGCCCTGGTCCGACCTAAGCTTAACGCTTCGTAGCAATGTTCCATTCCAGAGTATAAATGATCGAACAATGTCTCAACAGAGGAAGTCGTACCTGAAAGGAAGAAAGTCAATTAAAAACTAAAAGAAAATAAATCGTCCTTTACCTTTTAGTAACTGGAAAAGTCAACTCTGCTCTCGGAGAAGTCAAGTCTGCTCTGTCGTAAATAAGAAAACAAAAACCTCTACATTCTATGTTGTACATCATTAAATTGTGTTTTATTATTTGTTTCGGGAACAAAAATACTCTTTCTCAATGCACAAATTCTTATTCGATTTTAATACATTTTTCAATTTTCTTCAACATTCGCACCGACTGACTATGATTGTGATGTGGTGTTGTGACAACAACCCTATACGATCCATTTTCTTGTTTTGTTGTTGTTATTCGCGCTCGACAAGCTGGCCTCCCAACTTTACGACTACGACAACACCAATAAACCGTTCCACCGCTCTCATTATTCTTAGCAAATGTGAAACCATCGAAATACAATAGGGATTTGCCCCGTTGGCCGGGAATGAAGTCCAAAGTCATTTCGAATTCTTGTGGTGTATTTTGTAGGCCTGATTTCTTGTCATGACAGTAGATTTCAAGGGGTTGACCTTCGGGTCTTTCCGCTAGTATTCGATTGTAACGTTTCTTGGCGAAATTGTAGTAGTGCTCCACTGTGTATCCGTCTGGAAGGAGTGAATAAAAAAGAAAAGTTGTTTGTTAGAAAAAAGAAACAACAAAAAAACAAATAAATCTTAAGAGTAGTTAAGTTCTAATAGAAACCAATGGACCATAACTTACCAATGACTTTTAAATTGGATACAGACCTCCAACAAGCTGGTTTCCTTAACCTAGAATTTGTCAAATAGAAAAGAAAATACAAAAAGCAAAACTCTAATTGGTTACAAATGAGAAATCTTTGCTGTCTCCTGTTTTTGTTCAACTAAATACAATAAGAACAACGAATTTTAATTTCACTTTTTTAATTCATAACATCCCTGATCACATTGGACAAGAGCTAAGTTTTGCCTTATTATTGGTATTTATAACATACATTGGGGGATGGGTGTGATTTTGACGACTCGCCTGAACAAATGTTCGATTATCATTGTCTAAATATTTTGTGGACAGTCTAGCTCGACACTTGGCTCTATGGTACATTGAACATTTCCAATCGCGTGACTTTTGTCCGGGTTTTGGTTTTTCATTGGGCGTATAGGTGTTCCTGTCATAAAGGACTAAGAGAGTACCACGACGTGATCGAATATATTGAACGGTTGGTTTGATATCTGAAAATACAAAAAAATTATTAATCATTGCAGTTATGTGGAATCGTTTTCGTGTGAGAACTACATAACTCCTTTGATTTTATTATTGGAGATCGATGCTTTTGGAGAAAATCAAACAAAACTCAGATCTCACTCATGGATTGATCGTTATTCGGTTTTATTTTCTTCAATAAACAATGGCAGTCGTCTTATTAATGCTAATAAAGTCGGAATGACATTTATGTGAAACATGGGCCCTACTCTGTAATTCGTTTTGAATGCCAATCCTATTCGAATCTGATTTTCGATTCGTTTATGAATTCGTACTCTGTAAAATGTTCGAATCGAACAAAAAAATCATCTAGTACCGTTTCTATTTATAGAATACATTTGCCGAGTCTCGAAGTATTTCTCTTGAGATCTGTCAAAGCAAAAATCAAAAAAGTAAAAAAAAAATCAAATAAAATTACAAACAAGACGAGAAAGTTTAAATTAATTTTTAACCGAGCAAGCAACTTCAGTTAATTCTCAGCAAACAAACTAATAACAGCAAATCTTCAAACAAAAATAAATTAATTAAAATAAATAAATTATTCCACCTTCATCATCCCTCAAAAAACCTCGTGCGACCACAATGCAATTGTTTGTTTGGTGAAGTTACGCACGAACTCAACCTAGGTCTTCGCAACCCGTTCATATGGACGTTCATCGTGGCAGACGTCACATCACCAATCATCGGAGCAGATTTTTTAAAACATCACGACTTAATGGTAGACATAAAAATAGCACGCCTTGTCGATTCGCGTTGAAACTCGCCCTATAAACTTCTCTACGCTATAGCCAGCAATCAGTCGTCGCCACAGCTCATGGACCGAAAAGCCCCGTTCTCGGACATCATCGATAAGTTCTCAGGAATAACTCGCCTCGCACCGCCAGGAGCATCGACCAAATCGAGAGCACTTCACTTTATTGAAACAAATGGCCCACCTTGTAGGGCTCGTGCACGCCGTCTAGCACCAGACAAATTGGAAGTAGCAAGAAAGGAATTCGAGCTACTAATGCGGGCTGGAATATGCGGACCATCAAAGTCAAATTGGTCAAGCCCGCTCCACATGGTGCGGAAAGCGGACGGGTCCTGGAGGCCTTGTGGAGACTGGCAACATACGTGATAAACCAAATATTTTTGAGCAGGTGGCCATGGCTCAGAGGAATGATTAGTTGATTGCTAAGCCAAACGCTGCGGGTTCAAACTCCAGCTTCGGCAGCATTCTTTTTCTACATTCTTTTTCGACAGCTTATCTGAGGCCACCTGTGCGATAATATATATATGCTTTCCTTCTGTGTGTCTATCTGTCTCTCTTTGTCGTATGTCATGTTTCAGTTCCAGCCGATGGCCTCTGCCGACAGTGCTTACATTAATGTGCGAAGTACTGTAATGTCAATGTCAAATATTTTTGAAAGATATGATGGAAGGTAATCATAATGACACCGTTTCGCATTTGTGGTCCTTCCGCATTTAAGGAAGACGATAAAACGATAGTCTGTCCCACAAATTGTTGGAAGTGTTTCTGACGACCGAGGCACATGAACTCTACTATAATTTCAAATTGCTTTTGTTTTGTATGCACATTTTTGCTTGATGATTCCCTGTAATGAAATTTATTTGCTTAAATTTTAAATAAAATTATTGTTTCCTTACTTACATTTTATGTATTTCACACAACACAACAGAATTTCTCCTTTTGTGTCCTTTCAAAACGACCTTCGAATTGCAATCCGCTGCCTTTCTTGATGTAGAAACAAAATTACCGTTATCGAACGCTAATCGAAGCATTGCCAGGTACGAAAATTTCCGAATGCGGATTTGTCATTCCATAAGTACTAGATTTCTAATACGCATTAGGGATAGAGAGTACAAAATATTCGTTTTTGAAAATATTTTCTTTCGAAACGAATTACATTTGCAAGTGTCTTAACTAATTATTCAGTAAGAGAAACCGGGATGGAATCGAACAACGCAATAGTTGATAGTTGGTAATACTTAAGTTTGTAATCGGCTTTTTGTGCTGATTTTAAATGACAGCTAAACAAGTGTTGTTGTCTTATAGTAATCAAGCAAGAATTGTCAATCGACTATCGAGTTATATGATTCCAATCTTTTTACATAATTCTAATATTTATTTGAAAAGTTTTAACAGCTTTATTATTATTATCATTCGTCCCAATCTAGGTAACCGTTCGGAGCGGAATTTTCTCCGATTTCCTCCGAATCGGAGACATTTTGCTTGTCGGAGAACTACCTTGAAGCAAAATTCGGAGGAAATCGGAGAAAATTACGCTCCGAAGCGACGGTTACCTCGATAGGGCCCAATATGTAAATGAGCACTAGCTGCGAGGGCTTTTGAATGTTGGGTTTTTTAAAATGAGCTACGAGAGGTGTTCAATATAGACTGAGAGTAGCGCTGTAGTTTGGGAACTACTGGAACTATCGGGCTCGCCGAGCCACCATTCGAAAGCTTGTCCAATTCTCAGTCGATTAGTGCAAACCCGAAGTTTTATGCTGATTCGGTCGAAGCTTGAAAAATTTCGCCTCTAAACTTTTACGATGCCTGAATTTCGCGAACAACGTTACGCCATAAAGTTTTGCGTTTTATTGAAAAAAAACGCGAAAGAAACCTACCTGCTACGGTCCCGAAACAAAGCAACAAAGTTCCAAAGTTGAAATTGGTGGCCCTCCTCCGAAAAAGGCGCGTGCAGCAAAATCATAAATAATGTAAGCTATGATTAGGTAAGTGAAATGTAGAGTATTTGCGGTGGATGTTTAGATGTTGTTGATCTATTGTTGATTGACAGTGGGTGCATGTCGGTGAATTTGACTTGTTTAGCAAATGTTGGTGCGTGAGGGCTGTGTGTCCAAGTCGTAGCCTGACAATGACGGTGTTCGTCTGCTTGGAAGTGGTGGTTGGATAATATGGTTTGATCTTATCGATGTTGATATATTTGTATGCGTGTTGATAGTTATTTTGCCAATCGCTTACCTGTTGTTGTCTAAGTTTGCACCTAACTTCCCGGCAAAAGCTCACTTCTGGTAAGAACGGCAATAGTTTTAATTGCCTCCTTATCTGCATATTCGTTGCCGGGAATCCCTACATGTCCAGGTATCCACATAAGTTTCAGTTTATTCGGATGTTTTATGAGGTGGCCTCTTATTGTTGGGACATTGAATCGAACTAAAGACTGACCTACTGTCCGAACAAATGACAAAGTTGCCGGGTAATTTTTCGATTGTTGTAGCAGTTTCTAATATCGCTGTTGCCACGGCAGTGAAGATTAAAGCTACATTGTTCAATAACCCTATATGGAAAGCACGGAACCGTTTTCCTGAGTGGATGCAAAAGAAGTGCTGTGGTGGGTTTTAGAGCTGTCTGTAAATACGAACTTCCAATTGTTGGATTTCAAGGTCGATGAAATGTCTTTGAATAGTGACCGGCATTATGTAATTGAATGTTTCGCTTTTAATGTGCCATGTCCATGATGGAAGAGTTTCCTCGTATCTGCCAAGGTGGGAACAATGGGGAGTATTTGTCATATTTTATCACTGGAAGTGCCATTTGATCTGCCGAGGCTTTTACATTTGATAAAGCTGATGGTATACGCTTGGATTTCTCTGCCTTCAATATTGATTTGAGATCGTCGTTTATGATTGAATATTGAACGAATGGAAGTTGTGCGTAGAGTTTAGCTCTCCTTTATAAAATGCGTCCCTCGACTAAAGGAAGACCTGCTTCCGCCACTATATTGCGAACCGGGCTAGTAGGAAATGCGTTGAGACATCTACGTGATGTTTGGTGATATGGGGCTTTGATAATAGTTCAAACATGCCATTATCCCAAGCTTTAATTTCATTTAAAACTTGATGAATACCAATCCTGTCAAATGCCTTTTCAAAATCTAGAAACAAAAATGGAATGGTTACGAGTCGATTGAGTTTTTTGTTAAATAGTAGTCTAGGTGTAGGAGTGCGTCATCACAACCTTTGTTAGCTTGAAATGCTACTTGTTTGTGTTTCGAGGACAAGATATTTTTGGATTCTAGAAACCACAATAGTCTCTTGCCACATTTTTTTTGCATTACTTTCGAGGTACATGGTGTATTCCTTGTCTTTCAGTGACTGTGTGTGTGTCCGGGTTTTGAATCCCCTGTCCTACTTTTCTACAGAATACATTCTAGTTTCCCACTTCATTTTGTATCAAGAAGCCTATCAGTTTATGGTCTGAGAATGATTCCTCTTTAAGAACATCCCATTGACCTACAACTACTGTGCTTGAGTTATTTGTTAGGGTAGCGTCAAGCACTTCTTATCTATATTTAGTTACAAAAGTGGGTTCGTTGCCCCTGTTTGCTACTAAAAGATTATGGTCTAGTATAAATTCAAGAAGAGACTCACCTTTGTTGTTGATGTCGGTACTACCCCATTAGGTATGATGTCAGTTCGTATCACAAGCTAGTACCACGTCCCATCTCTCAGAGGCAGCTTTCTCTACAAATTGGCTTGTGATGTTGATGTTGATGCGGCATATAGTACGATGACAGGATCAGAGGTGGGAGTCCCTCCCTTTCAAGCTTAACAGCACACTGGTCTGGATCACTGTAATTTGGAAGAGATTAAACTTGCCTATAATACAACATCTGATATTACTATTTGCTACTTGTG
Organism: Sphaerophoria rueppellii; assembly: GCA_920937365.1. Classification (NCBI taxonomy): domain Eukaryota; kingdom Metazoa; phylum Arthropoda; class Insecta; order Diptera; family Syrphidae; genus Sphaerophoria; species Sphaerophoria rueppellii. The sequence continues at coordinate 84,862,744 of CAKKXW010000003.1, forward strand.
TGGCTTTGTATAGCATAAAGTCTGATGCATGAAGTCCTCTAGTTCTGCCATTTGGAAGCTTTACTGTGATGAAGCTTAATTTGTATCAATTTCATGTTCATATTGTATTAAAAACCCGCCCTGCCTTGCTTACTTGGTTTGTCTTATTGGTTATAAGCTTTCCAGCTTTGACTGGAAAGTAATAGAGATGGGATAAAGAACGGATGAAGGTACAGAAGTGGTGGTGCAACTTAGCCACAAATCTATACCCATTTTACGGAAAATTATGTTAATCTTATTTAAGCTGTTGTTGGGAGAGGTTTTACCATCAGATATGAAATCCGATCTCTGTTGTTAGTTTTTCCTTTAAGTTTTGATAGACAGCTTTCGAGCTCTATAAATGAGATGGGAGTTTCGATGCGTTTCGATTGAAATTATTATTGGAACGCTCTCTTGGAAGCAGTTATGCCATTATTTGTAAATTTAAATACATTAATAAACTATTCTTATAATTGTAATCGTATGCTATACACATGAACACAAGGATAAATTAAAAGAGATCATACAAAAATATTCAACTAAATCACTATCACTAGCTCACATGTTTGTTGTGCTCGATTCGAGTTCATTCATCGTCCTCCATTTCTTGACACTTCGACGCAAATGAGATGCACTTTCGGGAATATTATAACTACGACTATAAGAACGACGATGATGATTGTGTTCCGGATGTGTTAGTCTGATAGTCTCTGTGTCTTTGCGAAATGTTGCTCGAGCCCGACATTTATTACGAAACGAAGCACACTTTAGATAAAATGTTGTCTTCGATTGTGAGCCAATAACAAAACGATGATTGTTGATCAACAACCCCACACCAAATTTACCTAAAATTATATAAAATTATTAAAAAAATTATCAGAAAATCGAAATTTATTCAAAATATTAAACATAAGAGATGCAAATTTACCAAAAATCTGTGTTTTCGATAAAAATGTGTCTAAATTTTATTGAGAACAAATTGTTTTTTTTTTTTTTTTTTTAGGGTTAACATAGGAAATAATCGATTATGCTGGAAAAACATTGTCGGGACTATGCTCGTGTTGGAATTTTTTGCCAAACTTAATGTTGTTCTCGGGGTCTGTGACACAACGAGCAAAACACTTTGGTGTGCAACACACCCAATTGGTTGACGTTTTGAAAGCAGCTTCCGTTCGGTATTTGTAGCCATTCCAAATGAGAGTTTTTTTCGTACTGTGCTCGTTCTTGACTATCGAAAATAAAATATTCGAATACCATTTTCCTGGCTGGATGTCTGCAAGGAATAATTAAAAATTTAAATTTATTCGAATTCAAAAATCAAAAAGTCTTCCTAACTATCGAATTTGCATTGAAAGTAGTAATGGGCATAATCGAATGATTTCAATAATCGAGAAAATAGTATTCGAATGATTTGAATAATCGAATGATCATTCGACACAAACCATATATAAAATTCCATTGCAAAGATTTGCATATTGAAACTGAAATAAAATCGTCATTTGAGTAATTTTATTCGAATGGAAATAATCATCATTCGTTTTTTTTTATTCATTTCAAATACTACAAATTCATTATTCATTCGAATGATTTTTCATTCGATTACTAATAATCGATTATTCATTCGAATGATTTTTCATTCGATATTTCACAATCGATTATTCATTCGAATGACTTTCATTCGATTTTTCACAATCGATTATCCATTCGAATAATTTTTCATTCGAATACTAACAATCGATTATTTGCATTTGAATGATAATAATCGTCATTCGAAAACTAATAATCATCATTCGATATATTTTTCACTTTAGATTTATGCGTTTAAGAGTAGCAGTTGTAGCAGTAGTAGAAGGTTTGTGAAATCATTCGAATGATTTCAATAATCGAATGATCTCGAATGATTGCCATAATCGATTACAATCGATTATATCATTCGAATGATCCCATCACTAATTTAAAGTTAAGTAAAATGTTTAAAAAAAAAAAATGAAAAAAAAGTCGCTGTGAAATGTTAATTGTTTTTTATTTGTTTAATTCATAAATATTAGCAAGACTTACTGATAAGTTAGTTCTTATGTTTAGGCACTTAGTTATTAAATTTAAGTTTATTCATTTGATAAGGGAAATTGTCATTATCATAATTACTTATGACCGGTTCATGGTTATGCAATTTGCGACTTAGTTTAATTGTGTTATGACCTGAGGTCACACACCGGGCCGGGCATTTAAGTTGAGAATTGCTATTTTTGTTGCATACCCAGTTGACGGTGCTATTGTATTTGCGTTCAGCTGTGTATAAAAAGCCGTTATAAATTAAATTTAAGCCACCTCGACGATTTGGCAAATATTGATAGTTGGTATCCAACCAAATTCCACCTGAAAATAATTGAAATTTATTTTTGGATTTTGTTAATTCGGTTTGAAGAACTAACTAAGAATTTAGTTTTTAAGAAAAGAGATGTATGTAATAGGCGGGGAGCCGCCATACAAGAAATTCCCGTCATCGTGCCGACTAAAATTTTTAATGAGGAATAAGAGATAAGGCCAAGAGGAATAAGATTCGCTTGATCGGCGTGAATTTAGTTAGCCGGAAAGGCCGCGCATACCTATTGCAATGTGGTGAATGACGGTGAAATGTCTCCATTATCACGGAATCCATCCCTGTTTCTCTCATTACACGCGTCCTAATGTTAGATGTAGAAATACCTTGGCTTGCTTGCTTTAAAGCTGACGAAGGTATCGCGCAAACCAGATTTTATTATGAACTACAGTAACAAAGGTATTTTTACATCTTACATAAGGACGCGTGTAATGAAAGAGACAGGAATAGAATCCGTGATGATGGAGACATTTCATCACATTGCAACAGATATGCGCAGCCTTGCCGCCTTACTAAATTCACGCCGACCAAGAAAATCTTATTCGTCTTGGCTTTATCTTTTATTCCTCATTTAAAATTTTAGTGGGCGCGATGACGGGAATTTCTTGTATGGTGGCTCCTGGGCTATACAGTTTATTTGATTGATGATGAAGAGACAAAGCTATTTTACTTGATATTTCGAAAATTTATTAAAATAATTTAATACTCTTTACACAATTAAACAAAAATGAACAATGTCGACTGGTTTTAATCATGATTGTGAGTTCCTCGCATCGATACCACTTGCCCATCTTTGGATATAACCCTGGCAACGCATTTGGTTTTTTTACATCGCAATTTAACGCACTCCCAATAGCTGGCATCCTTCATTTTACGATTGAGCGTAAATCGCATGCCATCGATTGTCAAGAGATTATTGCCGCGCGAACTGCGTGTGAATCGAATGTCAAGGTCGCCGTACTCAAAGCTCTGTCGTCGTTCATTTTTATAGGCCTTGCTCCGCATCAGCAAGTCATTAATTGCTGAAATCGAGAAAAAAAGAAAGAAATGTTTCAAGGGGGTGAGAAGAAGATTGAGTTTGTATTTTCGAACAGGAAATACTGATTGAAATGCAAAATAAAAGGAACCATTTAGGGTTGGACAACTTTTAATACATTTTAAAATACAAACATTTCTTAACATTGCTTTGGCATAGTATTAATTTGTTTAATTATAATTTGATTGATGACGTAATGATGCTTTCTCCAGTTTGGTATTGGTTTTTGTTAATCTGAAAAACAAAAAAATTATCTCTCAAGGGACAAACATGAATATTAATTGACCGGATTATAGACCGGAGCGAAATTGTATGGAAAAACATAAAATTGTTAAAATGAAAAAGATACCCCTCGCCATAGTTGTGTTGGTATCTAAAATGAGTACTACAACTTTTTTTTTTTGATTCCTTAAAATAACCACCAGGGGTCGCACATCTTACTTATGGTGGCGCTACAGCCCGGGTCGGACCAGGGCCTCATCCAACAAACTTCTCCAGCTAGCTTGGTCCCTAGCTAGCTGTCTCCAGTTTATCACGCCAAGTGGTCCTCTACCACTTGTGTGCTCCACCTGAGTCCCTTCCGGGTTGGATTCGAAGACTCAACGAGCCGGAGCATTACTTTCCATGACCCAACCATCTAAGTCGTTGGACCTTAACTTTTCTGGCTAGGTCAGTGTCGGTGTACAGCTCGTACAGTTCTTGGTTGAATCTTCGTCTCCGTTCTCCATTAATGCAGACAGGACCAAAAATCACTCGAAGAAATTTCCTCTCAAAGCAGTCCAAAGCGTTTTCATCAGATGTTGTCATGATCCATGTCTCTGCACCAAACATGAGGACCGGGATGATGAGGGTTTTGTAGAGTGTCACTTAAGTTGCTCGGGAGAGGACTTTACTACTCAATTGCCTTCTAAGTCTAAAGAAGCAGCGATTGGCAAAAGTGATTCTTCGTGTGATTTCAGCGCTGGTGTTGTTATCTGAGTTGATAGCGGATCTCAGGTAGACGTCTATGTTGACGTTTGCTCCAAGACGTCGATGTTGGTAGTCCTTTCTTGGCGACAGAACCCATCTTCCTGCCCTCCGTCACAAGACTCACAAACGCTCCACTGCGTATCCTAGTAGCTGGACGGACTTTTGAAAGATTGTTCCTCTGGTGTTGACATTGGAGCTTTGCACAACCTTTTCAAGAATGATGTTGAAGTAAACGCATGACAAAGCATCGCCTTGTTTAAAACCTTTTTTGACATCAAAAAAGTCAGTCAGTTAGGTTTTTTTCCGAACCATGATTGAACAGCGTGAGTTGTCCATTGTCATCTTACACAGACGGATGAGTTTTTCTGGGATGCCAAAACTAGATACGCGGCCTTGAAATCGATGAAAAGGTGGCAGGTATCGATTTGAAGTTCCTGGGTCTTCTTCAAGCCGTAGGGTGAATATTTGATCGATGGTGGACTTTCCGGGTCTGAAGCCACGCTGTGGTGTGTGTGCTGTGACGAAGGGCTTCAAACGTTCACACAGCACAGCAGACAAGATCTTATAGGCGATGTTAAGTTGACTTTTACCCCTGTAGTTGGTGCAGTTGAGGGGATCTCCTGTTTTGAGGATCGGGCATACGATGCTGAGGTTCCATTCATCGGCCATGCTTTCCTCCGACCAAATTTTATAGATGAGCTGGTGCATGCTCCGAACCAAATCATCTTTAGCTGCTTTGTAAAGTTCGGCGGCTAGCCCGTCTGCTCCAGCGGCTTTGTTCGACTTAGGTTTAGATATCGCTATCTTCACTTCGTCAATGTCGGGTGGGTGGAATTGTTGGCGTACTGCACCCAAATTGAATGGTTCTGTATTGCTGGCGGAGTTTTGCTTGTTATCGCCATTATACAGCTTGAAAAACTGGTCTTTTCATATCCTCAGCACTGACTGTGGTTCCTCTACGATGGTCCCATTATAGTCTCTTCAGGCTTCAGTTCGGGGTGTATAAGCCATGGAGGTTTGTTTCATCTTTTTTGTAGAACTTTCGATCCTCGTTCCTGTTTTGACATCCCTCTATCTCTATCTATCTCCCTGTTTTTCTTTCAGAGAAGTTTATGCTCCTCTATCTTTTCCTGCTTGTAGAGCTCACAAGCTGCTCGTGTTCTTCTTTGCATCACCGCTTTGTGTGCCTCTTGTTTAGCTTCAGAGGCGGTATCTCTGATGGCTGCTTGGCAGTGTTGCCACTGGTTCTCTATATTTTGTGCTGGCAGCAAAGGATCTCTTGCGGTTGTAGCCGTTTGATTTCCTTCTAGCATTTTCGCGTGTTGGTCTTGATCGGGTGGTCCGAGTCGATGTTGGCACCTCGGAATTTGCGGACATCTTGCATGCTACAGAAGTGTCGTGCGTCGATCGCATTGTGATAAATAAGGTTGACGGGTGATTGGTCAGGAGATTTCCATGTTCCCTTGTGGATATCGAGATATAGGAAACGCGTACTTGCTACCATTACGTCTCGCCCCGCAGCGAAGTTGATTAGCCTAAATCCGCTATCAGAAGTCGTGTCGTGTAGGTTAAGTCGTCCGATTATTCCACCAAAGATTTCTTCTATACTCAACTTAGCATTGAAATCTCCAAGGACGATTTTAATGTCATAGCTAGGGCATTGCTCATAGGTCTTGTTGAGGAGCTCGTAGAACCTGTCTTTGGTGTCATCATCATTTTCCTTAGCGGTGGCGTGAGCGCAGATAAGGCTGATGTTGGTGAATTTAGCCTTGATAAGGATTGTCATGATGTGCTCAAGACTTTCCTCGTGAGTCGAGTCCCAACTACAAATCCACATCCAAATAGACGCTGATTTTGTTCCCGGTAGCAGTCACCGTTGTTAATATTGCAGTTGTTTATTTTACGTAGGGCCGGACCATCCCATCGCATTTCTTTGATGGCAGTTATATCTGTTTTATAGCAGTCAAGGGCTTCCGCTAGTTGTTCGGCTGCACGTGGTCTGTTAAGGGACCTAACATTCCAAGTGCAAAACCGAAATTCGTTGTCCTTAAATCGTTTGCGTGGTTCGTCATCATTAATTCCGTCCGTATCCGAGGCTTGTTGGTGGTTCGGAACTATAGTTTCTGTATGTGGCCGGGCAGTCACCCCGACGCACGACCCCCGACCTGGAGGGCCAGGTTTTTAGTTTAACTCTAAGACGAAGAGCCAGCCAAACCGCTCCTTATAGGCCTCGGCTGCGAATATGTCGTAGTAGCCCTATAAAGTGTTCACTAAGTAGTTCATTCTGACCCAATCTTCGGTTGAAGGTACTGGGCCAACTTGACTGCTCTTTCAACGGCTTGGCTCTGGCATGGGAAACTTATCAATAAAATTGATTTGTTGATGTTGCTTTGTCTGACAATATCCCAAAGCTCTTCTGTCGTCAAAACCATTACTATTCGAGGTTCAGTTAATCGATTTTTCTCTATTTGTTGCCAATCAATAAGTTCGAAGTATTCAGGCTTCAAAATTGAATGTTGGCAGTTCAAACTGTTTGGGATTTCCTTTCTGTTGTTGCTCTTGCCTTAAGAATTCATCGAGCAGCAAGTTCTCGAATGGTTTGACGATTATCCAGAAGCATGGCTACCAAAATATTTTCGCAGGGCCCAAAGTATCCATTGGGAGCGAAAACTGGGTCAACTACCGTTTGAGTTGAATGGCTTTATGGAAATGTTTCGCACCGTAGACAAATGCAGGCTTGGATTTGATCTCAAACCACATCACAGCATAAACTTGGCAAATAAATGTTTTAATGGCTCTTCTGGGTCTTGTTTGGAAACATACACTCTTAAAATGCGGTTAGCTGTGGTCAACCATCTTGAATGGACCATTGCTCCAGGATTTTTTGAAAAATAATGATCCTTCTTTGATACCATTGCTGATCGCCATTTCTTATTCCGGTGTTTACGTTAGTGCCAGTCAAATCCGATTTTCCATTTGGTGAAGTTACATGCCCTAGGTATTGCGAGTGGGGTTCTATTATTAAAACAGTATGTTCTTCCTTGGAAGTGCCTCCAACATTTTTTGTTAAGTCTTTGCGGCCGTCAAAATAAAGACCAAAATAGTCGAATTCATTCACAACTTTTATCTGAGACCTTGATTGTTTCCTTTCCCTACGAATCCTACTTCTATCGATGATGTTTGATCGATCTGTATCACTTATCAGTCCATAATCTTGCAAGACCGCTGTAACAAGTGTTGCAGTTGCTCTGTCGGTATTTTAAATCTATCTGCCACCTTCACAATATTAACAAGAGATTTTGGTTTTGAGTTGAGAGCAGTAGAGGAGGCATTATGTTGTGATGTTGATGATAAAGCTTCAGGTTCCATGTCATCATCGGTATATGAAGCTGAAAAGCCAAAACTCTCTTACATTATCTGCTTTTCCGTCGTGCGTCGGTCGGTATTTCAGATGAGCTTGAAGAAAAGCACACAACTTTTCTCTTGAGGGACTTTTGAAGCCTCGTGGATTCAGCAACATCTATATTCCCAATCATCATTCTTCTTTCTGACCTTTGGTTTACCAAAAACGAACGATCTTTCACGGGCCTACTTAGAATCTCGACGAACTTGTATTTGAATTCAAACTATCGCACTTACCTACTATGTTTAAAATTTACGAAGAATAATTTCAATTTCACTTTCAATTCATTTCAATTCATCTGCGTTGCGCAACCCCTAGCGGTGGAAATAAAAAATTTAATTGAATGTTAATGTCACATGCAACTTTTGCGGGGGGTATAATTCTTGTTTCCAAAAATTATTAAGATCACTCCGGTCTATGTATAGAAACTGATAAAAGTTAAGAATCTTATTATAGAAACAACTAAGAGAAACCTTACACTTCTTCGTTGCAAATTACGGTCCTTAATTTTAAAAAGATAAAAAACAGCTGAATTTGTTTGAATTTCCAATGTTGTTGACTCACTCAGACACCAAGGATCTATTGTGATACCACTAATGGGAGAGTTATGAACTTAAAGAAATCATTTTGTACTTTTAATGAAATTAGAGAGACATCTTGTGTCGATTGTTGCCAGTTTAATGGTGTTATCGAAGAAGGGGTTAACAAGGTAGATTTTCCTTGTATTGGAGAGCGAACATGCACATAGAAGGTGTTGGACTGCTTCCTATTACTTCTCGTCCATGCAGCTTCTTCAGAAGTCATTTGTTTAGACCACCAGACTCGTAGCATATCTACCAGAGATTAAAATGAGTATGTTTGAACAGTTCGAACACGTCCAACTTTTTCTTGTGTGCTTGTTCATACTCGTTCGTTTGCAACCCTTATTTATGAATAAATTGATTCATAAGTAAAAAGGCTTGTAAGTCAAACCAAGCAAGCAGAGGAAACTCGTAAATATTTTTCGGTTTCGATCATTTCAAGTCAAAATGATTCACAAGCAATTTGTTTGCTTGTACTTACTCAAGCATGTTCGAGTTTTCGGGTAAAATTGATTGAATGTTTCAAATTTTTTTTCTCTACGAAGAAAAAAATGAAAGATGCAGGCTTTGTATGGGTTATAATTTAATGAATAAAAATATTTTTAAATGATTTAGGAGGCCCGATTTGCAGTCATGAATATAATAATCTGCACTGGAAACATTATGTTTCACATTAATTAAAGAAAGGATTTATTAATGAGTGCATACATTAAATGTAGGTTAGGTATGTTATGTTTGTATACTTAAATAGAAAATAGTAATTGAAATTATGTCGTGGGAATACCTGTTTCCGGTTGGTAGAGAATGCAGTTTTGTAAGGATATTTTAAATATTGTTACTCTTTTTATGACATATCTGACCTATTACCAAGCTACCTACTACTTTCTTGATAATATATTGTAATGCTTTTCTAGGGTGGGATGTTGACTTGTTGTTATTAGAGTAATAAAATAAAAATTGAGGTATGAAAAAACGTTTTAAGTTTAAGCTATGAATGAATTAGTTTCAGTAAACATTTTTGGTTTTTCCGCATTTTTTTATAAAAAAAAATGTTTTTTTTCAATGAGTACATTTTTTAATATTAAGATTCAAGTGAAATCAGAAGGATGTAGAACGTAGTCAAAAAAATTTTGTTTTTGGTTATCCTGTCGTAGAAGGGGCGGGCAGCAGGCAGAGAAAATGTATGGTATTTAAGGTATGAAATGTGCAAATCGATTCAAAAAAATATGCCACATATTGTGCATGTTTTACAGCAGAAACAACAGCTGCAACGAATTCAAGAGATCAACAATAATTGATTGAATAAAATTGTTATTTTCTTGACTCCCTTTAAAGAGACGACCTAAACCCTGGTTGAAACGGATTCATTCAATTTAACTGAATTCAAAGGAAAAATTAAACATTATCTTATGACTTTATTTTACCCTGAGATCAAGCTAACATTCAAGACCGCTGCGTTCAAATATCCGCCATGTAACAAAATAAGATTATTACAAGCAGTAGAGAAGACTAAAATTTACGATTTTATAAAGTCCCTAGCTCCAACCATTGAACCAAATACGAACTGTTTGGATATGCAACCGTCAGTTTCTTCAAGGGAATGTGATATGTCATAAGTACGCCGATTTTGCTGGAGAAAATTCAACTGAAAACGCGGATTAATTTGCTCATGAAATCAAAATGTATATTGAAACCCATACACAAGGTTCTGTTGTTGTTGTTGTTCTACAATGGTTTTTTTTAACACAAAAAATCAAAAGAATCAAAATATGTATGTGGATTTTTTTATTTCTATTTGTTTCTATTTTATTCTAAAAATTATACACTGGTAAAAAAATTCGAGAATGAAAAAAATCAACGATGAAAATAAACCTCCTGACCATAAATTACCTACATTTCCACTCAGCACACAAATCTCAAACAAACCAAACAATATTTCTCGATTTACTTACAAGCGCCATGAATAATGGAGTGGTGATTGTAAGCGATTCTACTTTCAATCAGTAAACTCGTTTGAACTCGTTTGAAATAAGGGATGACTTGTAAATAATTTTACTCATGAATAAAAAAACTCGAAATTACTTGTTTGATGGTTGACTCAGTTTGATCAAACTCGTTTTTTTTTGAGTAAATACCCGAAACTTACAAGCAATACTTGACTCATTTTAATCTCTGATATCTACCTATGAGGCAGGGTCCTGTTATGACTCCAATTGTGAGCTGTGCTTCGTCTGCTCAGGGAAATCAAGCCTAGGCAGGTGGTACGCTGTGACCATCTAGCATTTTTTGATTCTAGAGCATATTGTTTAAAAAGATGTTTGCATGTAGTAAGCGGTGTTCCCATGTTGTGTCTCTGTCTATCAGTGGACATAGTGTGCCGTGATTGGCGAGCTGATCAGCTTTGCAATTTCCTAGAATGTCTCTGTGGCCCGGCAACCAAATAAGGTGAATATAATACTGTGTATCGGAACCCATGTTCCTCCCCCTTTAACCTTTAGCTAACTTTCACGCTCTTAGGTCTACAGGACCAGGTTACAAGTTGAAGAGGGTGTAACATGGGTTCCGTTACAACTGTCATCTCATTCAGAGATGATCTACAGTCGTGGACTGTGATGGAGTCTGTGAAGACAGACGCGACATATTTGAGAGAGCGGCTTGGCTGTCCGAGAAGCTACGAATATCCTTACTAGAAAACCAACTGAATTGTAATTTCCGATTCGAGTGTTTCGATCTAAATAACAGAAACAGAAAAATATTTGTCGCGAATTTCTTTACTCTCATAATGACGACATTTGATCCCATTCAAACACTAGGTTACGTTAAGTACTTGCGGATGCAAGACCCGCACACTTAGACCAGAATAAGGCCCATTGTGATACCACATTAATCTAGGGATTTCTTCCTTCTAGTCTCGTAGAACTATGTAGAGCTTTTTATAAAGGGAAGGAGACATTTAACGTATTTTTAGCCAATTCACTGAGATTCTCATAAAATTATTCTTCCTGGTGAAAACTGCGTTTTAGGGATAGAGCAGGGCATGTAAAGTGGCTGTCGATAAGACACTGTGTTGTAAGGGAGAAGCTTAAATGAGATCTTTAGAACGCTCTACGTCAAGTAACTAAAAATGGTGTAGGTAGGGGTGTGTACTCAGAAAAGCTTAACCCAAGCCTCTCAATCCGCCTCCCTAATCATTGTAGCGTCTTCCAAGCGGAAATTTTGGCGATCAAAGAGGTTCTTTCCTGGCTAAGAGAAAACGTGATATCAACTTCTAATATCCGCTTCTTCTCTGACAGTCAGGCTGCTATTAAATCTCATGAAAAATCTCAAACGGCCCTAAATTGTCGATCATCTCTTATTGAGATGGGGCAGCAATTTAACATTCATCTCTGTTGAGAGAGACATCACGGGAAATTGTAGAGCCGACGAACTCGCTAAAAATGGAACCGTCATACCTAACTCACCTGAAAGGGTAAAGATAGGTATACCAATAGCTACATGCAAACATTTGCTAAAAGAAACAGCCTTTACGATAACAAGGTCTAGGTGATACAATTTACCTACGTGCGCAGCTACAAAGCTCATATGGCCACCACTTGATCTAAAGCGCTCTAAAGACTTGTTGTTTCAAAGCAGATCTCATATTAGCAGACACGCAATACGACTTGGCGTAGCCTCAAATGACTTCTGCAGGAGTTGTATGGACGAAGAAGAAGAAGAAACAACATTTCACCTTCTCTGCACATGCCCTGCACTTTCCCTAAGACGCAAACATCATCTGGGAGAGTATTGTTACGATGGTCTCAGTGAACAAGCTAACAAGGCTATCACATATGTTCTTCGCTTTATAAAAAGCTCAAAATGGCTCGACTTGTAGGAAGTAATTCTCTAGATTCATGTATTATCACAATGGGCCTTTTCCTTGGGCCTAATTGTGTGGATCCTGTATCCGCAGCCACTTTAACCTTACGTAACCTAACCTACGTCAAGTGACAGCCATTCAAGGAGAGATGGTATTACGGTTCTATTTTTAGCGAGTTTATCATCTCTACAATTTAATATGATGTCTCTGTGGCCCGGTACGCAACTAGATTAAGTTCAATAACACACGAGGGAAGATTGAAAAGTTCTGCTTTAATCAGACTTTAGAGTTGTCCTGTATTTAGATCAATCAGGATGTATCTATGGTCAGGGAACGAATGCTCGTTAGAAACCCTCCAATTCAATATTTTGTTAGATATATGTTCCGAGACAAGAGTAATATCAAGAACTTCTTCCCGATTTTTAGTAATTAAAGTTAATTCATTCTCTATGTTGCTTACTATTAGATTAGTTTTTAAGATATATTCAAAAAGAGACTCACCTTTGTCAATTATATCGGTACTACCCCACGTAGTCACAACTGATAATGATATTGGTTTTCAGTCTTGACGGCTCAGTCATTGACTTTTCTAATCTATCACCAGTGGGCCTAGATGGTCGTGTCCCAAATACGCTGATATTAGCCCGTAGGTATTTTTGGCTATCCCCATTCTGGCTTAGATGACGTCTTTAACACTGAAATAGGAGTAAACAAATATTAAGACTACTTTTGAATAGTCTACAGGATATAGGATTACTTTGTTCCTGAAACATATAAAACTTAGTAACCAGGAGTTCGTAGCCCTCGTACCAAGGATGTGACAATCTGAGGTTCATGAGTCAGAATCTATATCTCCCTAACTATTTTTTTTTTTTATAATTTACACACACTAAAGGGGCTTTTTATACCCTTATTACGCCAGAGACACGATTTAAAATTTGTTCCACTGTTCGGTGAGATAAACGATCAAATCACCAGTGGACGGACCTGTTGCTTCGAAAGCCGTATTGCCAGTCAATAAGAAGCTTTCGGTCTTCGAGATATTTCTTGAGCTGATAGTTTATCAGCGTTTCCATGACCTTAGAAAGAAGGGACGTAAGTGCAATCGGACGATAATTTGAGGGAGAGGAAGATTCGCCTTTTTTTGGGTATAGGCTGGAGTAATGCTGTTTTCCAACTACTCGGAACGAGCCCAGAAGAATAGGATAGATGGAAAAGCTTACGCAAGGGTTTTGCCAGCGATGAAGAACACCTCTTCAGAACAATAGCGGGGATACCATCCGGCCAGCGGATTTGTGTATGTTGAGATCCTTTAGGACTCTTGCTACAGCACGAGTGCTAAATAAAATTTGTCCCATGGAATCATTGACGCGCTCAAGAACTGGAGGAGTCATGACACTTTCTGGCAGCGAAGAGTTGGCGGCGAACTGCCTACAACTGGAGTGTCATTGTCAATAAGCGTAGGGACCGAGGAAGCAGAAGAATTCTTCATAATTTTTACAAATGACCAAAAATTCTTACTGCCTTTGGGTCATTGCAGTATTTTTTTTTTCCATATTTTCTGGTCATGCAAAAACTTGGTCCTTCGATTAAGTTATTGAGACCGTCCCAGTTGGCTTTCTCGTACTGCCAAACGGTTCTCTTAGGAGCTCTGGAAGCTTTAACTGGAAGTTTTTGACACGAGAAATTAGCAGAAATGACACAGTGGTCAGATCAGCCTAGAGGCGATAGTACACTAATTGCATACTTATCAGGGTCAGAGGTAAGAAGCAAGTCAAGAGTGTTTTCTGTTTGACCGTCAATGTCCGGTATTCGAGTGGGCTCGTTGCTCATCTGAGTAAGATGGTTAAACTCAGCAAAAATCTCAGCACACACACCTTCGGGTGTTGTCTTGCTCGAATGGAGAAGCCAGGACAAATTGTGTACATTGAAATCGCCCGTAATAACGATTTCAGTGTGAGGATACAAGGAAACAATTCTTTGGATGGAGTCGGCAAAGCATCAAATTTTTGCGGTTAACATAAACACCTGTCAGGCAACGAAAAACATATGGCCTAATTTGGACTTAAAGAGATCTAGGTGCCTGATATCTCTAAGCAGATTGCATATAAGCTCGTTAATTTGTGTCATTACTGGACACTGTCTAATTGGAAGACACACTGCGCGACTGGGCGTATTTTGTAAAAATTACTGCAGAAGCTGCATGGATGAGGGGGAGGAGGAAACAGTTCTTCACCTCCTCTGTACCTCAGTTATTTATTATTTATTTATTTATTTACAATCTATCGAGTACATTATCTCTCTTAGACTTAACAATTTAACAATTAATTTTACAAATTTAATAACTTATCATTATAATATATAACATTAAACACATACTGTAATATGTCTTAAGAAACTAACTGTCCTGCAGTAGTTTTAAAAACTTGCCTGCTGAGACACAAGTCAATATCTTGACAAACAGAATTGAACTCAGAACTAGATCTTGCAATAGGATCGGATCTACCGTAGTTAGTAAATGAACGTGGAACGAAAAAAAATGCTTGCCTTATTCTCAACTGCCTCGAGGGAGCATACAAATAAAAGGGAGACAGAAGTTTTGGACAGTCAAATCGATTACAGAGAGTATCTCTGGCAAACATTATAAAATAAAACTTCCTTCTAGCATCAATAGGCATCTAGTATTGTAACTAGGCATGTTATTGCCCCAATAAAGTTTGCGTAAGGCGTACCTTGTGGCTCTTTTCTGAACCGATTCAATTCTATTTA
This sequence comes from Sphaerophoria rueppellii, assembly GCA_920937365.1. Taxonomy (NCBI): domain Eukaryota; kingdom Metazoa; phylum Arthropoda; class Insecta; order Diptera; family Syrphidae; genus Sphaerophoria; species Sphaerophoria rueppellii. Next base: position 84,877,759 of record CAKKXW010000003.1, read on the forward strand.
CACCTACCCTATACAATGGACACCAAATGCAGCACGCATATTCTAGAACTGATCTTATAAGTGAAATAAACAAGGATTTAATCGTGTAAGGATCCGAAAACTGTTTCGAGTTCCTGATTACAAATCCAAGTAACTTATTAGCTTTTGAAATGATATAGTCTAAGTGCAAATTAAAGGATAATTTAGAGTCAAAAATCACACCAAGATCTTTTTGACTGAGTGATTAAAAGCATTGAGTGACCTTGTAAATGTAATGCATTTGCATTTAGCAATATTCAAGAACAAGCGGTTTTCTTCACACCAAGTAGCAACTTCGTTTAAATCGTTTTGGAGTATATAGCAATCCATTTCACATTTAATTGACCTAAAGAGCTTTAGGTCATCGGCAAAAAGCAAACACTGTGAATTACGAATCCGTGGTGGAAGATCGTTAATGAATAATACAAAGAGTAAAGGGCCTAGGTGACTTCCTTGAGGAACACCGGAAAAATTACTTATCTCCTTTGATACCACTGAACCAATTTTTACATTTTGTTTACGATTTGTCAAATAGTTTTCAAACCACTTAAGGAGGCTAGAGTGAAACCCTAAACATTTCATTTTTTTTTAGTAAAATGTGATGTTGAACTCTATCGAACGCCTTAGAGAAGTCCGTATATATGGCATCAACCTGGCTTCCACGTTCAATACCTTTAATGCAAAAATTTGCAAACAAGGCTAGATTTGTTACCGTTGATCTGCCACTAACGAAACCATGTTGATCCTCAGATATAGACGAGCTAACCTCGTCATAAACGCATTTTTTCACAATCGCTTCAAAAACTTTAGGAATCAGTTTTAATTTTGAAATTGGTCTGTAATTACAGACCTCTTGTTTTGAGCCTGATTTATATATTGGACTTATAGTCGAAAGCTTCCATTCATCCAAAAACTCTCCAGTTGAAAGCGATAAGTTGAAAATTCTAGTCAGTGGAATTGCAAGACCAAGCGAACACTTTTTTAGTAGTGCTGAGCAAAAGTTATCGGGAGAAAGTTTAAAATCAGACTTCAGAGATGAAAGCTGTTGAGAAACTTGGTTCACTGTCAAGCTAAGATTTCCCATATTAACAATATTTTCACAATTACGAATGATATATCCGGGTGAACTAGAGTCAAGAACAAAATTTGATTGAAAATAAGACGCAAACATATCGCATATCACATTCTCATCACTCGAAGAATGATTGAGGTAGTTCATGCAGGTAGGAATACCAAATGACTTGCGTTTAGAATTAACAAATTTCCAAAATGACCGACAATCACTTTTAATATTTTTCTCAATGGAATGCAAATAGCTTTTATAAACCGATTTTTTTACGGACTCATATCTTTTCAGGTAACGTATATATTGAGGGCGTAAGCTAGGATCCTTAACGTATTTTTTTCTTAACTTGGAAAGTCTATTTTTCATATTGCATAACCTTTTATTAAACCATATAGGCTTAATATTACTTTTTCTCACTTTAATAGGAACATACAAAGTAAATGCTTCCTCAATTTTAGCAATAAAAGAACCGTAGCACTCTTTTAAGTCCCGCGAGGAAAGAACTGCATCCCAATCGATTGAGATGAAAAAATTGTTCAATTCAGTATAATTAGCTTTACTAAAATCCCATACTGAGCTCAAATCATTATTCTCAAAATCTAACTTGTCAAAATTTAAAATCTTTAAATCAAATTGCAAAGCATTATGATGAATACTATTTTTGAAAATTGGAACTTCTGATTTTACCAAATTGGCTTCTAATTCAGTACTGATAAAAACAAGGTCTAAGATTCGACCTAAGGAGTTAACTACAAAATTTATTTGGTTTAGGTTAAAAAACGACATATTATCAGCAAAGGTCGACTCAAGTTCATTTGAGACATTGAAAGGTTGTAAACATTTATCTTTTTCCGAGAAAATCCATTTTATATGTGGGAGATTAAAGTCCCCTAAAATTATTAGATTTGAACTTGGTCCCAAAATATTAGATACATTACGAATATTATCAATATGCATCTGATAAATGCTTATATCGGAATCAGGTGGAATATATGATATAATAAAATATAAGCTATTTGAACAGGATGGTAAAGTTACTTCGACACAAAATTGTTCTATTATTATTATTATGATTATTATTATTATTTATTAACAAGTAATTAAAATTACATGGTAATGCACCAAGTGTGAGCCTAGCTGCTGGGACTATTGGCTCTGTTTGAATAAATTACAGTATAAGATTGCATTTTTGTATGAAGTTCGTTATTAATTCTATATTGTTCTGACTAGGGTTTTTTAAAATATCATAAATGTTATTGCTTTTAAACATGTTTCTTATTATGGGTTGCAATAATGGGCATTGTTCCAAGATATGGTTTAGGTCTAATCTTGTATTGCATGTAGTGCATAGGGGGGGCGAGGCTTTGTTGAGTAGATGTTGGTGAGTTGTTGTGGTATGTCCAAGGCGAAGGCGTACGAAGTTGGATATGTCTCGTTTAGAGACATTTGTGGGGTATATGACGGTGTTTTTTTCGGGATTGACTTTTTTGTAGTGATGGTGATATAGGTTCCAGCTGTGGGTTGTAATGAGTTTTGAAGCTTTTTGGATAGCTTTCAGTAGGTCTGTTTTAGTGAAGACATTAAAGTTGTATATCGGTGAGTTTATGGCTGAGTTGGCAGCGGTGTCCGCGTATTCATTGCCAATGATTCCGACGTGTCCAGGAGTCCACATCAGTTTCATATTTTTTGAGGATCTCATAAGTTCATATCTAATTTCTGATATGATATCGGAGTTGTTGTTAGGGTTGGTTACAGCGTTTAGTACTGAGATGCTGTCGGAGCAAATTATGTATTTATTTTTTTTGGTTGCGGTTTTGAGGGCTTGAAGGATAGCATAAGCTTCTGCTGTGAAAACTGAGGCGAACTCTGGCAAGTTACCGATGGAGCTTATAGAACCGTTTTCAGATACAACAGCGAATGAGGTATTGATGTCTGTTTTGGATCCGTCGGTGAATATGAATTTCCATCCGTCAGCTTTAAGGTCATGTGATATGGCTGCGAAGAGTTGTTGGTAGGTACTGTTCTTCGTGCTGGGTTTTTTGTACTGAGCCATTGTATTTATCACTGATTCCTGACTGAGGGACCATGGTGGATATCGTGGAGTTAAATTTCGGGTTTTTTTTGTAGGCAAATTAAATTGGATTGCTGTAGAGAGTATGGTGGTTATGGTAGATGGTATTTTCTTTGGGAGTTTGAGGTCGAGAGCATTTTTTATATCATTGTCGATAATCGAGTTTTTGGTGAAAACTAGTTTGGCCAGCAGCTTATTTGTGATTAAGTCTCTTCGTTCCTCAATGGTGGGTAATCCAGCTTCCGCTAGTATATTGATAATTGGGGTGGTAGGGAACGCATTTACACTTCTCCTTGCTGCGACGTTGTATGTTGGTTTTATTATGTTTAGCGTTGATTTAGGACAATATCCATATATGTACAACCCATAGTCTATTTTACTTAATACTAACATTTTTGTCGCATAAGTTAACGAATTTATATGCATATTGCTTTTATTTGAAGCTAGATATCGAATAATATTAGTCCTCGCAGCTAGTGATTTCTTAAGTTCTAGACAATGAGTGTTCCAGGTATATGTTTTATTAAATATAAGTCCTAAAATACTTAAATAATTTACATGTTCGATAGTTATGTTATTTACAATGATGTTAGGTTTAGAGCATTTACGTTTTCGACAAATATGAAGCAATTTACATTTTGGAATTGACAATTTAGCACCTGACGTGTTTGACCAATTTATAATTTCATCGATTGCGATTTGAAATAAGAATTTACTCTTTTCAATATCTTTAATTTTACATAGAATATATATATCGTCAGCATAGATGCAGTGATCAAGCGATTTGTGGTTTGTTAAGATTTTATTTAAATCATTAAAAGCTATAATGAATAGAACCACTGAGAGGGGTGAACCTTGTGGAATACCGTTGTGCAATGGGAAGTTGGAAGAGTACACATTGTTAGTTTTGACGCAAATGGTTCTGTTTGATAGAAATGATTTAATATATCCATACATTTTCTTTCCAATTCCCCATTGCAAAAGGGTTTTTAAAACAATGTGGATTCCTATTCGGTCGAAAGCTTTTTCGAAATCGAGAGATAATATGGAGACGTGGTTTTTGGTCGATAGAGCTTTAGAGATGTAGTAGTCCATGTGAAGGAGGGCATCGGCACATCCTCTGTTGGACTTGAAAGCTACTTGGTTCGGGCTGATTAAATTGTTTGTTTCGGCAAACCAGAGTAGGCGTTTGGCAACGATTTTTTTCTAATGTTTTGTTTTCTATATTGGTGATTTCAAGAGCAACTTCTCTACAAATAAAATTAGATCTTAATGCTAACAACACACCACCGCCTCTGTGTAATCCAGTATCCGCAAACGATCGATCTCTTCTGAACACATTAAAATCTGCAGAGCGACATAGTTCTGTGACAAGAACATCATCAGACAACCATGTTTCTGTTAGTGCAATAACGTGATATGAGCAGCAGCAAAGAGCCAGGTAGAATTCATTTAATTTAGATTTCATGCCACCAACATTTTGGTAGAAAACAGAAAGTATTTCCGTATCAGGAGGTAGCACAGGGGAGCTATTGGCAGTATTTATGAGCTGACTATCGACTCCGGAGAGACGTGGTTCTTTTGAATATGCCGAAAATTTCGTACATAAACACCAGCAGGCCAACAAGACGAATCAAATGCAGCATCAAAAAGCTCAGATGTAACACCAATCTTAAAGTTAACATGTCCAATTAAACTTTCATCTGTGCCTTTCTTTATTAATTTAAAACAGTCAAATTGAGATGGATGGGCATTTAGATTAGAAGCAATTAAATTTACTATAGATTGTCCTGTCCTGTCCTGCTCTTGCCTATAAACGTATGATTCACTTAGGAAAACTTCAGTACACCAATACATATCTGGGATGACAACCAAAGCTGCCTTAAATTGTTGACAACAGATCAAAACACATAGACACCAAGCATATGTTCGTCAAGGATTACATTAATAAAGGTTGAGTTTAGCGGTAAATGAAAGAAACACGAAGTATATACTGTCGTCGAGGAAGGACACCCAACACCAACGGCTTGGGCAGAGGTTGTCTACCTAGGCTCCGCTAGTTTCTTTGGGCATAGAAAGCAATTGAGTGGAAAAGCCCTCTCTCGAGCAACTAAGGTAAAACTGTACAACACACTCATCACCCCAGTCCTGCTGTATGGTGCAGAAGCATGGACCCTGACAAAATCGGATGAAAGTGCCTTAGGCTGTTGCAGAAGCATGGACCCTGACAAAATCGGATGAAAGTGCCTTAGGCTGTTTCGAGAGGAAAGTTCTTCGGGTCATCTTTGGCCCCGTGTGCATTGAAGGGGAATGGCGAAGAAGATATAACAGCGAACTTTACGGGTTTTACAACGATATGGTCCTAGCCAGAAGGGTCAAGGTCCAGAGACTCAGATGGCTTGGTCATTTAGAGCGGATGGACACCAATACTACGGCCCGAAAAGCCTTCGAAACTATTCCCGAGGGACGCAGGAGGAGAGGAAGACCGCGACTCAGGTTGCGCACTCGAGTGGAAGAGGACCTCAATCAACTTGGAGTGCAAAACTGGAGACGACTAGCTAAGGACCGAGCTAGCTGGCGGAGACTGTTGATTGAGGCTTAAGTTCATAACGGACAATAGCGCCACCTTAAGTAAGTATGTAAGTATCTTTGAGGAAACTGAACAAATCTCTCTTAGCTTGTGTCAAAAAATACGGCATTGTATAAACGTTTCCAAATTAGGAATGACAAGTTCATCAAATTGGGTCGCTGAGTTGTTGAGGTAGGCATTTTTTAAACATGCAATATGACTGCATTGTGAATGCAGTGAGCAATTAAGCGTGTTTTTTATGAGATCATTAAGAAATAGGACATCCCATATTGGGTGCTTGTCTTCTTCAAAGGTGCAATTTTCCAATCGAAGCGCACAAATTTAAGTTCATATATTTTGCTTTAGTTTCCTCTTCCCTTCTAAAAATATGTACAGGAATGGTAACTGTGGTAGGTACATCATTATTTTAAAATATAAGGGTGTCCGAATGATAAGTTAAAAATATCCAATCCACCCCTAACCAACCAGGCAAATGTGGTATCAATCACGATTTTCATACCTTGGTACTGTCCAGAAAAATTACATCAAACAATTGATATTGAATTAACATATTTGTCCCAGCTTGCACTCACCTTGCAACCTTGATCCTTTGCTAACTATGTTCAGTACATGAAATCGAGCACTTTCAATAAATTAATTGATTTGAATTTGTTTACAGTATGATAACTGTAGTATAATTTATTTTTTTGAGTTTTCATTTAATTAACAACTTTTCACCACACAAAAATAAAATCTCAAACGATTTCAAATGCGCAGCATTTTCACAAACAATTTTCAAAACATTTAGCACTCATTTTCACGCACAGCATAAACGAAATTGATGTCTTTTTTGGTAGTTATTTCGAAATAATTTAAACAATTTTTTTAGACGATTTTAAGAGCAACATTGAAAATTCTAATTTTATACGAAAACGAAAAAAATATTTGACATTCTTTTTGCTTTATATTTTCGTTGTGGTGGAGGTAGGTGTCACAAAATGTCGATTTTGCATGGCACGCTCGTGGTGACGCCTAAAAATTGTACTAGATCCCAAGCGCATGTTGATTGTTTATTTCAAACACAGGGGGCAGTTGTGTTGTGTTGTGTTTAGCTGTCAGTTGTTAAATGCCAAAAGTGAAGTTTGGAAAAAGCAAGCGATTTGATTTCTTGGCTCGGAATTTTTTTGTGGAAAATGTTTGGTTGTGGAAAAAATGCCGAAATAAAAATTTAAGTGCAAAGTGAAATTGTTTTCGAGCAGAAAATTAAAAATTTCGACAAAGTGCTATTGTTCTTGGCTTGCTTTCATATTTCAATTGTTGAAATGAAGAATGAATGATGTGAAAAAGTGTTCTCGATTGTTTGGAGAATTAATGTTTGTGCTCCCTATTTAGAATAATTAGTGTTTTTTTTTTTTTTTTTCATAAAATGTGATTATCATTAGAATGGGTTAAAATATTGTTGAATCCAATTTTGTATGAGACTTTGGGTAAGTACAATGTTTTGTTTCAACGCTCCTTCATTGAAAACATTGGTGTCTGATAAATTGACCTATGGCATGTGTTTTTTTTTGCCCACCACCAAATCTTTTTAGCTCAAAAACAGTTTGTAGAGATGGTTGATACTTTTTGCTTATAGAAGGGCTGCTCGAAACTTCTCAAAAAGAAATTAAACACACTCCTTTCCCTTCAAGGTCACACTACAATATACATAAAGAGTTTCTTAAGCATTTGTCGATAGCGCGATCTTCATTTCCTGAAAATGTAAATAAACATTGAATTGTTCAAATATATAAAGCTGAAGAGTTTGTTCGTTTGACCGCGGTAATCTCAGGAACTACTGGTTCGAATGGTATAATTCTTTTTCTGTTGGATAGTCCATTAATCGAGGAAGGCTTTATGCTACTTAATATCACGCTGCGACCAATAGGAGCAAAAAAAAATATTCATTTTTGAAAGCTTCTGTTGTCTGCTTAAACTCGCTGATCTCAGGAACTACTAAATCAGACGCAGTAAGAATTTTTGGTCATTTGTAAAATATTATGAAGTATTCTTCTTCTTCCTCGGTCCCTACGCTCGTTGACAATGACACTCCAGTTGATAGCTCTCTTGCGGAAGCTAAACTTTTTGCTAGGCAGTTCGCCTCCAACTCTTCGCTGCCAGAGAGTGTCATCTGTCATGGCTCGTGCTGTTGCAAGAGTCTCAAAGGATCTCAACATACTCAAATCCGCTGGTCCGGATCGTATCCCCACTATTATTCTGAATAGGTGTTCTTCAACCCTTGCTTAAGCCATCTATCCTATTACTCTGCGCTCGTTCCGAGCAGTTGAAAAACAGCATTTGTCCAATCCCAAAAAAAGGCGAATCTTCTTCCTCTTATCGTCCGATTGCACTTACGTCCCTTCTTTCTAAGGTCATGGATACGCTGATAAACTATCAGCTCAAGAAATATCTCGAAGACTGAAAGCTTCTTAATGACCGGAAGTACGGCTTTCGCAGCAACAGGTCGACTGGTGATTTGATGGTTTATCTCACTGAACAGTGGAACAAATCTTAACGTCGCTTATTGGAGAAAGTAAATTTGTTGCACTTGATATTTCAAAGGCATTTGATAGAGTTTGGCACCAGGCTCTTTTATCGAAAATGCGTGTATTGGACGGCTTCAAGTCTGAAACATACTTACTTACTTAAAGTGGCATTACATTCCGTTGTGGACTTGGGCCTCAATCAAAAGTCTCCGCCATCCAGCTCGGTGCTTAGCTAGCTGTCTCTAGTTTTGCACTCTAAGTTGATTGAGGTCCTCTTCCACTTGAGTGTGCCATCTGAGTCGCGGTATTCCTCTCCTTCTTCGCCATTCCTCTTCAATGCACACGGGGCCAAAGATGACCCGACGAACTTTGTTCTCGAAACAGCCTAAGGCATTTTCATCCGTAATACGCGGCCCTTAAATCGATGAAAAGGTGGCGGGTATCGATTTGGAGTTCATAGGTCCTTTCCAGGATCTGCCGCAACGTGAAAATTTGGTCGATGGTTGACTTCCCTGGCCTGAAGCCACATTGATAAGGACCTATCAGATTGTTGTCGAAAGGCTTTAAACGTTCACATATTACAGCAGAGAGAATCTTGTAGGCGATGTTAAGTAGACTGATTCCTCTGTAGTTGGCGTAGTTTAGAGGATCTCACTTTTTCAGGATCGGGCAAACAATGCTGAGGTTCCATTCATCGGGTATGCATTCCTCTGACCATATCTTACAGATGATTTGGTGCATGCTCCTATCTAGCTCGTCGCCTGCTGCTTTGAACTACTCAGCAGCTAGTCCATCTGCTCCAGCGGCTTTGTTAGATTTCAGCCGTGATATTGCGGTTTTCACTTCTTCTAGCTCATGTCTGATGGCGGTGTTTTGTTCGTCGTCGCCGTTGTACAGTCTACAGAAGTGGTTTTTGCAAATCTCCAGCATTGACTGCGATTCTACTATGATATTCCCTTGTGTATCACTGCAGGCATCGGTTTTTGCTCGATGACCTTGAACCAGCTGTTTATCCTTTCGATAAAACCTCAGAACTTCATTCCTGATGTTGCCTCTCTCAACATCCTCGATCTGACGCTTCTCATGCTCTCTTTTTTTTCTCCTAAAAGCCGGAGTTCCTCTCTCCTCTTTCTTTCGCTTGTAGAACTCACGAGCAGCTCTTGTCCTATGCAGCGCCGCTTTGTATGCCTCCTGCTTGGATGCATGGGCCTGTCTGCATTCTTCGTCAAACCAGGGGTTTAGTATTCGTGGCTGTGTGAAACTCAGCACATTAGAGGCGGCATCTCGAACTGCTTTCTGGCAATGTTGCCAGAAGCTGGGAGTGCCTTGGTGGGAACACCCCTTCGTTGCGGGGTAATATGTAGTAACAGCCTACTCCGCTTCGACCTGTCGAGCTCTAAGCTTCATAGTTGTAGTTACCGTAAGCCGCTCCGCCACGTCAAGGCTTACCCCATGGAGTGAGCCCAATCGGGCTGAAAAATACAGGCGAGCTGTTGAAAAAGCGCATTCGAACGAGAGACGTTGTTAAACGGGAGAAGATGCTTTAGCGGTATTAGTTGGAGCGAAACTATCTCGGCACCAATTTAATAAGGGCGGATCCAACGACTCTTGTTGGAGGAGGCGCCTTCTGAAAATGTTGTCTTGACAAGCAAAGTAAAAAAGTATTTTTCAGTAAGAATATGGGAAGCTTCTATATAATTTTATCGCTTTTTATTTGATCTGAATCGGGAAGTAAAACTGAAAAAAGAGTTTAAATCAAGAATTTCTTGAGGAAAACGACGTTTGAGATGTTCTGTAACATTTTCAATCAAATGTGTGTACACGGACTACCTGTAATAATCAGTTGGACGCTCTAAAGAATAATTCGCTCTATTTGTTTGTCTTGCAGTCGTTTGAGGTATTTTTATGTTTACATCCAATTTCATTGCAATATCTTGCATTTCCTTAAAAAGCATACTAAAAGGCTTTTTCTCTTTATTCGCATAAAAGCTTAATTGTACTTTGAAGCTTTCCTATGTCGTAGAAATCAGTTAAAATTTGTTTGCTCGTTTCTATAGCAGAACTTAATGTTAATGTCGGGAAATTAAAAACTTAAGCGCTCCATAAACCTTTATTGCCACTTTAGTTAGCTTAAATTTTCGTTTGAATTTTCAATTTATCAAATTAAATTAATTTCTTTATATAATCAACATTCAAAGGGAACATTTCGATTCTTTTCTTCGATGCTGTGCCGGTGCTGTTTTCTCGTCGAAAGATCCAGAAAATGCATTCACGAAAACAGTATGGCTTTTCTTTGGTTTCCAGCATGAAATGCCAACAATAAATAAAAATGGCTTACCAAGGTTGGCAAAGAATGGCAGCAGCCAGGCAATGAATCTAAGTGGTTTAGTTCAGTGTTGTTTTCTTACAGTTGATAATGGATTCCTTTCATTATTTTCGAGTTCAGATTCTTCTTTGCTTCGATCAATCTTTTCACTGTTTTCATGAGTGTTCCTGTCAACATTTACTGAAAAATAAAATGCAACTAAAAATCAAATGAACTCAAGAACAGTTTTATTTTTAAACATTTACCTGATTCGATGCTTCTCGAACCTTCAACATCAACGACCGGGACGTGTTTATTTTGTTTAATAGCTTTTTTATTTACAACAGAAAAAAAAATCGGCCAAGTTTTTTTTTTTTTTTGAGGTACAGTTTTCTGTTTTACTTGATGTTTCCTCTTCTATTCTTTTTGTTAGCATTTTTCACTGCCACTGAGCACACTCTTTACTTATTAACACTGATCAGTCTCAGTTTTTTAAACACAATTCACGATAAATAATAATCAACTATTAAAAGATAATTAAAAAAAGTGAGTAAAATATCCGTTTGAAAGATCTATGCTTGTTCTTTTGCGCTTCGACGTAATTTGAAATTTCTTCAAAATTCAATGCCTAAGCCTACTTCGTTTATTCAATGATTTGAAATTTCTTCAAAATTCAATGCCTACTACGCACGTTTATTCAATGTGATTTGAAATTGAAGAAACTCAATGCCTACTATTTTTATTGAATGATATGAAATTTGAAATTGAAAAAAGGACATATGTTCGTTTAACAGGAGGGGCAATCGCCCCTATCGCCCCCCTCTGAATCCGCCCTTGAATATATAATATAATAAGAATGAGTGCCCCGCCCCAGAAAATGTCCATCCTACAAAATTGGGCAAAATGCAAAGAAAGCGTGCTATCCCAACAGCAATGCAGTGAAAATCACAGCTATATGTGCCGAAGTTGTTCTTCGACTTATTTCTATGTTGGAGTGTGTTTTTGACACATAGGAAGACGAAGAACTTAAGAAATGTTAATAAATATCGAAGTGGGGTTTCGATGGAAGCTCGGGACATAGCTCTTATAAACAAGCTTTTCACGGTCCATTCAGCTAGTAAGTGGTGTGCATTTAGTCTGGCAAAAACCCTCGTCCAGCTTCGACAAATTATTGTAGACCCCTGAAAATTGAATACATTAAAGAGTCAATTGATGTTTCAAAATCCGAAAAAGCTCGAGTGGATGCAGAGATCCAAAACCATGATGTTTAAATGCCTCCTCCATCTAGCATACAAATTACCCTTTAAAAAAATGGCAAGCGCGTGAAGGTGACAAGGAAGTCGTGGCAGCAAATACGGCTCGAATTCAAAGGGAGTTCCGAGAACGTTGTGGCTTAATTGTAGATAAAGCAAAACGGCATTTGGTAACACAAATGACGGCAACACAGCTAGGTGGTTTTTTCAAAACCCTGAACTTTCAGCCGAAGTTACTTAATTAGACATTGAAATCATTAAAAAAATGCACACAATAATGATCGTTGTTGCCAGTGGATATGAGATTGATGTTGTTCAGAGAGTTTGCGTATGACACAGCGAGGTGCTTCGCCTCCAACTCTTCATAAATATTTTATTTGTAGGCCAGAAATGATATCGACTTCACTTTTGCCTATCGGACAGCTTTCGGAAGAAGCGAAAGAAGCGCGAAACAAAGATATCAAAAACTTCCCGTGCTAGCCGTGAAAAAAACTAACGAAGATATATTTAATTTCTTTATACTGAGCTCGGATCCAGTTTTTGCATCGCCGGTCGTGCGGGTGAGTAAGGTAAGTCCCATGTAGTTGACAAAAATGGATCTTAAACAAAAATTTGCTTAAGTAAAAAAAAAAACAAATTGGCACATTTAAGAAAAGGGGCGTTTTAGTAGGCGTGGCTGAGACACTGGTCTTAAAATATTTTTTGCTTGGGCTCATAAGTCATCGTGCAAAATTTCAGCTTTACAGCTCTAACGGTTGATTTGCTGCCACGTTATAGGTCATTCTGCCCCACCGTGCGGCGTAACACTTATCTTTTACGGCACCCCACAAACAATAGCCCAACAGTGTCAAATCGCAGCTCCGAGGTGGTCAAACGACATCACCTCTGCGGCTGACAGTGTGATCTAAAAAATAAGGGGGCAAAGCATCGAGTGTAGCTTCAGCTGTGCGGCACGTAGGGCCGCAAAGTAGGGACACTTGTATGGGAGAGCGGAAAAAACTCCGTAAAAACCAAACCACTGTACCGGTTTTATTGAAATTGAAAAGATTGCTTAAAGCAAGAAGAATCAAATCTAGAAATTACTACTCCCCTGCCACGCCCACAAGAAGAGAAAATGGTTTTCAACCAAAATCAAAACTTGTTTTTTCTTAAATCCAACATTGAAAAGGATAAATACCATTTAAAATAATTGAAATTTATTTTATTATTATTATTATTATTACATCACAGTACTTCGCACATAAATGCAACGAACTACAGACACATACAGCACTGGCGACTGAGGCCATCGGCTGAGACAGAACAAGACATTAATACAACAGAGAGAGACAGATAGACACATAGAAAGAAAGAACACATAACAGAAACCTACGTGGCACAGAGGAGGAGACACAGATTTATATTGTCTCATATTATCGCACAGGTGGCCTCAGATAAGCTGGCGATTATTGTAGAAAAAAATTGAAGCATTCTGTTTTTTTTTTGGACTGAAATCTAATTTTTATCTTTTAAACTAGCTCACCCGGCAGACTTCGTTCTGCCTCAATCGATTAATAAAAAACCTATACTGCTACCCGCTACCCCACTACCACGTTAATCGCTATCATATCCTACCTTACACGCTTTAATATTGTTGTATTATCTTCTATGATTTAAAATATTCAGTATAACACTTTTACTTGTTAAGAACTTGGCGTTCTTGTAGATCTCATTACTTTTGGTGGCTGACTTTTTAAACAGTGTTGTTCGCTCATAAGAGAACTTGGCTCTTTATTTACGTTTTATATTTATGTTCTGATTTCACATCTATTTGCAAATTCTTTTTTTATGGAATGGAAGCATGAACTTCGAAATACATTAACAACCCCGACAAAGCCGCTTGACAGAGTAATGCGGAAATACGGCGGCGTCCGAAAGAGCTCGTTTATGGCTATGATTAATTTGGGTCCTTGAAGAGTATCCTGATACCACGTTTCAGAAAAGAACTCCAATTATTTTAATTTTGTTTGCTTGGGTTCGTTTAAATGGTTTCCGTAATAATGAATCTCAACACTCTGCGAGCATTTCAAGAAAGAGAGCGGAAACCACGCCTGTTTAATGATGAAAGAATTTTTTCTTTTTTTTTTCATATTATTCAACCAAAAAACAACCAAAACACTTTACAAGAATTCCAAATCTCAACATCCTACGACCGTTTTAAGATAGTGGGCGGAAACCGCTGCAAACAGTTACACAAAAAAAAAGCAAAAAATCTAAAAAATCTGGCCCAGCAGACTTCGTCCTGCATCGTTCGATAAAAATACACTGAAAGACCTCCTCCAAAACGCACTTATGCTCACTAGATGGGTTGATCACTGTGGACTCAGTATTAATCCCCAAAAACAGACCTCGTCCTTTTAACACGGAAATACAAAATGCCAGTAATTGTACCTCCTTCAATAAAAGGTGTACCACTAATTTTTACCAATGAAGCCAAATATTTTGGTCTGATATTAGACGAAAAATTAAGTTGGAAACCTAATATTCAAAAAAGAGTTAAGAAAGCTACAGTAGCTCTTTTCTGTTGGAAGAAAGCCATAGGAAGCAAATAATGAGGTTTTTAACCTCGCATAACCTATTGGCTATACACTTCGGTCATCCGACCAATACTCATGTACGGGGTTGCAGTATGGCGGACTGCACTAGAGAAAGTTAACTACTGCGACAAACTCAACAGAGTCCAACGCACTGCATGTCTCTGCATAAACGGGGCATTGAGAACCACACCCTCAGCAGCGTTAGACACTCTCCTCCATCTGACCCCTCGAAATTTTTAGCAAACAAGTGGCAGCGAGTACAGCTATAAGGCTCAACGCCTCATCTCAATGGACCAACAATAATGTGGTACATTCCATCATTTTGAACTTCTTCGGTTCTATACCAAAGTACATAGACTACACCATTCCAAAACCCCAATTTGGTAAAAACTTCCACCTATCCATTCCATCCAAAGATGAATGGGAAGACAATAAACTTCTGGATGACAAAAGCATTCATTTTTATACAGATGGATCCAAGACAAGTGATGGAGTTGGTAGTGGTGTGTACTTAGAAAAGCTTAATCTAAGCATCTCATGCCGCTTTCCTAAGCAATGTAGCGTCTTCCAAGCGGAAATTTTAGCGATCAAAGAGGTTCATTCCTGGCTAAGAGAAAACGTGATATCAACTTCGGATATCCGCATCTTCTCTGACAGTCAGGCTGCTATTAAAACTCTTGACGGTGTCTCAACCAAATCTCAAACGGCCCTCGATTGTCGATCGTCTCTTATGGAGATGGCGCAGCAATTTAAAATTCACTTCTGTTGGGTGCCGGGCCACAGAGACATCACAGGAAATTGTAGAGCCGATGAACTCGCTAAAAATGGAACCGTCATACCTATTTCACCTGAAAGGGAGAAGATAGGTATACCGATAGCTACATATAAACTTCTGCTAAAAGAATCAGCCTTAAAGATAACAAACTCTAGGTGCACGATTTACCAACGTGCGCAGCCACAAAACTCATTTGGCCTCCACTGGACCTAAAGCGCTCGAAAGACTTGTTATCTCAAAGCAGACTTCATATTAGCTCCCTAATAGGTGTCCTTACGGGACACTGTCTTATAGGCCGACACGCAATACGACTTGGCGTAGCCTCAAATGACTTCTGCAGGAGCTGTATGGACGAGGAAGAAGAGGAAACAATATCTCACCTTCTCTGCACTTGCCCTGCTCTTTCACTAAGACGCAAACTTCATCTGGGAGAGTACTTTTATAATAATCCCTGTGAACTAGCTAATAAGGATATCAAATATCTTCTTCGCTTTATAAAAAGCTCAAAATGGTTCGACTAGTAAAAGGTAATTCTCTAGATTCATGTGGTATCACAATGGGCCTTTTCTTTTGGCCTAAGTGTGTGGATTCTGTATCCACAGCCACGTTAACCTAATCTAACCTACCACACTACCTGCTTAACTCTATCCATTACCCTTTTACCCTCTACCTGCTACCCGCTTCCCGCCAACCCGGTACCCCGATACCCCACTACCAGCTGCCCGCTACTACTACAGGCTAACCGCTACCCCGTTAACCCGCTATCACCCCACTACCCACTACCTCGCTACTACACTACCCGCTACCCTGGCCATATCTCATAAACGGCTTGGTCGATTTTATGCAAACGTTTCCTCAAAATACGATGACAAACACAACAAATCTAAAACAAAAATGAATAAAATCGACAACGCAAAATGTCAAGTGTACGTTTTGTCGCTGAAAAACAATAAGGGTACTCAAGTAACGAGATAATTTTCTACTTTGCGGAAAAATAAAAAATTCCGCAAAAGGTTTAAATGAACACCCCAGCAGAAAATAGTAGCGTAAACAAGGGAAACAAACAGCTGTTTGTTAAACGTCAAAGTGAATTTGTTCAATTCACGTCATTCGATAATTTATGTTAAAGTTGTTCTTTTTGTTTTATTCTAATTACATTTTAATTTTTTCTCTTCAAGATGCCAAGAAGTAGTTTTAAAACAAAATTCATTCATTCATTCATTTGTTTGTTGATTCTGATTGATTTTTTGATTTAATTTGACGAGAACTTCCCGCTTATGTCAGTTCAGTTGGAAAAAAGATGAAATGAGCGCCAAATTAAACGTCAAAATAAACGTCATAAATTTTATCAGGTTTTTTTTTCAGCAGTTTCTGCTTCAAATTTGTGAGATAAAATTCTACGATTTGCAGAATATTTTTCCCATACAAATTTTGACAGCTCATTTCTACCGATAGAAAATTCTACGGTTTCTATGGGTTTTCCGCGTTTACGTGAATACCCTTAATATTTGACGAATAATATTTTTCTTCACTCACATTTTATTTTATATTTTTTGATAATAGTACTGTTTAATGAAGACAAACCAGATCAGAACAGCACAAGTGAATGAAAACTGTCAGAACAAGTAAGAACAGAAAAGATCAGCTTCGTGTTTAATCTTTTTGATAGAATGAAATCAGTTGTTAAATAAATATTCCAGGTCAAATCAAATTGAATAAAATTTCCATTTGTTCGAAACAAGATTCTGAATATCTTATTAGATTTTTTCGTGAAATATTTACTTGGGAGTGTAGGAGTTATATTTTTACTTTCTCGGAAAACTCCTCAATCGAGATAATTTCAAAATTTTGTTTGATTGGAAAAAAAATAAAAATAATTTGGCATTTTAAATTTTGACATTGATAGTTTTCACAAAGCTGCACCACCAACAAAGTAGGGGCAGAAAAATGTGTACTAAACTGAGCTGGACAACTTCATGGAACACAAAATGACAGATTGTAGAACATTTTGGGTCAAGGTTTTTACTCATGGAACACAACACGTGTTTCTGTGTGGAACGGATTCATTAAACGGACCTAATGATAATAAAAATATTTGACGAAATTGAATATTCCTAGCTATTCTGATATATTTTACTTAAGTGAGAAAAAGCATTATTTCTTAACATTTGCACCATTTGTGAATTGAAAAACATACATTTTTTTTATTATAAAGCTTCTACACTTATTTCTCTTTAGTTTAAAATAAAAATTTAGAAAATCCGTCAACCGGTTGTCAACTGAAAAGATAAAATAAATTTAGTCTTTTATATCTATAAGGATGATTAAAAAAAAACTGCCAAAAATGTTCATAGTTTGTTTTGACTCATTTATTTTAGGTTCAGCGAAAACCAGTTTAAGGTGTGTATGAATTTTCCGATTTTTTTTTCAATCAAAATTTGTTAATTTTTATTTTTGTATTCCAGAAGACACAACAGCTTTTGGTTTAAATCTTGTGTACTTTTAATAACCAATGAAAACTTATAAATACAAAAAATAAAAAATAAAAACGTCTTTCAATCTATGCTTTCAATCAGATCACATTACTCTATCAATAATCTTGATATTTATGTTCATACAACCCTTCAAATTTCAGATATAGAACCAGAACATGAGCCACCATCAAAGCCAGAACAAGAGCCATCATCAAAGCCAGAACCAGAGCCATCATCAAAGCCAGAACAAGAGCAAGGACTAGTGTCAGAACAAGAGCCAGAGCCACAACCAAAAAAAGATGACGACAAAAGACCAGATCTCGATGGTGTTGTTCCTCTGCATGTCGGTAGTCCAGTGTTGATTTCGAAACGTGACATTCTTCGAATTTTACACAACGATTGTTGTGTCTACACTGGCTCACTTACTGAAATTGTATTTGGTCGGTCTACTCTCCTCAAATGCTATCAGTTAGAGCCGAGTGAACGTCTAAACGGATTGAATCTAAGTTACCTTAATTCAATAATAAGTAATTGCTGTCTTGTACAACTGAATTAATCTTACATCTATATTCCTATCTATCTCTTTCTATTTTCTCTTAAAGTTCACGTCATAATGGTTTTCAAGAGTCGCAATGAAGACATCACCCCGGATCAAGTCAAGTCGTTCGTCGTTAATAAAATAAACGAACTAGGAGAAAAGCAGGACAAGAGTGTGTCATGAAACAGCTCGAAGAGTTGTTTGGGTTAAAAGAAAGAATAAATAAAATAAGATCAGAAAAAATTAAAATCAATAAACGATAAAAATATGTTTTTAAAATGTTAAGCAAATAAAAATAAAAAAAAAACCAGTGTGACAAGAATAAATTTATTTGAATTTGAAACCGTCCAAACCGTCATCAATTTTTTTTTTGACATTGAAAGGCTGAATCACAAAGACGCTTAAGCTTCGCTTGCGTTACGATGCACTCGCTTTGAGTTTGCTTTGAATGACAGTTCTCCCTCCATCACATCATCATCCCTCCAAAACAGCTTTGCCACTTTACTCTTTTTAGATTAAAAAAAAAAAAAAACTGAAAATCTACTACCTGCTTCGCACCATCAAGAATTTCTTAAAATCTACTTCACTCATCAAAAAGTTAATTCGATTTTACACAGTTTACAAGCACAAAATGTCAACTCATACAAATATGGGTTACGTCGTTACGTGCTTGTATTGAATTGTTTAATATTTTGGACTGTGTGCGATTTTCGTTAAAATGTTGGTTGAATTTAACCACTAGTGTCAAATTTTAGCCTGCTAGTTAACAGATTTTATCCACTATGAAGTGTCAGAATTAAATCGAACATTTTAACCCAATTCGGACACGGTCGAAATTGTAGATCTGTCTATATAAACTTTTGATAATAACTGAATCTGGCCAGTATATATACACTCATCAAAAAGTCAATTCGATTTTACACAGTTTACAAGCACAAAATGTCAACTCATACAAATATGGGTTACGTCGTTACGTGCTTGTATTGAATTGTTTAATATTTTGGACTGTGTGCGATTTTCGTTAAAATGTTGGTTGAATTTAACCACTAGTGTCAAATTTTAGCCTGCTAGTTAACAGATTTTATCCACTATGAAGTGTCAGAATTAAATCGAACATTTTAACCCAATTCGGACACGGTCGAAATTGTAGATCTGTCTATATAAACTTTTGATAATAACTGAATCTGGCCAGTATAATATACACTATTTTAAAATGTTTTTTTTCAGTGGTAACGCTGCTCCCAAGATAAATGAATTGTGCGTGTATACTGTTTTTTTTAACAGCTGTTGAGCTGTCAGACAAAGCAAAAGTTCAGCATATTTGGAGTCACATTACGTAACATTACGTTATTTTCCTTACGGTTGTCAAACGAAGCGTGAGGTCGAAGTCGAAGCTTCATTGTGATATCAAGCAGTGAATTCCTATAGCTGAACTCGTAAACGTCAGGCGAAGCTGAAGCTAAAGCGTATTTGTGTTTTAGCCTTGATGCTTATTGCAAATAGAATTTATGAGGGACTCTTCTCTTGCCTCTTTTTTGCAACTATTCGGAAACAAGTTGAAACTGAACGTAATCAGAATTAATTCAATTTTCCAAATGTTTAAATGCTCTCAGAGAATGCTGTTTGCATTTGGAGACCATTTCCTAGCGTCACAAAATGACTGGCTGGTGCATTTGCTCTTGTTTCTGTTCAATAAGAAATTACCTATAAAGCTTAGCTACTAACGGCAAATTCAAGGCAGCGACTTTAATCTCCAATCGGAGAATTCTGCGATCGGAGAAAATATCCGATCGACGAAGTTTTATTTCCTTCACCGTACCCGAATCGTACATAAAATAAAGACGCGTACCGAAGCACTTCTTTGTTGTTTTGTGAGTGAAAAATAATCAGCCCTTTCGTCGTATCGGATCGTAACAAACATCGTATCCGATTTGTACGAAACATAGCAATTTGGTATCGTCCTAATGGTTCCGATTGTTAAATCGTACATACCGATTGTTCCGACATCTAAATTGTGTCGGAACATTTGCGGAACGACATGAGTAATTATCAGCTCTATCGTCGTATCCGTTCGGAGAAACTTACGATCGTAGAAAAGTTCCGATCGTAACATTTATTTTATTCATGGTATCCGTTTCGTAAAGGAAATATTGACGTGCAATAACGCAAATGTTCCGACACAATTTAGCTGTCGGAACAATCGAAGACGCATTAAACAAAATAATCGCTATGCATCGCATAGCGTTTGTTGAATTTTTGCTTTTCGCTGCATGAAATCGTGATGCGTTACTCTGAGTTTGACATTTCAACGCAAATTTGAATTTTTTTCTGAGGTATGTACTATTTAACAATCGGAACCCTTAGGACGATAAAAAATTTGTATATTTCGTACAAATCGGATAGAATTTTGTTACGATCGGATACGACGATAGAGCTGATAATAACTCATGTCGTTCCGGGCTGCCTAAGTTTCTTCGAACGGTTACGACGATAGGGCTGATTTTTATTACCGACACTTTTTTGCTTCGGAAACAATCGGACAAAAAAGTTAAAAAACTAATCGCAATACATCGCATGAAATATCTTTCATTTTGAAATTCCAACGCAGATTTCAAATTTTTTCGTAGATGTCTACGATTAACCTGTCGGAAAGGATACGGTGGTAGGAAATTCTTACAAATTGTACGAATCGGAGAGAATTTCGCTCCGATCGGGTACGGTAATGAGTTAGTTATTGATATCATTCACTATAGTATTGTTTGCCATATTGTTGGCGTATATTTTGTTTTTAATAATTTGGAAATCTAATCAAAATTGTTGCTCTCATCTTAATACAATATTTTTCTCTTCTTCTTTTCTCGTTTTGTCTTTTTACAGAATTCAAATACATTCTGGAAGAAAAAGGTGCAACAACCTACATTCAATATTCAACAACACAACGTGGTCGCGTCATGTTAATCTACAATGGCTATCGATATGTCGAAAATCGACAGAGTCACAAGAACATATTCTGGCGGTGTTCGCGCTATGTTAAATTCGGTTGTCGGGCAACAGTTGTGACGTCAAAGGTTAACGACGATGTTACAATACGCGTTGCCGGCTCTCCGCATACTCATGAGCCTGAAGTTAAAGTCGAAGGAATGGACGATTTACAAACAGAGTTTCAGGATTCAAAAATTCGATTTCCAAGCCTTGCCATGACTTAAATGGTTTTAATATTTTATCCTTAGATAGTTAGTTTGATTTTATTTTAATACAAAAACAATAACAACAATTTTTCTTTGACATTACTTGTAGTAAAGTTAAGGAAATTATTTTATTTATAAATATAAAAAAAGAATGTATCTGTAAAAAAACAAATAAAATGGTGTAAGTCTTGAACTGTCAAGTTTTACAAAAGAAATAAGAAAACTGTTATAAGAACTAATCGAACTATCCGATATGCAGACATTGACATTAGGTTTGTTCGATGTAACCAGCCCCGATGCTTGTCATGCTGTGAACAAAGCTGTCAAAAAACTGTCTGGGCTTAGTTTCACATCGAACGAGTTCTAAGTGCTCTGTTTTTTTTTCTCTTTGTTGTATAGCAACAGCTGATTCGAAAAGCTCAGGTATTCTCGCCCCGCAAAAAACTTGGGGCGATTCAGAGCGCTCCCGGTGCGAGCACTTAATAGACATCGAACGTAGTAGAAATGCACCGGGCAAAAAAAAGCGACATCGAACAGCTCAGTGCAAAATCAGAGCGCCACAGAGCGCACATCGAACAAACCTATTGAAATTGACATTTCAGAGTACTTATTACATGATATAACGAACTACAGACACATAGCAGCACTGGCGACTGAGGCCATCGGCTGAAGCCGATATGCAGAAGAACAGGGTTTACTTTGTTCAGGGAATTGGTTTTCGTTTTGAAAAGTCAATAAATTAAAAGCATGAAAATATTTCCAGGCACCAAAGGTATGTTCCTTATGAATAGTTTTCCCTATGAATTTCACTAATATTATGTTTTACTTTTCAGGTGCTACCTGCTGGGTGAGGTTTATACCATTCTGAAGCAAAATCTGAGAATGGAGGTGAATTAATATTAACACATATACGAAAGCTTCTAACCCAAGTAGATTAAACTTCCTACAAATAACTAAAATACATATTTGAACTCTTTTTCTATCAAAGGGCACGATAGTGCCCAGCCAAGTTCTAGCACTACTCACTTTTTACAGGATCGAACTCAAGCACATTACTAAGCCCCCATAACTTTTGAATCCAAACACTAGAATTACGTATTGACTTCATGGAGACAAAGGCCCTGTTATAAAAATAATTTTGTGGAACCACTACTTCCTGAGATATTGAAGAGTAAAAATTTCAAAAACCGTAATTGACTGAATGACTCACTGACTGACTGATCAACAAAATTATGAAGCACGTCTAAAAATATCAGAATCATGAAATTTGGTACAATAGAAGGTTTTCGGGTGTATACAAAGGAAAACATCGAAAATTTAAATTTTTTGGGCGTGGTATCCGCCCACTTTCTTATAATGGTCGGGATTCGAATAGGGTTTAGGAATATAAGGAATAATATCTAAAAGTACATATTTAAATTTCATTTAGGGGCGTGGTTTCCGCCCACAATATTAAAACGATCGTTGGATGTTGAAATTTAGAATTCTTGTAAGGTTTTGGTTGATATGAAAAAAAAATGAGAACAAATTAAAAATGAGAACACTTTATCTATCGAAATGGTCGAAAACGTTTAAGAGAAAATATAAGTGGTCTTGCCGCCCACTTTCTTGAAAAGGTCGTAGGATGTTGAATACTGGTTTGTTTAAGTTCATAACACTCCCATGAGTAACTTTCTTTAGTGGTTTCACAGTGGAATCTTGGGATCTAAATGAGTTAACAGCATCTAGCCTACAAATCCTCAATCAAACCCTCTAAGTGGGTGCCAGACGGGCTATGATCACCATTGTAGTCCTGTGCGTTTTTGGCGCAGGATGGAGATAATCTAAGATTAAGCTGAGTATCCGAATTGTTCGTACCTCTCAATAGTACAACGTTCGGAAAACCAATTTAATCATAGTAAAAGTGTTATACTGAGTATTTTAAATCATAGAAGAGCCCAAAGTAAGTTTGAATGAAAATTTCAAGTTCACTGTTCAAAGTTTTAAAATGTATCTAACGAAAATTTGCCAAGTGAACTTGAAATTTTCATTCAAACTAACTTTGGGCTCAGTTTCTATTTTCGTTTAATATTGTTGTATTATCTTCTATGATTTAAAATATTCAGTATAACACTTTTACTTGTTAAGAACTTGGCGTTCTAGTAGATCTCATTACTTTTGGTGGCTTACTTTTCATACAGTGTTTTTCGTTCCACCGCGGTCTACCTCTTATGCGACGTCCTTCCGGGTTGGATTCGAAGTCTACGAGCCGGAGCATTATTTTCCATTCGCTCAGCATAACCCAACCATCTAAGTCGTTGGACATTTACTTTTCTGGCTAGGTCAGTGTCGGTGAATAGCTCGTACAGTTCTTAGTTGAATCTTCGTCTCCATTTATGCAGACAGGACCAAAAGTCACTCGAAGAATTTTGCTCTCAAAGCAGCCCAAAGCGTTTTCATCAGATGTTTTCATGGTCCTTGTCTTTGCACCATACATGAAGACCGGGATGATGAGGGATTTGTAGAGTGTCACTTTAGGTGCTCGGGAGAGGACTTTACTACTCAATTACCTTCTAAGTCCAAAGAAGAAGCGATTGGCAAGAGTGATTTTTCGTTTGATCCCAGGTAGACAAAGTCCTTAACTACACCGAAGTTAAATCTGTCTATGTTGACGTTTGGTCCAAGACGTCGATGTTGGTAGTCCTTTCTTGACGACAGCATTAACATTGGTCTTGCCCTCGTCAACCGCTAGACCCATATTCCTGGCCTTCGTCTCAAGGCTCGCAAACGCTCCACTGACATCACGCTGTGTTCTTCCAATTATGTCAATGTCGTCTGCGTATCCTAGTAGCTGGACGGACTTTTTTAAAGATTGTGCCTCTGGTGTTGACGTTTGAGCTTTGCACAATCTTACCAAGAATGATGTTGAAGAAATCGTTGAAAGCTCATTTGATGATGTTATTGATAACAAACAACAAATTTCGAACATATTTTATCACATTATTCGAAACCACTCCAAAACTTTAGGATTTGTGATATGCGTTAGTTAGTTCGGAGGTTTTATCGGAAGGTTAAACAGCTGGCTCATGGTCATCGAGCAAGAACCGATGCCTGCAAAAATAAACAAGAGAATATCATAGTAGAATAGCAGTCAATGCTGGGGATTTTTAAAGACGACTTCTGTAGATTGTATAACGGCGACGACGAACAAAACACCGCCGTCAGAAAGGGGCCTTTCATCGGGCACGATGATAGCCAACAATTCCGTGAACCCAACTCAGAAGAAGTGAAAACCGCAATATCACGGCTGAAATCCAACAAAACCGCTGGAGAAGATGGTCTAGCTGCTGAGCTGTTATAGCAGCAGGCAACCAACTAGATAGGAGCATGAACCAAATCATCTGTAAGATTTGGTCAGAGGAATACATGCCCGATGAGTGGAACCTCAGCATTGTTTGCCCGATCCTGAAAAAGAGAGGAATCAGTCTACTTGAAATCGCCTGCAAGATCCTCTCTGCCGCAATATGTGAACGTCTGAAGCCTTTCGTCAACAATCTGGTTTGTCCGTATCAATTTGGCTTCAGGCAAGGAAAGTCAACCATCAACCAAATTTTCACGTTGCGGCAGATCCTGGAAGAGACCTTTGAACTCCAAATCGATACCCACCACCTTTTCATCGATTTTAAGCCGCGTATGACAGCATCTACAGAGACGAACTGCATAAAGCTATGTCTAGTTTTGGCATCCCTGCCAAGCTCGTTCACTTGTGCAAAATGACGATGGAGAACTCACGCTACTCCATCAAGGTTGGCAACGAGCTTACGGAGTCTTTCGACGTCAAAAAAGGATTCAGACAAGGCAATGCACTGTCATGCGATTTCTTTAACATCGTTCTTGAGAAGATAGTGCAGAACTCCACCGTCAACACCAGAGGCACTATCTTCCAAAAATCTGATCAACTTCTCGCGTACGCCGATGATATTGATATAATGGGAAGAACACAGCGGCGCCTTTGTGAGTATTGAGACAGAAGCGGCAAAAATGGGTTTAGCGGTAAATGAGGGAAAAACCGAAGTATATGATGTTTCGAGGAAGGACAGCCAACACCGACGGCTCGGACAGAACGTCACAATAGACGCATACAACTTTGAGGTAGTAGAGGAGTTTGTCTACACGGGCAATAACACCAGCGCCGAGATCAGACGAAGAATAACTCTTGCTAATCGCTGGTTCTTTGGGCTAAGAAAGCAATTGAGTGGAAAAGCCCTATCTCGAGCAACTAAGGTAAAATTGCACAACACCCTCATCATTCCAGTCCTGCTGTATGGTGCAGAAGCATGGACCTTGACGAAATCGGATGAAAGTGCCTTGGGCTGTTTCGAGAGGAAAGTTCTTCGGGTACTCAATAGCCCCAATGGCATTGAAGGGGAATGGCGAAGAAGAAAGAACAGAAGCATGAATTGATTAACGTCAGCACCTAGCAATTAAGCCTTATCTGACGTGTGACCACTCACACAGGTGTCGTTTATAAGTATTGACATTCACCCTGATGATCCACCAGCTACAAAAGCACACCTCAACTTTCAAAAGAAAGAAGCGGGTACCCTGCAACCGGATTCACACCAGTACCAATTGAATTAGTGCCAGCCCTTATTCATCTTGGTTTGATTCTAGACTACTATTCAGGCAAAACACGGAACTGCACTCAACCCTCGTTTACCGAAAGAAGAGCCGTTATCCGGTCACGGAAACTGCACTCAACTTTCAGTCACCGAAAGAAGAGCCGTAACCGCGATTTGCGAACAGCAGCTGAGGCCAAACTCAGACAACCACAACCCCCGCGAAGGTCCATCCCACTAGTGAGTCGGCAAGTCCTCACTACCCGCGGTACCCAATTGCCCCTGGGTGAGGGGTTGGTGTCACATTTTGGTTCTGTATAACCATTCGTTATACAGACATTGTTTCATTTTTGTGATCTTTTGAGTTTTGCAGCTTTTATCAACTGGCAGATGAGGGACACCGCTCACCCTCTGTCAAGTATATCCACTTTGATTGAAGGGATGAACCAGCCAATCAAGAGATATACCCAACAGGGCGTCTAATTTCATTAACGTCTATCCACATTCGGTATTCGTTGATCGTATTTCCTCATTTAATATATCCTTAGATATATTATCTGTTAAGGATCGCATCAATCTTCATTATACGTCCTGTATCAATCCGTCAATTCCATTAGACTAAAGCTGCCTACGTCCGCAGGTTCATGCCAATAAATTGACAAGAACCTCTCAGAGGCACCACTTGAAGGTGTAGGTCAGCACGTTCACTTACTGGGGAATATGTACTCGGAAACATGTTTCCTTTCTAAATTTCCAGGTCCATGATTTCACCTCCAGAAGAAAGAACAGCTAACTTTACGGGTTGTACAACGACATGGACCTAGCCAGAAGGGTCAAGGTCCAGAAACTCAGATGGCTTAGAGTGGATGGACGCCAATGCTCCGGCCCGGAAAGCCTTCGACACTATTCCCGAGGGACGTAGGAACAGAGGAAGTCCGCGACTCAGGTGGCGCACTCAAGTGGAAGAGGACGTCAATCAACTTGGAGTGCAAAACTGGAGACGACTAGCTAAAGACCGAGCTAGCTGGCGGAGACTGTTGATTGAGGCCCAAGTCCACAACGGACTGTAGCGCCATCTTAAGTAAGTAAGTAAATAAGATCCTTCAGTTTTAAGAGTTCGAAGCAATTTCGAACGTTTTCGAAATCGATCAAATTGAAGAACATCAATTTTCTATTTCATTTCACGTGAAATTGAAAAGTGATTTCAATTCACTTTCGATCGAAATTCGGAACATGGGCGTATAACTGTAATTTGCAAAAAAAAACGTATTTTCCCATTTGATGAAAGAACTTAAAATAAGTAAGTAAAAATATTTAAATTTTAAGTATATTTGAATCATATCTACTGCAAGTGTGACCCAAATAGTTTACTCACACAATTTTGTAAGAATTTATACTCAAAATGGACAAAAAACAAAACAAAGTGTGAATTGTATGCATTAAATGTAATGTTATTGTAGCGTAGAGAAATAAAGATTGTTAATTTTAAAACAGACTTAATTAATTGGAACGAAAAGAAAAGTTGTGCATAACATCGTTTAAGCAAATTATACAATACTAACTTTTTGCATGTTTTTATTTCTCTCTTTCTATACAAATTTACAGTTAAGAACGAACCAGACGATCAAAACGATGTTTATGGCAGTGAATCCTTAACAGCATCGGATTATCAGACAAGTCTTATTTTACGTGAGTTAAAAGGATCGTTTTATTGAGTTGGTTTAAGCCTTGTTTCTAAAAAACCATTTGTGGTACAATTGACAACAATAATAAGTCATAAAGAAACAAGCCTTGAACAAAATTCTTTATGAATCCTTAAATATCTTTATTTAAATTAATTATTCTTATGTCCTTACAGCCTTAGCTGATACAGTCTGCAGCAAACAAATCCAACGCCCCACCAAAGCAAAAACCAAAAGATTTTCAAAATCTGGTCATCTATGTAAGTTGTAGATGTTTTTGTTGCATGTTTGGATGTATGTTTGTATGTTTGTTATATAATGTAGATTGTAGAGAATATTGATGACGAATACTGTCCGCTGGAGACTTTGGCATCACACCTTAAATATGAATATTAGGTCCATGTACATAGGTATAGGATGTACAAAGAAAACTACTTACTTACTTACTTAAGGTGGCGTTACAGTCCGTTGTGGACTTGGGCCTCAATCAAATGTCTCCGCCAGCTAGCTCGGTCCTTAGCTAGTCGTCTCCAGTTTTGCACTCCAAGTTGATTGAGGTCCTCTTCCACTTGAGTGCGCCACCTGAGTCGCGGTCTTCCTCTCCTCCTACGGGAATAGTGTCGAAGGCTTTCCGGGCCGGAGCATTGGTGACCATTCGCTCTAAATGACCGAGCCATCTGAGTCTCTGGACCTTGACCCGTCTGGCTAGGTCCATGTCGTTGTACAATCCATAAAGTTCGCTGTTTATCTTCTTCGCCATTCCCCTTCAATGCACACGGGGTCAAAGATGACCCGAAGAACTTTCCTCTCGAAACAGCCTAAGGCAATTTCATCCGATTTTGTCAGGGTCCATGCTTCTGCACCATACAGCAGGACTGGGATGATGAGTGTGTTGTACAGTTTTACCTTAGTTGCTCGAGAGAGGGCTTTTCCACTCAATTGCTTTCTTAGCCCAAAGAAACAGCGATTAGCAAGAGTTATTCTTCGTCTGATCTCGGCGCTGGTGTTATTGCCCGTGTTTATAGCGAAGCCTAGGTAGACAAACTCCTCTACTACCTCGAAGTTATATGCGTCTATTGTGACGTTCTGCCCGAGACGTCGGTGTTGGGTGTCCTTCCTCGACGACAGTATATACTTCGTTTTTCCCTCATTTACGGCTAAACCCATTTTTGCCGCTTCTGTCTCAATTCTCACAAAGGCGCCATTGACATCACGCTGTGTTCTTCCCATTATGTCAATATCATCGGCGTACGCGAGAAGTTGAACAGATTTTTGGAAGATAGTGCCTCTGGTGTTGACGGTGGAATTCTGCACTATCTTCTCAAGAACGATGTTAAAGAAATCGCATGACAGTGCATCGCCTTGTCTGAATCCTTTTTTGACGTCGAAAGATTCCGTAAGCTCGTTGCCAACCTTGATGGAGCAGCGTGAGTTCTCCATCGTCATTTTGCACAAGCGAACGAGCTTGGCAGGGATGCCAAAACTAGACATAGCTTTATACAGTTCGTCTCAGTAGATGAAGAAAATAGAGAAGAACGGAGTGAACGAAGAATAATACGCGATAAAACCAAATATTTTTGAAATGTCTGACAGATGGGAGTAGTGTCCGTAGCTTAGTTGTTAGGTGCGTTGGCTGCTAAGCAGAACATCGTGGGTTCGAGTCCTACTCGTGCCCATAGTTTTTATTTCATCTTTCATGGGCACTGCCTCTTGTGAAGAACTGACAAAACTTCCAAGAGTATCAACCTGTCATGAAAAAGTGCTTCTCAACTTTGCCGTTCGGAATCGGCGTTAAATTGTAGGTCCGCTCAATTCTTCACACGCACCTAGAGAATTGTTGATGAGAGTAAGCCACTAAGACCTTGGCTCTTCGCGCCACGCTATTTTTATGACAGATGGGACACATAATGACACCGTTACACATTGGTGGTCGTTCCGCATTTAAAGAAGACGATAGTCTGTCTCAGAAATAGTTGGAAGTGTTCTTGGCGTCCAAGGAGTTCAAACGTCCCTTGACCAAAACGGGATGGGCACACATGAATTCCACTAAATTTTTAATTTTGAATCAAATTATTCCTTACTCACATTTTAGGTTTCATACAACATAACATAAATGAATTCTTTGGGAATCGATGTTTTTCTTGTCAGTGACGTTAGCCTTATTTAATATTACAGTCAGTTATCTGTCCCCATATTTTCATATCATGACCTAGTTTTTGCAACCTTTGACTTGAATGTTAATAACAGTTCCCCACATTCATTTCAATTTCGAGACTTTCGTAATTTTAATGTTGACCATTTATTTAATGAATGTTCATCTATTGACTTGGATTTTATATTCGCTACATCTAATGTTGACCACCAAATTGCAAACTTGACTTCAGCAATTGTTTATCTTTTTAACAAACACGTTCTGTTAAAAACCAGGTACATGAAATCATACCATTGTCCCTGGCTTTCTTCTGATATTTTGAATGCAATAAAGGCAAGAGATATTTCATATCGTCGTTGGAGGCGTTGCCCAGAAATGCTTCGTGATTTAAAACATCACGTAATCTTGTCACAAACTTAATAAAGAATGCAAAGTATAATTATTATAGTAATAAGTTTCAACAAGACCGTCCTTTCGAAGCATTTTTGGAAAGAAGTCAAAAGTCTTTGTTTAAAAAAAGAAGTATTGGTGTGTGACGAAGATATTGATCTTGATAATCAGAATCTTAAGATTTCTACTCCGCCAGTTCAATTCAACAATACTTCTCATACGTTTTTAGCCAACGATAGAACCGATACATTTTCGGTTCGTTCTGTAAGTGAATTCCAAGCAGGGAAAGCAATTTTCTCCATAAAATCAAAATCTATGGGGCTAGACAATATTCACCCTGACTTTGTTAAAATTATTCTTCATTTCATACTGCCTCACATTACTTACATCTTTAACACAATTATAAAGACCTCAACATATCCTATTTCCTGGAAAACTTCAAAAATAATTCCAGTTCTAATACCAGGAAAGAAGAAGGAATACAGACCCATAGCCATTCTTCCTTTCCTATCTAAAGCCTTTGAAACCATTTTAAGTAACCAAATAAAAATGTACATTAAATATAACCAACTTCTTATTCCTTTGCAGTCAGGATTCCGATCTGGACATAGCTGCGTCACAGCCTTGCTTAATGTGTCTGACGATGTAAGAGTAGCCTTAGATAATAATTTAACAACTGTGATAACCTTACTTGACTTTTCGAAAGCATTTGATTGCGTAAACCCGAATCTTCTCTGTGATAAATTGACGACTAATTTTAACTTTTCCGACGTAACTAAAAATCTTTTTTATTCATACTTAACAAATCGCATGCAAGCAGTTTCGTGTAATTGTAATCTGTCTTCGTTTCTTCCTGTTAATATCAGTGTTCCTCAAGGGTCGATCCTTGGGCCTTTGTTGTTTTCTTTGTTTATAAATGATTTGCCATCTGTTTTGTCGTTCTGTCAGTATCACATTTTCGCGGATGATGTCCAGTTGTATATAAGTTTTCCGTTTGGTATGGTCGAGGATGCAATTACTAAGATGAACACTGACCTAAAGTCAATTTATGATTGGTCAACCCGGAATGGACTTAAACTGAATCCAGACAAAACTAAAGCTATTCCGATATCTAAAAATAGACTCAGTTTTGAAAACATGCCTCCCATTATTTTAAATACCTGCATTATTGAATATGTTACAAAAGCAAAAAACTTAGGTATTATATTTAACAACAGGCTATCCTGGGATACACATATCGATACAGTTATTAGCAAAATTTACGATTCACTAAAAGGATTATCGGTAGCTATTTCGATACTACCCACTCACGTCCAATTAAACTTGGTGAAATCACTAATTATACCAATCATATCATATGGTTGCGAATTGTTTGCAGACCTAGATTCCCAATCGCTACACAAACTTAATGTTGCGTTCAATGCCATCGCCCGATTTGTTTTTAATGTAGGAAGATTCGATCACGTTTCGTTTCATGCTCGTCAACTCATGGGTTGTAACTTAAAGGCTTACTTCGAATACCGATGTTGTGTTTTTCTCTCCAAACTAATTGTTAATAAGACTCCAAACTACCTATTTCACAGACTGAATTTCGGTTTTTCAAATCGTTTTACCTTATTCCGTTCTTCCACATTTACGTGTTTGACTTCACGAAGACAATTTTTCGTTTATGCTGTTAGACTGTTGAATAAACTTCCCAGTCACATGAGGTCCGGAATCGAACACAGAGACTTTCAAAAAGTTTGTTTTGAATATTTTTCAAATTTGAATAATTTTAGATGCTGTATGTATCAACAGAATTTCATCTTTTGTGTCCTTTCAAAACGACCTTCGAATTGCAATCCGTTACATTTCTTGATGTAAAAACAAAATTTTCATTTTCGAACGCTAATGACATTCGAAAACGCATTGCCAGGTACGAAAAATCCGAATGCGGATTTTTCATTCCGTAAGTACTAGATTTCTGATCCGCATTAGGATTAGAGAGTACAAAATATTCCTTTTCGAAAATATTTACTCTCGGAACGAATCGCAGGTTGATATTTTTGCGTATTTTGTATTTGGATTTGCGATTCCAATGTAATAGTTCGGGAAGAAATTAATGAATAACGAAAAAAAGCTTGGCGACGTTCAGTGGCAGATTAATCGTTGAGGCCGCCATAGGCTAGTATCTTATCAGTATATTAGAAATAACTCTCTGTACTGCGCCTTAGAAGAACGCGTTGAAATAGGGGCTATGGAAAAAGAGAACAAGTTAACATGAGATCGATAGATATTGTCCCAAAGTTCCTACGATTTCGGTTTATAATATTTTAATTAATGATGTACCGAATCGTAAATTTTGTAAACATCGAGTTGGTTTTTATGCAAACCGAGTTGCAACTAAATAAATAAAAAATAAATAGAGTGGTGCGACTCTCATCAACAATTCTCTAGGTGCGTGTGGAGAATTGAGAGGACCTACAATTTAACGCCGATTCCGAACGGCAAAGTTGAGAAGCACTTTTTCATGACAGATGATACTCTTGAAAGTTTTGGCAGTTCTCCGTAAGAGGCAGTGCCCGTGAAGGATGAAATAAAAACTATGAGCCCAGGTGGGACTCGAACCCACGACGTTCTGCTTAGCAGCCAACGCACCTAACAACTAAGCTACGGACACTACAGCGAGTTGCAACTCTGTTCGCTAAATCGCATTCCCCGGCTGTCCGCCACTCAGCGGGAAGAAACCTATAGTACTTTGTTTTGCCGCCATTTTGGTAAACATTACTCTTGACAATTCATATATTGGCAGTCTTGAAGTAGGCACGTGGAAAATTTATTATAGCCAGCCGATGGCCTCAGTCGACAGTGTTACTATGTGTCTGTAGTTCGTTACATTCATGTACGAAGTACTGTAATGTCAATTTCAATCATACATAAAGTTCATCTTAAGTATGGAGGTTTTATGTAGAACTTACCGAATTCCGGAACGTCCCATATAAAAATGAAAACTTTAAGTTGAACATAGATTTATGTTCCGAATCAGCAAATGGGCCTTACTCGTTAAAACATTTTATAAAAATCAGCCATCGATTACTGTAAAAATTACTGTCAAAATGAATGACAAAACACATTTTCATTTGGATGGATATGTGAATAAGCAGAACGGTCGGTTCTGGGCAGTGGGAAACCCTCAAATTATTCCACAGGCATCCATTAAAAGTTACAGTCTGGTGTGCAATTTGGTCAGGAGGAATCATTGGACCTTACTTCTTTGAAAATGAAAACGGCGAAACGGTAACTGTGAATGGGGAGCAATAACGTTATGTTGCTTGATTAACATGTGGTAACAACAAGACGGCGCGGCGCCACATCGCATACAGCTAAGATTACAAAGGATTAGGTACTGTGAGACCTCTTTCCACAACAAGTTATTTCAAGAAACGGTGATGTTGATTGGCCTCTACGATCGCTTGATTTAACGGCTCCGGACTTCTTCTTGTGGGGATATCTGAAAAGCTAGGTTTATGCAAAAAAAACCAGAAACGCTTGAGGAACTCAAACAAAATTATCGCGCTGAAAACAATGACATTAATGAAATACCGCGTGAAATGAGTGAGAGAGTAATGAAAAATGTGCTCAAAAGGCCTCGCATTTGTGAGACTAACAAAGGCGGATAAATTTTTAAATTACCAAAAATTAAGGCAAAAAATACTGCAAATTCCCAAGGGCAGTAAATATTTTTGGTCGTTTGTGAAAAACATGAAGAAACTTTCTTCTCTCGTTGATGATGATACTCCAGTCGTTAGCTCTCTCACGAAAGCCTTTTTGCTAGGCAGTTCGCCTCCAAGTCTTTGGTGCCAGAGAGTGTCATGGCTACCCCAGTTCTTGAGCGCGTCAATAATTCCATTGGGCAAATCTTCTTTCGCTGGTCCGGATGGCATCCCCGCTATCGTTCTGAAGAGGTGTTCTTCCACGCTAGCAAAACCCTTGCATAATCATTTCCAACTATCCTATTCTTCTGGGCTCGTTCCGAGCAGTTGGAAAAATTCATTTGTCCAGCCTATAACCAAATACGGCAAATCCTCCTCTCCCTCCAATTATCGTCCGATTGCACTAACGTCCCTTCTTTCTAAGGTCATGGAAACGCTGATAAACTATCAGCTTAAGAAATATCTCGAAGACCGAAAGCTTCTTAATGAGCGGCAGGACGGATTTCGCAGCAACAAGTCCACGGGTGATTTGATGGTTTATCTCACCGAACAGTGGAACAAATCTTTACATCGTTTTGGAGAAAGTAAGATTGTTGCACTTGATACCTAACCTAACCTATCGACGAATCCCTCCTTCGTTGGATTAGTAACTTTCTTTCGAACCGTTCAATACAAGTTGTATTGGACGGATTCAAGTCTGAAACCCACAATATAAATGCTGGTGTGCTCCAGGGCTCCGTTTTGTCTCCGACCCTCTTCCTCATTTTCATTAATAATCTCTTGTCTGTAACATCTAATTCAATTCATTGATTCGCTGACGATAGTACCCTTAGCTTTTCATGTTCGTTCCCAGACTCACATCCCTCCTCTTCGGATGTTTAACTGCAACGACAAAATATGATAAGCTCATTAAACTCTGACTTAAGCAGCATTGTACAATGGGGAATTAAAAACCGTGTAGAGTTTAATGTTTCGAAAACTCAATGCTGTCTCGTATCAATGAAGCGAGATATACTCCTCTTGCCACTGTCCATGAGTGGCACTTGCATCAATGAGACAGAACAGCTCGAGATTCTCGGTATGTGCATCACAGACCACCTCTTGTGGACCGAGCACATACGCCATATCGCGAAAAATGCCGCAAGATGTTTGGGTTTCTGAAGATGGTGCAAGAAATTTGTCTCCCCGTCTGATCTGACTATTGTCTACAAGACTTATATCCGTCCAAAGCTTGTGTACAACTCCCACATTTGGGCTGGTGCTTCAGTAACGTACTTAATTCTTTTGGACAGCATCCAGAGCATTTAAGATGATTGGTGATCATAACATCGTTGAGACATTTACGTCATTTGAATACCGACGTAATGTCTCATGCCTCACCCTCTTCTATCGTTATTTCAACGGTATATGCTTGAGAGGAATAGCTAGTTGCATTCCTCCCCTTAAGATATTCAACCGTAATACCCACGCCTCCAGGAATGCCCATCAATTGACCTTCGAGCCAAACTTCGGTCGTACGGTCATGCTCAGAGAATCGTTCTTTAGCCGTACTACGCGAATGTGAAACTCTCTTTCACACTCTGTCTTCCCCAGTCATCGCAATGTGCAAGAATTCAAAACCAATGTTAACCGACCTCTCATCCTAAACCCTCTCCGTC
The DNA here is from genome assembly GCA_920937365.1 of Sphaerophoria rueppellii. Classification (NCBI taxonomy): domain Eukaryota; kingdom Metazoa; phylum Arthropoda; class Insecta; order Diptera; family Syrphidae; genus Sphaerophoria; species Sphaerophoria rueppellii. The sequence goes on from CAKKXW010000003.1 coordinate 84,913,289, forward strand.
TATCCCATTTTCCCTAACGCTCGCACTGTGCTTTGACATAAAAAGGGAATGAAACCCTTTGATTGTGTGCATATTATAAAAAATATATATATATGTCGAATCCTTGTACATAACGAGGCTATGTAGCGATCCCAGAGCACTAGACCATTCGCCAGTCGCCCGTTCTACTCAATAATCTTTTTATATCCAAAAATCCCCGACATCATCCAGTTCGATACTCTAGAGTCTAGAGTCTCGATCTGTGGACATCTACGGGCTTACACAAAGCGACGAACGGGTTTACATTTGCCAGTGACTTAATACTCCGGTTTCACTTATGCACACGCAAATGCGTAGTGTCTAGCATTTTATACCTCGCACCGCGACATATATATTCAGGTCGCACGTGTTTTTCTGTCGTTGGGCAGTCAGGCTCTAAACGTAGCCACTACCAGAAAGTGGTCAGAGTTGACATTTGCTCCTCGAAAAGTGCACACGTTCAAGAAGTTGAATGTACATGGTCGATTTGGTTGGTGGTTTGACCATCCGGAGATCGCCGGGTTGCTGTGTAGATCTTTCGTCTTGGAAACCTAGTGCTGGTTATCACCGTATTACGAGCTGCAGCAAAGTCTATAAGTCGGAAGCCGTTACCTGTTGTTACTTCGTGGAGGTTGTGCTTTCCAACTAATCCGCCAAAGATGTCTTCCTTCCAAATTTTTGCATTGAAATCTCCGAGTATACGATTTTGACGTCACGTGGACAGGCTCCATAGGCTCTATCCAGGAGGTCGTAAAAATCCTCCTTGCTTGACTCCTCGATATCATCGGTAGGGGCGTGTGCACATATTATACTGTTTTGTAGTGTGGTCTTGATGATGCGGATTACAGCCAGGGGATCACTTATTGGCTTGAAATCCATGACTTTCGATCGAAGCCGATTTCCCACGACTAATCCGCATCCAAATATGTGCATTCTTTGATGACACCTGCAATAAATGTCGCAATTTTTTTTCTTTTTATTATCCCTGATCCTATCCGTCGTATTTCCTGGATCGCAATAATGTCTGTCTTATCTGCGTGAGAACTGTTTCAAGTTTTTGAGTTGTACCTGGAGTGTGGAGTGCTGAACACTGTAGGTACAAACTCTCAATTCGTAGTCCGTTATCGTTCCGGGTCTGGTAACCATAACAGGGGGGTCATTATCCGAGGCTGCTACCTCTCTCATAACTTCTTAGTTTTTTACTGTGGAGGGGGTGTTAGCCCCTCGCACTAACCTCCAAATTTGTTGGGCTGTTGGTTAAGTGCTTCTGTCTTTCCGTTTTGCACTCGCGCTTACAAGTATCACAAGTTATATCTAGCGATATGACCAGTACCCGGTGGTTACCACGAGGAAGTAAAGTAAGCACTTGGTGTGTAGGAAAAGATACAGCACATGCCCCCAGATCCTACAACACCCAACCATAATAATAATGCTAGAGCAATGCTTTCTGTAATTGACATAAATTTCCGAATGGGAATGCTTTCTCGGGTATTCATGGTTTTCTTGTGTTATGTTTCCATCATGCTTGTATAACATACATACCAACATATATAACTTTCAATGAATCAAACCTATCAGTTGATCTCTAACTAATACCCAATGTTGTATGTTTTTTCAGTTCCGGATAGTTTATTCATAAATGTTGCAGTTTTTGGCATATCCCAACAAAACCGTCGCACATTAATTATTGGAAAACACGTATTTGTTCATGTTGCCCGAAGAAAAATTTACAATTCTTGGAGATGCTCAAAATATCGCAGCCATCAATGTAAAGCCTTTGCTCACACAAAATACATCGGAAATCAAATCAAATACTATGTTACTCATTCGCTTCATACACATGAGTAATATGCACGTAAACTGTTGATGTAACTAACCTATCCTAATGTAATGGTCGCCGCGCCGTGTGGTATTTATTTTTACATTTCTTTGAATATGCATCTTTAACCTCAGGTTCAAAAAAGTATGTTTAAAAAGGATGTGTTAATGCATCCTGTTCAAAAATGTACACACGTACTTATTCAGTTAAGCTTCAAAAACCAAATAAATTTTTTGACAAGAGGAATTATGTTAACATTTTTGACATTATTGCAAAGAAAAAAAAACATTAATTGCGCTTCCTTCAAAACATTTTCAATAAGGTTGCTATCACAAATGGGGTCCTAGTTGTTTTGTGCAAACTGCAATCTGAAATCAAGCGGCACAGGGGCCTGATTATGGGATTCGCGGCGAATCGTTTTGCTAGCGACTTTGACATTTATTTTTCAATTATTGAAGACAAAACAGTCCAACACCTTCTGTGTACATGTCCGGCGCTTTCCAATAGAAGGCATAACTATTTCGTTAATCCCTTCTCCGATAATTCCAGTGAACTGGCAACGATCGACACAAAATGTCTCTCTAACTTTATTAAGAGTACAAAATGGTTTGTTTAAGTGCATTACTCTCCCATGAGTAACTTCTTTAGTGGTATCACAATGGAGCCTTGAGGTCTGAGTGAGTCAGTAACATCTAGACAGCCACTCCAACCTAACCTAACCTAACGTTCACGTTCGCCTTCTTCGTTTTGAATTCGCCCAATTAACGAATTCGAAAGCGAATTTGCTAGCGAATTTGAAATCCGACAGCTTTTTATTGAAAGAATCACAGGCGAAAGAGTTTTTATTTCAGTGTTACTACATGGATTTAAGGCCGCGTATGACAGCTTCTACAGAGAAGAACTGTATAAGGCTATGTCTAGTTTTGGCAACTCGTTCGCTTGTGCAAAATGACGATGGAGAACTCACGCTGCTCCATCAAGGTTGGCAATGAGCTTACGGAATCTTTTGACGTCAAAAAAGGATTCAGACAAGGCGATGAACTGTCGTGCGATTTCTTTAACATCGTTCTTGAGAAAATGCAGAATTCCACTGTCAACACCGTTCAACTTCTAGCGTACGCCGCCGGTGATGATATTGATATGATGAGAAGAACACAAAGTGATGGCAAAAATGGGTTTAGCCGTAAATGAGGGAAAAAAGAAGTATATGCTGTCTTCGAGGAAGGACAGCCAACACCAACGGCTCGGGCAGACTGTCACAATAGACGCATACAACTTCGAGGTAGAAGAGGAGTTTTTCTACCTAGGCTTCGCTATAAACACGGGCAATAATACCAGCGCCGAGATCAGAAGAAGAATAACTCTTGCTAATCACTGGTTTTTTGAGCTAAGAAAGCAATTGAGTGGAAAAGCCCTCTCCCGAGCAACTAAGGTAAAATTGTACAACACCCTCATCATCCCAGTCCTGCGGTATGGTGCAGAAGCATGGACCTTGACAAAAGCTGTTGCGAGAGGAAAGTTCTTCGGGTCATCTTTGGCCCCGTTTGCATTGAAGGGGAATAGCGAAGAAGATATAACAGCGAACTTTACGGGTGATACAACGACATGGACCTAGCCAGAAGGGTCGGTCATTTAGAGCGGATGGACACCAATGCTCCGGCCCGGAAAGCCTTGAACACTATTCCCTAGGGACGTAGGAGGAGAGGAAGACCGCGACTCAGGTGGTGCACTCATGTGGAAGAGGGCCTCAATCAACTTGGAGTGCAAAACTGGAGAGAGCTAGATAGGGATTGACTTGGCTGGCGGAGACTGTTGATTGAGGCTCAACAGTCCACAACGGACTGTAGCGCCACCTTAAGTAAGTAAGTAAGTTACCACATGGACTCTACCGTCAAAGTGGACTAGTTTTTTAGGAAGAATTTTTTTCGCTCCGCGGCGAATTCGTTTATAAGAAAATACGACGCGAGTCGAATTTGAAAGGTCGAATTGAAAACGATCCGCCGCTAATCCCATAATCAGGCCCCATGATTGAATAACTCCGAAAGCTCTCCATCGTGGATGATCGTAGATAGTCAAAGCTCGAGACCCAAAACAAAAAAAAAGTAAAAACGTAATACCTTAGATTTTTTTTTTGACCAATTTGAAATATCACAGAATACGCATTCGAAAACGGCTTGAAAATCAATTTCCAGTAATGACATGCCCAAATGTACACAGATAGAGCTTAAATTTTTCTTTGTATTGTTATTACATGGAATTTATGTTGTTTGCTCAAGTTAACTTTGTAGACACAAATTATCGAATCAAACAATATAAAATTTAATCATTTTGATTCGAACGAATTTCAGATGCCCAAACATTTCCAGCAGTATTTGGAATATCAAGGAGACTCAGACGCACCCTGCTTATTGGCAATTACACATTCATCCACAAAAGAACACTGAAAAACAGAGAAAGCTGGAGATGCTCCAAGTATCAAAAGAATCTCTGCAAAGCAACCGCATACACAATCAAAACAATGGACGGTGAAATTCGATGTCAACTTTTAAACGATGATCATTCCCATTAAAAAAATGACGTCTAATGTAAACAAGACAATTGATCTAACCTCAAAATTAGAAATAAAGTTTAATAATTCCCGAGACTTGACTTTCTTGATATTTAAGTAATTATTTCATTGTTTTGTATCTTTTTGTGTTTTTGTAGTCATTTTTAATATTTTAATACATTTTTTTGTTTGCTTTTTCAGATTTACAAGAATTAGATAAAATATTAGCGACAATCAAAAACAGCCCTAGTTCTAAACAACCAAAAAGTATTAGTGAGTATTTGATGTTACATTTCGATTATTGTATGTTTTTAAGTGACTTAACCTTATGCATAGTACTAACAACATTGAATACAAACCTCTGAAGCCTCTAGGCTACGAAAAATTCTTTCAACAAATCCAGAATCTGTTAGTAAACGAAATTCTCAACTGTCTGGAGGGAGGGTTCGTCTTCTGTTAACAATCAAACTGTGTTTTTTCATTACAAATAAAATTAATATTTCTGCCTTCACTATTTCGCTCAAGTTTTGTTTATTTATTTGTCAAACCTCTCAAAATTCCTTCAAAATAATCGAAATTCGATATAAACTACTTACTTACTTATGGTGGCGCTACAGTCCAGGTAGGATCAGGGCCTCACCCAACAAACTTCTCCAGCTAGCGCGGTCCCTGGCTAGCTGTCCCCAGTTTCGAACGCCAAGTTGGTTCAGGTCCTCTACCACCTGTGTGCTCCACCTGAGTCACGGTCTTCCTCTTCTGCGACGTCCTTCTGGAGACTACGAGCCGGAGAATCATTTTCCATTCACTCAACATGACCCAACCATCTAAGTCGTTGGACCTTAACTTTTCTGGCTAGGTCAGTGTCGCTGTACAGCTCGTACAGTTCTTGGTTGAATCCTCGCCTCCATTCTCCATTTATGCAGACAGGACCAAAAATCAAGAATTTTTCTCTCAAAGCAGCCCAAAGCGTTTTCATCAGATGTTTTCATAGTCCATGTCTCTGCACCATGCATGAGGACCAGGATGATGAGAGTTTTGTAGAGTGTCACTTTAGTTGCTCGGGAGAGGACTTTACTACTCAATTGTCTTCTAAGTCCAAAGAACCAGCGATTGGCAAGAGTGATTCTGCGTTTGATTTCAGCGCTGGTGTTGTTGTCCAAGTTGATGGCGGATCCCAGGTAGACAAAGTCCTTAACTACCACGAAGTTAAATCTGTCTATAGGCCTTTTTCTTTTTTAGCTCTGAGCAGGGTACGGAGTAGAGCCTGAGCTCATCGAGCTCGGTCTGAGCAGAGTAAGCTCAGACCTTTCCGAGTTAATAAAGAAACAAACCTGAGCACGGAATCGCCACATATGTATAAAAAAAAATTGACAAGCTGCCAAAAATAATTTTGTATACCTTCAATCGCAAAACAACTTGCTTCGCCCGACCTTTCCACCGTTTTATTTCATTTTCGCGTCATCGCACTCATGATATGGACAAAATAAATGAAGTTGGCCGCGCGACACTTTTTACTCCATCTACTCCATCAATTTTAACCGAGCTCGTAGATCGCGCTCTGACCACGGTCTGATCGAAAAAATAAACAAAAGTTGAGCGCTCAGATATGTCTGAGCTAAAAAAGAAATACGGGTTTTTTTTTTTGACAGCTCCGTACCCTGCTCAGAGCTAAAAAAGAAATACGCCTTATGTTGACGGTTGCTCCAAGAGGTCGATGTTGGTTGTCCTTTCTTGTCGACAGCATTAACTTGGTCTTGCCCTCGTTAATAACTACAACCATCGTCCATGGCCTCCTTCTCAAAGCTCGTAAACGCTCCACTGACATCACGCTGTGTTCTTCCAGTTATGTCAATTTCGTCTGCGTATCCTAGTAGCTGGACGGACTTTTGAAAGATTGTGCCTGTGGTATTGACATTGGAGCTTTGCACAATCTTTTCAAGAATGATGTCGAAGAAATCGCATGACAACGCATCGCCTTCTCTAAAACCTTTTTTGACATCAAAATCGTCCGTTAGGTTTTTTCCGACCATGATGGAACAGCGTGAGTTTTCCATTGTCACCTTACACAGACGGACGGCTTTTTCTGGGATGCCAAAACTAGACATTGTTCTATATAATTGGTCTCTATAGACGCTGTCATACGCGGCCTTGAAGTCGATGAAAAGGTGTCCATTTGAAGTTCCTGGGTCTTCTCCAAGATCTGCCGTAGGGTGAATATTTGATCTATGGTGGACTTTCCGGGTCTGAAGCCACACTGATAAGGATCTACCAGGTTGTTGACGAAGGGCTTCAAACGTTCACACAGCACGGCAGACAATATCTTTTAGGCGATGTTAAGGAGACTTATATCTCTGTAGTTGGTGCAGTTCAGGGGATCTCCTTTTTTGAGGATCGGGGATACGATGCTGAGGTTTCATTCATCGGGCAAGCTTTCCTCCGACCAAATTTTGCAGATGAGCTGGTGCATGCTCCTCACCAAATCATCTCCAGCTGCTTTGTACAGTACGGTGGCTAGCCCGTCTGCTCCAGCGGCGTTGTTTGACTAAAGTTTAGATATCGCTATTTTCACTTCGTTCATGTCGTGTGGGTGGAATTTTTAGCCTTCTGCACCCAAATTGAATGGTTCTGTATTGCTGACGGAGTTTTGATCGTCATCGCCATTATACACCGTGGTCTTTCTATATCCTCAGCACTGACTGCGGTTCTACTACGATGTTCCCATGATGGTCTCTGCAGGCTTCGTTTCGGGGTGTATAAGCCCTGGACGTTTGTTTCACCTTTTTGTAGAACTTTCGAACCTCGTTTTTGTTGTGACATCCCTCTATCTCCTCGATCGAACGCTTCTCATGCTTCCTTTTTTTTTTCTTTCACTCACTCGTTCACGTGAGCGGTAATTCGACCCCTGATTTTCGATGCGATTATGAATTCGTACTCCGTAAAATGTTCGAATCGAACAAAAACAAAAAAAAATCATCTAGTACTATTTCTATTTATAGAATAGATTTGCCGAGTCTCGGAGTATTTCTCATGAGATCTGTCAGAAAGAAAATCAAAAAAGAAAAAAGAAAAACAAAAAAAAATTACAAAGTAGACGAGAAAGTTCAAATTATTTAAAGGATAATTAAATGGATTCAGTTGCTCCATGGATGGATGCAGAAAATAGAGAAGAACGGGTTGAACGAAGAATAATACGTGATACTGATGAGTCAAATTTTTTTGAAATGTGTCATAGAAGGTAAACATAGTCTGTCCCACATATTTTTGGAAGTCTTTTTTGCGTCCGAGGCGTTCAAACGTCCTTTGGCCAAATCGGGATGAGCACACATGAATTCCACCATAATTTCAAATGCTTTTGTTTTGTATTCACTTGTTGCCTGATGATTCCCTATAATAAAATGTATTTGCTTAAATTTTGAATAAAATTATTATTTCCTTACTTACATTTTATGTATTTCACAAAACACAACTGAATTTCTCCATTTGCGTCGTTTCAAAACGACCCTCGAATTGCAAAATGTAGAAACAAAATTTCCGCTGCGAATGTCATTCCGTAAGTACTAGATCTCTAATCCGCATTAGGAATAGAGAGTACAAAATATTCGTTTTCGAAATTATTTCCTTCGATACGAATTACAGAGTAGGACCCCACGATTTGGTAAAATTTCGTTATTTTTCGTAAAATTGGACTGGGTTTGCGAACAGACCTATTATTTGCTGGTCGTTTTCCCAGATTCTTATTTGTTAAATTGCTACACGCTCTGCGACTCTGCGGTATTTAAACAAAAATGTTCCTACTCAAGTGGAACATGCGCTAATTTTAGTCAAAATTATTAACATTCGTAAAATATTGTTACGTTTTATACTATTTTGCTTAAAAAAAAAATTTAATATTGTATTTGCGTACTAACTTTCTTTACGATAGGATTGAAAACTTTTTGGCCTGTATATTTGTACCTATACATGTTTTTATTCCTCTTTTTCAATACGCATTTCTAGTAAGGAAAGAAAAAGAAACATTCGACCAATACAATGTTAATGACGTGGCATGGGATAATCGGACGTGTGTTGTTCTGCGTGAGTAAATAGTATAATTCTGGCAACGTTTGAAATTGTAAGGCTTGGTTCACATTAAAAGATGTTTTTTAAAATATTGTTAAGAAATAGCTGTACAGTTGATAGCAACAGTCATGTAGTGGGAAACAAGCATTGAACAAATCATATCAAGCCTGAATAACCAAATTTGAAACATATTTAAAATTTTCATATTCTAATGCATGTGTGTATATTCTTACAGCAACCGATGATTCTTTCCGCTTAAAAATCAGGAATTTGAAGAAGGGTAGAGCCGAAAGACGATCAAAAATAAGTCGCAGTAAGTTGACACATTTTTTCTATTCATGTTTACATGCATGTACAATGTAAAGAAGTAAAGTTCCGGTGTTTTAGAGCCAACCCAACTGAGGAAAATCGGAACAAGTTTAAACAAGCCAGGAAGGCCTGCAATACCCATATTCGGCGGACCAAATTTTTACATGACCAGAAATTAAGTCAAAAAATTCATTTGTAAAAAATATGAAGAATTCTTCTTCCTCCTCGGTTCCTACGCTCGTTGACAATGACACTCCAGTTGTTAGTTCTCTCGCGAAAACTAACCATTTTGCTAGGCAGTTCGCTGCCAGTGAGTGTCATGACTCCTCCAGTTCTTGACTGCGTCAATGATTCCATGGGACAAATCTTTTTTCGCACACGTGCTGTGGTGAGAGTGCTAAAAGATCTCAACATACACAAATCCGCTGGCCCGGATGGTATCCCCGCTATTGTTCTGAAGAGAAGTTCTTCACCGCTGGCAAAACCCTTGCGTAAGCTTTTCCATCTATCCTCTTCTTCTAGGCTCGTTCCGAGCAGTAGGAAAACAGCATTTGCCCAGCCAATCCCAAAAAAAAAGGCGAATCTTCTTCTACCTCCAATTATCGTCCGATTGCACTTACGTCCTGATAAACTGTCAGCTCAACAAATATCTCGAAGACCGAAAGCTTCTGAATGACCAGCAGTACGGCTTTCTCAGCAACAGGTCCACTGGTGATCTGATGGTCTATCTAACCGAACACTGGAACAAATCTTTACATCGTTTTGTAGGAAGTAAGATTGTTGCACCTGATATTGCAAATGCATTTGATAAAGTCTGGCATCTCGCTCTTTTATCGTGCCTTCGGAATAGATGAATCGCTTCTTCGTTGGATTATAAACTTTCTTTCGAACCGTTCTATACATCTTGTATGTTGGTGTGCCCCAGGGGTCCGTTTTGTCTCGGACCTTCTTTCTCATTTTCATCAATGATCTCCTGTCTGTAACTTCTAAACCAATAAATTGTTCGCTGACGATAGGCCCCTTAGCTTTTCATATTCTTTTCCAGACTCACATCCCTCCTCTTTGGATGTAGAACTAACTGCAACTGCTAAATACGATAAGCTTATTAAACTCTGACTTAAACAGCATTGTACAATGCGGAATAAGAAACCGAATAGAGTTTAATGCTTCGAAAACTCAATGCTGTCTTGTAATTCATGAAGATATACCCCCCTTGCCACTATCCATGAGTGGCACTTGCATCAATGAGACCGAACATCTCGAGATTCTCGGTATGTGCACCACAGACCACCTCTTGTGGACCGAGCACATACGCCATATCGCAAAAAATGCCGGAAGATGTTTGGGTTTCTGAAGATGGTGCAAGAAATGTTTCTCCCCGTCTGATCTGGCTATTATCTATCCGCCCAAAGCTTGAGTAGAATTTCCATTTTTGGGCTGGTGCTCCAGCCACATATTAAAGCCTCTTGCATGGTATACAAAGAAGAGCCGTAAGAATGATCGGTGATAGAGACATCACTGCGTCATTCCATTCGTTAGATCACCGTCGTAACGTTTCTTGTCTTTCTCTGTTCTATAGTTACTTCTACGGTAAGTGTTCTAGTGAAATAGCCGTTTGCATTCCTCCCCTCAAACAATTCGCCCGTAATACTCGAGCTTTTAGCAATGCCCATCAGTTTACCCTCGAGCCCGACTTCGGACGTACTATCAATATAGAGAATCATTTTTTAGCTCTACTACACGAATGTATAACTCTCTTCCACACTGACACCTCCTTTCCAACCCCTTCCTTTCTACCTATTGCACTCATTGTATCTCTGGCATAAAAAGGGTATACAAATCTCTTGAGTTGGTGCAAATTATAAAAAAAAAATCTCTTTATTTTACTTCAGTTCGTTCTGTTGTTAAGTTTTGTGCTATTATTTGCAATCCGCACTATTCAAATGCGTCGGATAGGATTTAAAGGGTTCAAAGATGATTTACAGGATATGCTCTTTTTAAGATTAACTTTTGAAAAAACGATATGCCCTGCTACAATACTAGGGATACATACAAACTCTTGTTCTGAGACGAAAATGTTTTGCATATGTTTATTAGCGATGTTCTTAAGCCTCGTATTGATTGTTCATTTATTCTGAGTAAACTTTGTTTAAGTGCTCCTTTAAGACATCTTAAAGTTACTTACTTACTTACTTAAGGTGGCGCTACAGTCCGTTGTGAACTTGGGCCTCAATCAACAGTCTCCGCCAGCTAGCTCGGTCCTTAGCTAGTTGTCTCCAGTTTTGCACTCCAAGTTGATTGAGGTCCTCTTCCACTTGAGTACGCCACCTGAGTCGCGGCCGGAGCATTGGTGTCCTTCCGCTCTAAATGACTGAGCCATCTGAGTCTCTGGGCCTTGACCCTTCTGGCTAGGTCCATGTCGTTGTACAACCCGTAGAGTTCGCTGTTATATCTTCTTCGCCATTCCCCTTCAATGCACACGGGGCCAAAGATGACCCGAAGAACTTTCCTCTCGAAACAGCCTAAGGCACTTTCATCCGATTTTGTCAAGGTCCCATTTTTGCCGCTTCTGTCTCAATCCTCACAAATGCGCTATTGACATCACGCTGTGTTCTTCCCATTATATCAATATCATCGACGTACGCGAGAAGTTGAACAGATTTTTGGAAGATAGTGCCTCGGGTGTTGACGGTGGAGTTCTGCACTATCTTCTCAAGAACGATGTTAAAGAAATCGCACGACAGTACATCGCCTTGTCTGAATCCTTTTTTGACGTCGAAAGATTCCGTAAGCTCGTTGCCAACCTTGATGGAGCAGCGTGAGTTCTCCATCGTCATTTTGCACAAGCGAACGAGCTTGGCAGGGACGCCAAAACTAGACATAGCTTTATACAGTTCGTCTCTGTAGATGCTGTCATACGCGGCCTTAAAATCGATGAAAAGGTGGTGGGTATCGATTTGGAGTTCATAGGTTTTTTCCAGGATCTGCCGCAACGTGAAAATTTGGTCGATGTTTGACTTTCCTGACTGAAGCCACATTGATAAGGACCAATCAGATTGTTGACGAAAGGCTTCAGACGTTCACATATTACTGCAGATAGGATCTTGTAGGCGATGTTTAGTAGACTTATTCCTCTGTAGTTGGCGCAGTTAAGAGGATCTCACTTTTTCAGGATCGGGCAAACAATGCTGAGGTTCCATTAATCGAGCATGCATTCCTCTGACCATATCTTACAGATGATTTGGTGCATGCTCCTATCTAGCTCGTCGCATGCTGCTTTGAACAACTCAGCAGCTAGTCCATCTGCTCCAGCGGCTTTGTTGGATTTCAGGAGTGATATTCCGGTTTTCACTTCTTTTAGGTTTCACGGAATTGTTGGCTATCATCGTGTCCGATGAAAGGCTCCTGTCTGACGGCGGAGTTTTGTTTGTCGTCGCCGTTATACAATCTACAGAAGTGGTCTTTCCAAATCCCCAGCATTGACTGCGATTCTACTATGATGTTCCCTTGTTTATCTCTGCAGGCATCGGTTCTTGCTCGATGGCCTTGAGCCAGCTGTTTAACCTTTCGGTAAAACCTCCGAACTTCATTCTTGCTGTTGGCTCTCTCAACATCCTCGATCTGACGCTTCTCATGCTCTCTCTTTTTTCTCCTGAGAAGCTGGCGTTCCTCTCTCCTCTTTTGCTCGTAGAGCTCACGAGCAGCTCTTGTCCTTCTATGCAGCGCCGCTTTGTATGCCTCCTGCTTGGCTGCATGGACCTGCCTGCATTCTTCGTCAAACCAGGGGTTTCGTTTTGGTGGCTGTGTGAAACCCAGCACATTAGAGGCGGCATCTCTAACTGCTTTCTGGCAATGTTGCCATTGGTCTTCGATACTTGATAATGGCGGCATAGGACTCTTTAAGAGGTTACTTGACACTCGATCAGACAAGGATCTGGCAATCTCTTGCGATTGTAGCCGTCCGACGCACGTCGAATTTTCTTGCAGCATTTCGTTTCGTAGCACTACCTTGACTACGACGTCTCAAAGTTACAATTTTATTTTTTGAACGTTTTCATAGAACAAATTATGGATCAAACGCACCGGTTTCAAGATGCATCAAAGAGGCAAACTCAGTCTGTAATTTAATTGATTTTTTTGATGACTGTTCTAGAGTTACTTAGTTTTACGTTCCAAAATTCGTCTTACTTATATGAAGTTTTGTATTTTTACACTGTAGATATTTGTTGTCCTACTTATTAAATATTTTGTAATCAAGCCTGTAAGATTGTATTTCTGATTGACAATAAAAGAAACTAACTATAAAAACTAATATTTTTCTTACTTTATTTCAGTTCCGGACAGTTTGTTTCTGAATGTTGCAGTTTTTGGCTTGTCACAAAAAAATCGGCGTAAATTAATCATTGGAAAGCACAAGTTTGTTCATATTTACACGAAACACGGTTGCAGTTCTTGGAGATGTTCAAAATATCAACGCTTTCAGTGTAAAGCCTTTGCTCACACAAAATACGTTGAAAATCAAATCAAATACTGTGTAACGCATCCAGTTCACTCACATGAGTAATTCATCGAAACAAAACAAAACTTCCTTAATTTGTAATGTGCCATATTTACATCATTTAACAGCCCGATTCTCCCCATCATCACTGATACTTCACAAGTCATAAGAAGAGGTGAAATTGATTTTGTGATTTTTTTTGTTTTCTCCCCCAAAGTCCCAACTTGTGAGAGTCATGAAAAAATGAAAGTTGAAATGATTATGGCGCATATTTTTGACGAAGTTTCTTCCGTAGATGAAATCATTTGAATCAAATCAATAAAATTGAGGAGATTGCTGCGAATACGGCTTTTAGGCTAAACACACACCGAAGCGGACAAAACGTCATTTTGTCTTACGACAAAAAATCGTGTCTTTGTGCCCATTGCGCTTATGAAGCAACACACACACCGAGAAATACACGATAGGACAAAAAGTCTTATCTTCTCGAGTTTACACGACAAAAAGTCTTGTCGGCTAGTCGGTTGCAGTAAATACACGGGGTTGTATAGGAGCAAAACACACCAAAGAAGACAAAAAGTCCGGGACAAAATGTCAACGCCTAAAATTACTCACTGTCTTTATGAAGTAACACACACCAAAGTGAACAAGACAGACAAACAGTATTCGACAAAAAGACATGTCGGTTGCACACAGTTGGATTTGTATTTTATTTTTATTTTATTTATCGTTTTAACTAAAGACATCAAAATTCAGTTCCTGTTTTCCGTTTGGTGTGAAAGGAACATTAAAACGTAAAGATTTCTTTTGTGTCGATGTTTGTGGTTACAAAGAAGTGTGCGTGAAAACCCGAATACATCCCAGTAAACATTTCCCTTCGAAAATGAATCATTAATAATTCTTAAAAGTGAAGAAAACATCCGAATATGAATTCATTTATGATTCGATTTGGATCAGAAACATTGGGTAACGTGACACGGATATGAATCTTTTTTACGACTCATTTATGATTGGAAATTCCTTCATTAAAATGAATGTAAATAAGGCCCTTATATATTCAGTTAAACGGACAATAAATGAACCTTTTCTTACACTGTTTAGGTTTACACTTTACTGTTTTTTTTTTTTTTTTTGTTTAATGAAACACTGCACAATTTTATAATAACTGCCGTCCGCACTTAACAAAATCTTTACTGAAGTGAAGAATTTTAAAATTCGTTAAACATTGTTTCGATCTCTTGTCGCGACACGGCCCCGTTTTCCCTTCGTTTTCCTTTATTTTTATATACAAATCCTTGAGGATCTTCCAATATCCTTTTTGTGCCTGTGCACATTCATATTTAAATCACAAACATGAATCAAAATCGAAAGTCATTATGCTCGTTTTGTTTTGCAAGTAAAATTTTGTAGTTTTTTTGTCCATCTTCAAAGCATACTCAGAAAAATGAACGTTTTTCGAATACATGTTCTTCAGATTTACTGAGGGAAATCTGAACCTTCACCAAAATGTTTGCTGGGATTTTTTTCGTATGTGTACCTGTACAGATGTATTTATATTAGGTTGGTTCTTATTTCCTTTTTTTCGAAAATTAATGAAGACAGCCGCTCAATTTCTCCAAATAAATAAAAAAAAAACTAATTTTTTCTGATGTTTGTAGTAATTTTATTTTAAGGACCACCTTAATGTATATTGTATATATACTTGTAATTCCAACAGTTTGTCTGTTTATCGATAAATGTAAATCAAGATAGGGAAAAAGAAACCTATTTTTTTTCGATTTTTTGTTTTCTTTGTGTGTCCGATGGCAAAACACTTAACACACTGAATGCGGCAAAGACAAAACATATTGTCCTTATCGTCCTCGGTGCGGTGTGGATAACGCGACACGAGTTTTTGTCTTAAGGCAAAAAGTCATTTTGTCCGCTTCGGTGTGTTTTTAGCCTTACGAACTATGAGAGACACCAATGACCAATGAATGGCTGTGGTGAATTTCGTTGTGACATTTCTTGTGAGGATTATGGGAGAATGCGACAAATGTAATAGAATCAAAACAATCCTCACAAGAAATATTCACAAGGGCATATGACTTGTGATTCCTCACAAGGGGGAGAATCAGGCTGTAAGTCTTAATTTATGTACATAAGTATGTTATATCTTGTATTTATAAACTTCAGCTGGAAAAAAATCTGTTTTAGTTTTTTTTTACAGATGTAAAAATTCAGTTAAGTTAGAAAAACCAAATATGTAAACAAAAGTGCAATGTTCGACTTGATCTTAAGTGTAAAATTGTTGTAGTAGAATTAAGTTTTAAAAGTTAAGTCAATATGAAATAAATGTGAAGATAACTTAATTAAATTAGTTAAACATTGACATGGTGGTCAGCAAGTATTCACCTGCGAGTAGGTGATTCCTTCGATGGAGCCAGGACATTTTTGTTTCTGTTTCCAATAATAAAGGGTTTTCCAATAAGAGGTGTTTTTTTATATTAAAAAAAAATGGCTTTTTTGAGATAAATGATCGGAGGTTTATTTCATTATAAAGAGGAAGGAACATCAGCCAAATGGCCGCCACGACCATGCTTACAGGACCATATCCTTTTCATGAAATTTTTCATAACCAAATCGCAAAGTGGCTGCCCTTTGTCCTCGATAGCCTCACGAATTCCATCTTTGAGGTCTTGAATCGACGCTGGGCTGTTGGCGTAGACCTTGTCTTTCACGTGGCCCCAAAGGAAGAAGTCGCAAGGTGTTAAATCACATGATCTCGGTGACCAATTGTGACAACGCCGTCTTGTTGAAAGTAAACGTTGTCCAGATCAATACCATCCAATTCCGGCCATAAAAAATCATTAATCATCTCACGATAGCGCAATCCATTGACCGTAACTGTTGCTCCAGCCTCATTTTCGAAGAAGGAAGGTCCAATGACCCCGCCGGACCATAAACCGCACCAAACAGTCACGCGTTGAGGATGGAGAGGCTTTTCAACAGTAACTCTTGGGTTTTCCGAGCCTCAGATGCGTCAGTTTTGCTTGTTGACGATAGCCTCCGAGGTGGAGATGGGCCTCATCAGTCAAGATGAAATTCCGGATCATTTTCGTGCATATGTGTACGGGTTTTATTCTTCACATCACTTACTTGTCCCAACAGCTCGAATTTGTCCAGCAATTTCTGTATTGCGGTCCGACAAGGTGCTTCACGACGACCCAAAAATGTTTTAGTTTTACGAACCGTCTCTGCTTAATTTTCACCATTTTTAAAGTGAATTTTAATAATTTCAATGCATTGTTGAAGCTCGTATCGTTCCATTTTTGTTAATCACGTAGATTCTACTTGTCAAATGTCAAAAAAAGACAGCTACAAAAGTGACAGCTACCGAAATAGCGGGCTATTCAAAATAACACCTCTTATTGGAAAACCCTTTATATGTATGTGTTCTGTTCCGTAATGTTGATGTTAAAGTAAAGTAAATGTTTAATTTGTTGGAGATTTAAGTACGATTTATAAAGTGAATGTTTTTTTTTTTTTGTCGCTTTTTGCAAGTAGTAAATAAATCTAATTTCAGATGACGAGAGCTTTGCAGCAATATTTGGAATTTTCTATGAGATTTCGACTCTTTTTCTGATTCTAAACACAACTTGTGTTTGAGTTGAGAGCCAATGAAATTAAATTGTTTCAACCGAATTAAAATATTTGATTGCGAACGCAAAAACCACTCACAAGAAAACGAGAATATTTCACAATTTTATTTACAAACATTTAATAGATTTCCCTTACATTGAATTTCTTCTATTCAAAAATAAAGTTTTTAAATTACTTTAAATCTGGTTAAGCTTTATTCGATATGAACTAATTAATGTGTAATTCCTGTTTTCGTTTTAGTTCGAAGTGAAAACCTTCTCCTTGCCTGTGAACAGGAAATTGATCGGTTCTTAAAACAACAGAACAATAACGACTATTTTAAAGGTGAGTTATTTGAATTATTATCTCTTAGTTGAAAGAAATGTCAGATCTGGAAATACAATCATGTCCTGCAAAACAAATGATGGATCTGAATTCTGGCTTCAAAGACCTGCTTTTCAAAGCTCTGCTCTAAATCAAAAATTCTAATATTATATATTTTAAATGATTATACAAACTTACATTTACTTACTCACCCAGCTCACAAACCATGAAGGATCTCACCCTGAGATATTGCAGCCTTCCAGGGTGATCGGTCCCTCGCATGCACTCTCCAGTCGTCGAATCCAAACGCTCTGGCATCCGCAGTCACTTGGTTCTTGTACTGTAGGTTCGGTCTTCCTTGCCATCTCGAACCTGGGGGCTGGGATGAGAAGACTTTCTTGGATGGAGCGTTGTCGTCCTTCTTGGCCTTCAGGACTACATCCACATCTTGGTACAACTCGTACAGTTCTCGGTTAAACCTTCTTCTCCATTTGCCATCGTCGCATACGGGACCGAAAATCCGTCGAAGAATTGTTCTTTGGAAAGTGCCCAGTATCAATTCCCCTTCTTTACTTATCGTCCAGCACTCGGCGCCGTAGAGTAGGACTGGTAAAATCAAAGTTTTGTATAGCAGACACTTTGTCTTTCGAGTGGGGAGTATTGAACCCAGTTGTTTTGCCAAACCGAAGCAGCAGCGGTTCGCTTTCTTCGGATCTCCACTAAGGTGTCGTTTGTGGGATTGATGTTTGTTCCCAAGTAGGTGAACTCCTTAACTACCTCGAAATTACTGCTACCAACAGTGACGTTTTGTCCTAGGCGGTGGACAGATGTTGCTTTGTATGTTGATAGCATGTACTTTGTTTTGTCCTCATTCACTTCAAGACCAACGAGTTTTGCCTGTTCTTCAATCGCTGTGAAGGCCTTAAGCACAGCTCTCTTGGATCGACCAATGATGTCTATGTCCGCATAGCCTATGAGCTGGGTGGACTTGTTGAAGATAATGTTTTCCGTGCTCACACCTGCCTTGCGCACTATCTCCTCCAGGACTATGTTGAAGAAGTCACATGACAGCGCATCTGTTTGTCCAAACCCTGCACATGTTTGAAACAGCTCAGATGAGCTGTTAACCATTTGCACACTGGACTGCGTATTATTTAGTGTCATGCGGCGCAGCTGGATCTGTTTGTTCGTGATCAAGAATTCAGACATTGCCATCACTAACTCTTGGCGGTGGATGCTTTCATTTCACCTTTGAAGTCGATGAAAAGATGATGGGTCTCGACTTGAAATTCGTTGGTCTTTTCCAGGATCTGTCTCAGTGTGAATATTTGGTCTATCGTTGTTCTGCCTGGCCTAAAGTCACACAGGTACGTGCCGATTATTGTGTTGCAGAACGGTTTAAAACGCTCACACAGTACGTTGGATAGGATTTTGTATGCAACATTAAGCAGGGATATGCCGCGGTGGTTTTTGCATGACATAGGATCGCCTTTTTTGTAGATGGGGCATATAGAGCTTATCGACCAGACAGAGGGCATGCATTCTTCCTCCCACCTCGTGCGGTTCATCAAAGCACCACCTCCATTTTGGATGGCTCTTTCTACCTCTTCTGCGCTGGAGGCTAGGACTGGGTCTCCTTTGACTGGTCTTGCTTCTCTTTTGCCATTGGCTCGCTGCTGGCAGTGCTGCTTGAAAACATCTACAATTCCCTGCGCTTCGGTGACTAGGTTCCTTCACTGTTTCGAAGAGCCTGTGTCCTGGTTCTGAAACCAGAAGCTAATTGCTTCGACCTTTTAAAGGAACGCCGGTGTTGTTCTTGGCCCGAGAGCCGAGACTCTTCTAGATTTTTAAGCTGAGAAACTGCGGATGCTCTTTTCTTCCTTCGCAGGGTCTTTTTCTCATTTCTCCATTTTGTTCGGTACTCTTCTCTTGTTGCTCTTGTTTTCCGTTGCAGCATCTGCAAACGTGCATTTTCCGTCTCTCTTTTCAATAACGCGCATTCATGATCATACCACGGGTTCTTTTTCGGGGGTTGCTGGTAGCCTTTGCTGGTCTCGGCTAATTTTTTTATTATTTCGCGATATTAATTCCACAAGGTGTTGACATCTGTGGTGTTTGGGAGGACGGCGGAGAGTCGCTCACTCAGGCGCTCACTGTAGTCTTTGGCATTATCCGGAGTGCCAAGGCAACCGATGTTGAACTTCTTTATAGGCTTTATACAAAGGCACAAAAGTTCTTGCGTTCAAGTAAAGTTCATTTTCGAAAGCGAAAGAACGAAAGAAAACACTTTTTAAGTTCACATCTTGAGATGTGATCCTTAGACCAACTAGTTGGGAAGCCCTTTTTATTGTGTAATTGGTCGTGTCGTGTGGCTTGTTTGCCAGTTTTGTTAGAACCACAATTGTCTAAGTCATGATCTTCAATCGCAGCCGACCAAAAAAAAAATCGATTATTATTCGACCATACCGCTCCGAATGGACTGTAGCCGTCAGCGAGACCAATGACACCTTTCATTCATAGCGCACATCAAACTGGTATAATCAGTATAAGCAGGTAAATTCGACTCTAGCGCTACCTAGTAACAAGCAGAGATAGCCATTTTTGTTGCATAAGTTTGTATTTAGTATTAAAGTCTAATTTCTTCGAGTGAGGAATATACCTCATCATCATCACTAAAAAAATGTTATTTGAAAAATCGGCATTTATTGCCTGTTGTTGTTCGATTGTTAAGTGATCTAGTATCGTAACTGGCAAAAATATAACTTCAGGTTACAGTTAAGAGTGTTCCGGACCAAAACTGCGTTTTATCAAATGGTATTGTGAAGCGATTAAATGTCGTTTTGAAATGATTAAGGTGTCATTGTCTAGACAAAAACTGTTTCTAAAAAACTATTGGGGCACTATTTCAATAATCGTACTTTTTCAAAGAAAATTCCATCAAAATAAAAACATTTTTCGCTAACATTTCTTAATGAGCATAAAATTCGACATTTAAACTGTATAACTATTGGAGAAAAAATTAACTTTTTAAACAAAAAAGGAATTAAAAAACTGTGAATAAAATTTGTATTTTTGATAAGCAATTCTTCTTACGATGCGATATTTATTTTTTTTAAATCTCTTCATTTATTTAGCACGTACTTTTTCTCAACACAGCAATCAATACATTTAAAAAAAAAATTTGATCAAACACATTTTATTTTAAAATTAAGTGATAGCAAAATCTGCCTAAATTTGAAAATTCAAATCAGTAACGGCAGGCGGAAGTCACGATTCTCATAGGAAGGCAATTCTCTCTCTCTAGTAAGATGCATTTATTTCGAAATTTGTCGTCTGCCGTTGGGTGCCGCCTTAAGCGTTTCATTCCGGAACAATCTTAAGTTTGACACCTATCAATTGCCAGCGCTACCAACTTGACACCATGAAATGAATGACCTTTGTTTACATTTTTGAGAACACGCGTGTTTCTTGGATTGATATTTTAATTAAAAAATAGTCGTGTTTTTTTTTACTACTCAGTAGCCAGTACAACAATTCGGATAGCAATCGATAAAAGTGACAGTTGTGCCGCCGATAGAACTTTCAATTATTGAAAAGAAGATAGCGCTGTTGGCGTTAAGAATAATTATTTTGCTACGCAAATCTAATAATCTGAGCTTATCGGAGTTGTGCACTCGCTTAGGTTAAAGTATTTGCCATAGAGAATATATAATACCTAGAGTCGCGACCTTTTCCTCCCTTGCCGAAAACACCCTCAAAATTTTTCTGAGGTGCACTCTCACAATCCTCTCTTTTTTTCGTGTCCCTGAATCTGTGTACGAGGTGATAAAAGAGTGAGTACTCAGCCGTGAGTAAAATTTTTTTCCTGTTGCCCAAAGCAGTGTTACCACATGGAGTCAAAATGAACTCATTTTTTCTTTCTTGACTCCGGGACTCGTTTTTATCACGTTTGACTCGTTTTTTGCAGACACAAATAGCTACAATTACTAAGAATTTTATATTTTGAAAAAAGTAATCACATGTTTAAACGTCTATTTCTTGTCCTAAACGCTTGTATTTCGAACATTAAAACCATACAATGAATTTTTCGTATGTTCAAAATTAAAAAAAAAAAAAGATTTCTGAAAGAATTTAAATTTTTTTAGCACGGACTCGTTTTATTTTGTAAATGACTCGTTTTTCAAGCTTCTGGGACTTGAAAATATTTTCCCTGCGGTAACACTGGCCCAAAGTGTCAGACTTCCACCACAGCAAATACGAGACTAAACACACGATTGTATGCGTACTATTTCGATTTTCTCTTGTTTTTTTTTAAGGATTTATTAAGATTTTTGATACAAATATTGATAAATTATAGTGCAATTATATGTTAAAAGTGCAAAGAAACAATATAACGTATTCATTTTTCAAATAACATGCATTTTTTTGTATGTTTAAGTTGTTTTTGAAAATTTTGAGCTCAACGGAATCTTATTTTCGAAATCTGAGCCCATGAAACCCACCTCGACTCAAACCTGAGCATTGTATCTAACTCAGTGTGAATGTATTGGTGCAGTTTCTCATTTAAAAAGCATTGGAAAACTAACACATTCTCACTGGGTTAGTACAAAACGACCAAATTGCAGCTTGTAGGCAAAAATAGAGCGAACACCCGAAGTCGCGACTCTAGTTATTATATATTCTCTATGGTATTTGCGACGATTAATGCAACAGTTGCCATACAAATTGAATTTGACATATAAAGTGAGTTGGAGCGATTTATTCGCACTTGATTACTGTGCTGGCTTCTGAGTTGCGAAAAAAAAAACACGAATAATATTTTTGTGCATATTTTGGTCTTTTTTTATTTAGAAAGTTGACAATTGACCAATGTCGAAAGTGAAATATTTACCATTCTTATTTTTTTTAGAACCGACAAAAAAAGAAGAAAAAGCTGTTAACAACGACGATGATGTTGGTTTCATCAAAAAAGCCGTATTTGGAATTTCGCAAAAAAAGCGTCTCAAACTCTTAATTGGTTCCCAAGAATTTCTCAACGTTAGTACATCAGCAACAAAAGCGTTCGAGTCGTGGAAATGTGCTCAATACAGAATAAACCGATGTAAAGCAACAGCTCATACCAGAATGGTCGGAAAGGAGATTCGTTATAAAATAATTAACCCTCACCACATGCATAAATAGATTTTTTGATATTTTAGTCAGCTGCAGTCAGTGAGCGCGTTCAGTTTGGTTTTGGATAGCCTATCTAACTCGTTTTTCATGAACGAGTTCGATAGCTTAATTTCGATAGGTGTGAAAACCACTGATCAGTTATAACAAGATTGGAAACCTACCTACGTTTTACCCTCCAAATACCTCAAAACTTATTTTTTTCATACACTCATACTCTTGCAGGCAATTGTATCATTATTACAATAAAACGCATACTCTTACAGCTAACCTTCTTCTTTTAGTTTGTATTACACGCATACTCTTAAAGCTAACCTGCTCCCTTAGGCAAACGTCATTTTGACAGCAAGCTTTCCCATCTTGTTATAACTGATATATTTTACAATTATAACAGTCTTCTATGGGAGTCAAACTTTTTGCTCCTATCCACTATCCAGTTATAATAGAGATCAGTGATACAAAGGGATAGCTTTGGGTTTGTTTGGCTTGGACCTCTGCTATTTTTGTTCACATGGAAAACAAAAACAAAAAGCTATCCAGATAGCCTATCCAAGTCAAAGTGAATGCGCCCAGTAAGACTGCAAGCCACATTTCATAGATTGTAAACTCATAAATGTGAAATGCAACCCGTTTGTGATCAGGCATGCTTTTTAAGCCGGTTTTTTTTATTATTTCTAACTAAGCGATATTAAAAATAAATGAATTTGAATAAGTTTAAATCATTATTTTGATTATTTAATCAAAGGGTGACGTATTTGAAGCAAAGAAGTTGGTGAGTATCAACACAATATTTTACTTTTCTTTACTTTTTGATATTTAAAATTTCTTCACTTTACTAACTAAATATGTTTTTTCTATTTTAGGCAAATGTAACAAGGACTATTTTCTTGCCGCCACATTTGGTATTTCCAAGAGGAATCGTCCCAAACTAGAGCTTGATGGTTATGAATTTATAAATCACTCAAAGAACTCCTGGAGGTGTTCGTTTTATAACAAAGTTGGATGCAGAGCAAAGGCGTTTACAAAAATGATTGACAATGAGATGAAGTGCCGATTGAAAAACAAACACACAAATCACTGAGTTCGTATCATATTTATTTTTATCTACAAACTAGTTTTTCAGATTAATAGACATAAAAAAACATAGTTTTTGTCTAACAAAATTTAAGGTTATAATTTTATGTTTAATCGAACTAATTGTAAGTTTAAGAATATTAAAAAAACTAGCTTTTGACAACTAATTTTAATCAATGAGTTCAATCAGGTCGAAATATTAATTCTAAATGTGGACGTTGTGGAGGTGCAATACTTACTAACTTACTTATGGTGGCGCTGCAGTCCAGGTCGGACCAGGGCCTCACCCAACAAACTTCTCCAGCCAGCTCGGTCCCTGGCTAGCAGTCTCCAGTTTCGCACGCCAAGTTGGTTCAGGTCCTCTACCACCTGTGTGCTCCATCTGAGTGGCGATCTTCCTCGTCTGCGACGTCCTTCCGGGTTGGATTCGAATTCGAAGACTACGAGCCGGAGAATTATTTTCCATTCGCTCAACATGACCCAACCATCCTAGTCGTTGGACCTTAACTTTTCTGGCAAGGTCAGTGTCGCTGTACAGCTCGTTCAGTTCTTGGTTGAATTTTCGTCTCCATTCTTCATTAATGCATCTCGTGCTGCGGGCCACCAAGGGCCGTAAACGTACCTGCCGATCCCCCAGAAATAAACCGGTCGAGTAAGAATTTCCAAACCTTCTCCGGAAACAGGAACAAGAAGCCCGGCAGGGGAGGCCCTTCCGCCAGTCAAGACAGCAAGTAACCGGACATCCGTCCAGTGGCAGCTTTAACTAAATCCGATCGCGCACCGGAAGTGACACCAGAGAATACTCATTTTTACCAAATTTTTAGAAGAATCAAGATAAAATTGAAATATTTCCTTTAATCCTAATTGTAGTTGTTAAGTGTTTCCAATAAAGAATTTGTTATTAGGTTCAGAAGACCTATCATTGGAGATTCGTGTTTTCTTCAATAGACCTTGGCGAGACCGGCGAGCACATCACAATTTTGATTTTACCAGTGCTACTCTACGGATGGATGAAAACGCTCCAGCAAAGATAAAATTCTCTTCGCAGCCCCCAAGTTCAAGACGTCAAGGAAGACCGAGCCTAAGGTACAAGGACAAAGTGACTGCGAATGCCAGAGCGCTTCGTTTTTGCGACTGGAGAGTGCATGCGAGGGAACGTTCCCGATGGAAGGTTGCAGTGTCTCGGGCTGAGATCCTTCATGGATTGGGAGCCGGTTAAGTAAGTAAGTAAATAAGTAATAACAAAGTTTAATATTTACAATGAAAAAAAAAATCGTTGTATAAATATATCGTTGTGTAAATGTTTTACTTTTGAAACCGAAAACTGAATGAGCCTTCATTGATAAAAAAAACGTTTTCTTTATTTTAATGTGTATATATCTACTTTTTATTTCAGTGATTTAGCCTTTTTCTTAAAACGAGCAGCTGCTGATTCTTTAGTACGTAAAAGTTGAAAAAATTCCTGTTGTTTAACCAATGGAGCGAGGTGCAAGTACCCTATACAACAATTACTGTTTTGTTTAATTTTTTATTTTTATTTTTTTTTTTTGTCAATCATTATTTTTTCCTTACTAACAAAAAATCCAATCTTTTATTTTAATTACTGAACCGCAAGGGACAGTCTAAGCAATTCCTGTCTTCTTTAAAAGACTGTAAAATAATTTCTTTTTCTTTTTATTTTGTTAACATTAGGCGTGTTGTCGTGACAACCCAGTAAAGTAAAATAAAATTTTCACAAAGAAAACAACAATGAAAATGTACTCGCTTTTACTGTAGCTTTTCATCGACGGTAAAACTTACTTGAAATGTTAGTACATTTTTTCAAACTTGTTACAAAGCCAATCCTTCTTAGGAAAACCGAAATAAGTTTAAATAAGCCAGGAAGGCCTGCAATATCCATATTCTAAGGACCAAATTTTTACATGACCAAAAATTAAGGCAAAAAATACTGCAATGTCCCAAAGGCAGTAAAAACTTTTGTTCTTTTGTGAAAACATGAAGAATTCTTCTTCTTCCTCGGTCCCAACGCTCGTTGATTACGATACTCCAGTGGTTAGCTCTCTCACGAAAGCTTACCTTTTTGCTAGGCAGTTCGCCTTCAAGTCTTCGGTGCCAGAGAGTGTCATGACTACCCCAGTTCTTGAGCGCGTCAATGATTCCATGGGGCAAATCTCCTTTCGCACTCGTGCTGTAGTGAGGGTCCTAAAAGATCTCAACATACACAAATCCGCTGGTCCGGATTGTATCCCCGCCATCGTTCTGAAGAGGTGTTCTTTCACGCTAGCAAAACCCTTGCGTAATCATTTCCAACTATCCTATTCTTCTGGGCTCATTCCGAGCAGTTGGAAAAAGGCATTTATCCAGCCTATACCCAAATAAGGCGAATCCTCCTCTCCCTCCAATTATCGTCCGGTTGCACTAACGTCCTTTCTTTCTAAGGTCATGGAAACCCTGATAAATTATCAGCTTAAGAAATATCTTGAAGACCGAAAGCTTCTTAATGACCGGCAGTACGGCTTTCGAAGCAACAGGTCCACTGGTGATCTGATATCTCACCGAACAGTTGAGAAAGTTTTGGAGAAAGTAAGATTGTTGCACTTAATATTTCAAAGGCATTTGATAAAGTCTGGCATCTTGCTCTTTATCGAAAGTGCGTGTCTTCGGTAGCGATGAATCCCTTCTTCGTTTGATTAGAAACTTTCTTTCGAATCGTTCTATACAAGTTGTATTGGACGGATTCAAGTCTGAAACCCACAATATAAATGCTGGCGTGCCGCAGGGCTCCGTTTTGTCTCCGACCCTCTTCTTCATTTTCATTAATGATCTCTTGTCTGTTACTTCTAATCCAATAAATTGTTTCGCTGACGATAGCACACTTAGCTTTTCGTTTTCGTTTCCACACTCACATGCCTCTTCGGATGTGGAACTGCAACGGCAAAAAATGATAAGCTCTTTAAACTCTGACTCAAAAAGCATTGTACAATGGGAAATTCAAAACCGTGTAGAGTTTAATGCTTAGAAAACTCAATTCTGTCTTGTATCGTTGAAGCGAGATATAACCCCCCTGCCACTGACCATGAATGGTACTTGCATCAGTGAAACCGAACATCTCGAAATTCTCGGTATGTGCATCACCGACCACCTCTGGTGGAATGATCACATATGCGATGTCGCCAGAAATGCCGCAAGATGTTAAGGCTTTTTAAGATGATGCAAGAATTTTCTCTCCCTTTCTGATCTGGCTAACATCTATAAAACGTCCAAAGCTTGAGTACAACTCCCACGTTTGGGCTGATGCTCCAGTAACGTACTTAAGTCTTTTGGACAGAGCATTTAAGATGATTGGTGACCATACCATCATTGGGTGTTTTATGTCATTCGAACATCGATGTAATGTCTCATGCCTCACCATCTTCTTCAGTTATTTCAACGGTATATGCTCTAGAGAAATAGCCAGTTGCATTCCTCCCCTTAAGATATTCAATCGTAATACCCGCGCCTCCAGGATTGCCCATCAAGCCACCCTCGAGCCCAACTTCGGTCGTACAGTCATGTTCAGAGAATCGTTTTTAAGCCATACTACGCAAATGTGGAACTCTCTTCCGCACTTTGTCTTCCCCAGTCAAAGCAGTGTTCAGGAATTCAAGACCAATGTTAACCGACACCTCATCAGCTCGCGCTGTGCTTTGGCATAAAAAGGGAATGAACCCCTTGAGTGCGTGCTGATTATAAAGTTAAAAAAACTCGTAGGTAGCTGAAGTCAATTTTTGAAATAATTTAGTATTGCAAATGTCAAAATTTGTCAGTTCGTTACAGAGTATATCTAATAATGAGTAGGGAAACTCAGAAAAATTCACCTGTTGATTCACACATATTTTCACACAGATATGAGAAATAGATGCCAATGAGAAACTTGTAGGAAGGAAAGGGAGACAAAATAAGGTTTTTTGACAGACACACCCGGTTTTAATTTATCGAATGTTTTTTCACAATTTATGACAATCAAGTCAGACCGCCTTTGAAAATCTATTAGAGAGAAAAAGAAAGAAGCAAGTATAATGTACGTGTAGTCATTTCTTCTTGCGCAGGCAGTTTTACATAAGGAATTGATTTGACTATTTTCACTTATGGCATTTTTGTTGTGTTTTTTCGAAAATTAGTGATTGTTGTAGTGCCAACTACATTTACAAAAGAGTTTCCCTACTCATTATTAGGTTCGTTATCTGAAAAAAAAAAATATATCGAGTTTGTTTTTGTTTACTTTACTTTACTTGGAAGTAAAAAAAAAACACACCTATTGTAATGAGGATGTGTTTATGTACATAAAATTGTTCGTGTTTGAATGTATTCCATTTCAATAAAACTAAATAAATTCTCTTTTATTCAATTTTTATTTATTTGTTTTTCTGTTTAAATTTTAATTTTATGAAAAAATCTTTTTAGTTTTTAATTTAACTTTTATTTAACTGTTTTTTGTTTTATGTTTTTTTTTTTTTAAGAAAAAAGTACTATCCCAATTATCCAGACTGAAAATCGGGAAGATGACGAAAGCTTTAACACTCCTGTTGTTATCAGTTTCTCGCTACGAAATCGGCCAACTCTACTAATAAACGACTACGTTTTTACGAGTGGATCAAGGAAAAAGAATGGAAATTATTGGAGATGTTCAAAACAACAAACGTTGCGTTGCAAAGTTATAGCGAATACAAGAATGATTGGTAATGAATTGAGAGCGCGAGTCAAAAACAAACACAACCATCCGTAAAATCTAATCTTATGGTTAACGTTTTGTAAAATTTAAAATTGTTACTTCAAATTTATAAACAAAAGCCTTGAGTCGTTTCGGAGCAACAGATTACAATCAAGATATGGTGTCAACAGATCTGATATAAGCTGCCAACCGTTTTATTATCTCTTCTCGTTAAGGTAGGAGTGGAAATTATTTTATGAAAAATTTAAATATTGTAATTTATTGACAATGTGATAATGTTGTTAAGCTTTTTGAGAAACTAACAAACTAATACATTTTTTAAAATTCATTTTTGAAAAAGGTTCTGATTAGATATAGATTTCTTGATGCCAAATTCAATTTCATTACATTTCATAACTCCACGAGACGAACACATGTCAAAAATTTTATTGGTTTTTTTTTTTGTTTCAAAATATTCAATAAATGTTTCCAAAATAAGGTTAAAATATAATTTTTGGGATGAAGTGCCTTAAGTGTGGTTAACAAAATAAGTAAACTTAAAGATGATTTTTCTTCGGGACCTAATGATTTACCTGCGATTGTGTTAAAGAAGTGTCTAGCTAATTTGGCCCAGCCTCTTACTACTCTTTTTCAAAAATCAGAAGAAAGGCTGTAAATCAGATATTTCTAACTACAGGCCGATTGCCAAATTTTCTTGCATTCCAAAATTATTCGAGAGTATAATCTTCGACACTATGTACTTTTACTGCAAATCTTTATTTTCCGCAAAATTAGGTTAGGTTAGGTTGTAGTGCCTGTCTAGTTGTTATTGACTCTCTTAGAGCTCAAGGATCCATTGTGATACCACAAAATACTCATGGGAGAGTAATGAACTTAAACAAACCAATTCGTGCTTTTAATGAAGTTAGAGAGTCATTTTGTGTCAATCGTTGCCAGTTCACTGGTATTATCGAAGAAGGGATTACTTACTTATTTATGGTGGCGCTAGAGTCCACGTCGGACCAGGGCCTCACCCAACAAACTTCTCCAGCCAGCTCGGTCCCTGGCTAACTGTCCCCAGTTTCGCACGCCAAGTTGGTTCAGGTCCTCTACCACCTGTGTGCTCCACCGGAGTCGCGGTCTTCCTCGTCTGCGACATCCTTCCGGGTTGGATTCGAAGACTCTACGGGCCGGAGCAATATTTTCCAGGAGGAGGTTTGTTTCACCTTCTTGTAGAACTTTCGAACCTCGTCCCTGTTGTGACATCCCTCTATCTCCTCGATCGCGCGCTTCTCATGCTCCATTTTTTTTTTCTGAGAAGTTTGTGCTCCTGTCTCCTTTTCTGCTCCTAGAGCTCACCAGCTGTTCGTGTCCTTCTTTGCAGTGCCGCTTTGTATGCCTTTTGTTTAGCTGCATGTGCTCGCCGGCATTCATTGTCAAACCAGGGGTTTCGTTGTGGTGGCCGTGTAAACCCTAGCACTTCAGAGGCGGCATCTCTGATGGCTGCTTGGCAGTGTTTGCCACTGTTTCTCTATATTTTGTGCTGGCAGCAAAGGACTTCTGAGGAGATCTTGCGATTGTAGCCGTTTGACGTCGAATTTCCTCCTAGCATTTTCGCATGTTGGCCTTGATCGGGTGGTCCTAGCCGATGTTGGTACCTCGGAATGTGCGGACATCTTGCATGCTACAGAAGTGTCATGCGTTGATCGCAATGTGATCAATCTGGTTGACGGTTGATTGGTCAGGAGATTTCCATGTTCCCTTGTGAATATCGAGATGTGGGAATCGCGTAATTGCTACCATTACGTCTCGCCCCGCAGCGAAGTCGATTAGCCTAAATCCGTTATCGGAGGTGGTGTCATGTAGGCTATGTCGTCCGATTATTCCACCAAAGATTTCTTCTCTACCCAGCTTAGCATTAAAATCTCCAAGGACGATTTTAATGTCATAGCTAGGGCATTGCTCATAGGTCTTGTCGAGGAGCTCGTAGAACCTGCCTTTGGTGTCTTCATCCTTTTCCTCAGTGGGGGCGTGAGCGCAGATGAGGCTGATGTTGGTGAATTTAGCCTTGATACGGATTGTAGTGATGCGCTCATTCACAGAGTTGAAACTCAAGACCCCTGAGTCGACAACTACAAATCCACATCCAAATAGACGCTGATTTTGTTCCCGGTAGCAGTCGCGTAGTAAATATCGCAGTTGTTCATTTTAAGTAGGCCCGGACCATCCCATCGCATTTCTTGGATTGCAGTTATATCTGCTTTATAGCAGTCAAGGGCTTCCGATAGTTGTTCGGCTGCACGTGGCCTGTTAAGGGACCTAACATTCCACGTGCAAAACCGAAATTCGTTGTCCTTAAATCGTTTGCGTGGGTCGTCATCATTAATTCCGTCCATATCCGAGGCTTGTTGGTGGTTCGGAACTATAGTTTCTGTATGTGGCCGGGCAGTCACCCCGACGCACGACCCCCAACCTGGAGGGCCAGGTCTTTAGTTTAACTCTAAGACGAAGAGCCGGCCAAACCGCTCCTTATAGGCCTGGGCTGCGAATATGTCGTAGTAGCCCTATAAGGTGTTCACTAAGTAGTTCATCCTGACTGGAACTGTAGACGCCACCGTTGATTCCATCTTGGGAGTTCTTCCGCTGCCGCCTGCTGAAAAGGAGGCATCCCTTAGTGGACGCATACCTCCTCCCCCTCTCTTCTTTTGCTGCCGCCAACAACTTCCCACTTGGGTTGGAACCCAATCTTCGGTTGAAGGTACTGGGCATCCGATGTTCACCACGGGGAGGTGGAGAGTAGGAGTTGATAGACAGAGGTTTCAGTGGACGCTTGTGTCCACTTGAATGCACGTGTCTACCCTTCGAATATCCGAAGAACTGATTACCGAGATATTTATTCCATCTAATGGAGAGTGCTGGACATGCACATAGAAGGTGTTGGACTGTTTCCTCTTCCTCCTCGTCCATGTAGCTTCTACAAAAGTCATATGTGTAGACTCCTAGCCTCAGAGCATGCCTACCTATGAGGCAGTGTCCTGTTATAATTGTTTGAGAAGATATTTGCATGTAGCAAGTGGTGTAATAACATGGGTTCCTAAAAGGGAATCAACGACCACAAATTTAACTGAATTAGTCTCTTATGCACTAAACTCAACAGAAAGTAAAACACGAGCTAATTCTGCTTTATGTTTCGTCAAACGTTGGCTGGCTTAAGAATTTTCGGATCCTTTCGTTACGAAATCTCTGTATACCACGTTTGTAAGGCCTCAACTGGAATACGCCAGCCAAGATCGTTAAACTGGAATTCAACTTTTCATTCATTTTGTGCTAATACACAAGTTGAAATTTTTACGTTTTCTACTAAATATCTGTTTGAGAAATTTGTTCCAATCAGAACAGTAAAGAAAAAAAATACGGATGTGAATGGATAACCCCGAGGTTGAAGTCTCTTATTGCTGAACGTGAGCATCTTTATTCTCGCCAAAGGCATTTGAAAACTGCTGAAAGTCGTAGACTTTTCAAAGTTTCTCGAACAAAGTGAAACTTGAGATCCGTTTAGCAAAAATGGACTTCTTTCATTCGAAAATTAATCCAAATCTCCAGCCTCGCACCCTTTGGCGGAATCTCCGAGAAGCTGAAGTACATGGGAAAATTAGGGTTGAATGTCCATTTACTTCGGATGATATGAATTTATATTTTGTAAATTCTACTCCTACTTTTTTTGATGGTCCTACGCATCCAATTCGTTTCATTTCACCTTCCACTTCGTCTGACTTGTTTTCTTTTCGTAGCATAAACCTTACCGAGCTCCAGTTCATCTTCTTCTCAATAAAATCAAACTCTGATGGCTCTGATGACCTTTCACCCAAGTTTTTAAAACTCATTTTTCCTTTATTGAAAAATTATGGACTTTTCATTAAAAATACGTGTCTTACAAAATCGGGTTTTCCATTCAAATGGAAAGAAGCAAATGTGTTACCTTTATCCAAAAAAGCCTCACCTGAAAATTTGTGTGATTTTCGTGGAATAAGCATTCTTAATATTCTATGTAAGCTTCTTGAAAAAATAATCTACATTCAAAAACTGGAACATATTGAATCTCAAAATCTTCTCACTCAGTGGCAATCTGGTTTTCGCAAACATCACAGCTGCAACTCTGATATGCTCAAAATCACATCTGACATTAGAACTGAGGTTTACAATGACAATGTTGTTGTACTTGCCCTATTGGATTTCTCAAAGGCATTTGATTGCGTTGATCATACAATCCTTGAAGAAAAGCTTACATTGCAGTTTGGGTTTTGTAGGTCAGCTGTATCTCTTGTTAGTGAGTTCTTATCTGATCGTACTTAGTGTGTTCGAATAGGAGAAACGTTATCTAACAGTTTGTTGGTTACTAAAGGTGTTCCCCAGGGATTGGGTCCCCTGCTATTTGCACTCTTTATTAACGACTTGGCTGGAATTAGTCTTAGTTCTAAAATTCATCTGTATGCAGACGAACTGCACATCGTATTTAAGTCGTCCTATAGGTCTGACTGAAGACCTTATAGTCCGTATTAATGAAGATCTAGGACTTATAAATAGTTGGGCAGCTAACAACAAGCTTCTTCTTAACCCAAATAAGTCAAAATGTATGTACTTCTACAAGGATCCTGAGCTTTGTGACACCAACCCTATCTATTTGAATGAATCTGCTACGTCAAATCAACAACGTCGGAACAATTTTCAACAATACAAACATATTGAAAGCGCTGAGATTAGCAGAAGAACACCAGATTACATGCACTACTAGAGAAATAAAAGTATCGTTTGAGCTTAAAACAAACGGAAATGGTTAATGTTATAAAAAGCTTTTCATTTATTTGGCTTTTCAGTAAAATCTCACAAATCTTTGATGCAGCTGGTAGCAGACTGATAAGCCTGAAATCAGAACGTTCGTGCGAAGAGCTAACAACCCCTCCACAGTAAAAAAAAAAAACTAAGAAGAGTAATGAGAGAGATAGTAGCCTCGGATAATGACCCCCCTCTTATGGTTAGCAGACCCGAAACGACAACGGACTGACTATGCGTTCAGAGTTTGTACCTGGCATGTAAGAACACTCTACACTCCAGGTGTAACTCAAAAACATGAGTCCTCACGCAGCATGAGGCAGGCAATACTGCGCTGCAGGAAATACGACGGATAGGATCAGGGCAATGAAAAGAAGAAATTGCGACATTTATTATAGCTGTCATCAAAGAATGTACATATTGGGATGCGGATGCGTGGTGGGAAATCGGCTTGGATCGGAAGTAATGGATTTCAAGCCAATTAGTGATCGCCTGGCTGCGATCCGCATCAAGAGGAATCTAGCAAGTCTAGCAAGGAAGATTTTTATGACTTCCTGGAAAGAGCCTGTCCAGAGTACGACGCCAAAATCGTACTCCGAGATTTCAATGCAAAAATCGGAAAGGAAGACAACTGATGTCTTCCGACTGATCGATTTTGCTGCAGCTCATAGTCGACGCAAGATCTACACTACACACCAACCTGGCGATCTCCGGATGGTCAAACAACCAACCAAATCGACCATGTGCTAATCGGCGCAAGGCACGCATCTAACATCTTGAACGTGCGCACTTTCCGTGGAGCAAATTTCGACTCTGACCACTTTCTGGTAGTGGCTAATTTAGGAGCTCGACTATCAAACGACAAAAAAACACATGCGGCCCTAAGAAAGAACTTCAACATCAGTTGCCTTGGCACTCCAAAGTAACAGAGACTACAGTGAGCGCCTGATTGAGCGACTTTCCGCCGTCCTCTGAAATACCGCAGATGTCAACATGTTGTGGAACCAATATCGCAACGGAAAACAAGAGCAGCAAGAGAAGAGAACCGAACAAAAAGGAGAAATGAGAAAAAGACCCTGCGAAGTAAAAAAAGAGCATCCGCAGTTTCTCAGCTCAAAGATCTAGAAAAGTCTCGGGCAATGAACAACACCCGGCGTTTCTATAAAAGGTCGAAGCTTCTGGTTTCAGAACCGGTACACAGGCTCTTTACAACAGTGAAGGAAACCTAGTCATCGAAGCACAGGGAATTGAAGATGTTTTCAAGCAGCACTTCGAACGGCTGCTGCGCAATATGTCGAGCGAGCTAATGACCAGAGAAGCAGGGCCAGTCAATGAAGACCCAGTCCCAGCCCCCAGCGCAGAAGAGAAAAAAGAGCCATCCAAAAGCTTAAAAATAACAAGTCCGCCGGGTCGGATGGCATACCTGCGGAACTCTTTAAATATAGAGCTCCATATGCCCCATCTACAAAAAAGGCGATCGTATGTCATACAAAAATTACCGCGGCATATCCTTGCTTAATGTTGCATAAAAAATCCTATCCAACGTACTGTGTGAGCGTCTTAAACCGTTTTGCAACACAATAATCGGCACGTACCAGTGTGGCTTTGGGCCAGGCAGAACAACAATAAACCAATTATTCACACTGAGGTAGATTCTGGAAAAGACCAACGAATTTAAATTCGAAACCCATCATCTTTTCATCGACTTCAAAGCTGCAGTTATGCTATCATCCACCGCCAGGAGCTTAACACACAAGAGCGCACAAACTGATCCAGCTGTACCGCATGACGCTTAATAATATGCAGTGCAGTGTGCAAATGGGTAACAGCTCATCCGAGCTGTTTCAAACATGTGCAGGGTTTAAACAAACAGATGCGCTGTCATGTGACTTCTTCAACAAAGTCCTGGAGCAGATAGTGCGCAAGGCAGGTGTGAGCACGGAAAACTCTATTTTCAACAAGTCAACCCCGCTCATAGGCTATGCGGACGACATAGACATCATCGATCGATCCAAGAGAGCTGTGCTTGAGGCCTTCACAGCGATTGAAGAACAGGCAAAACTCGTTGGGTTTGAAGTGAATGAGGACAAAACAGAGTACATGCTACTAACATTCAAAGCAACATCTGTCCACCGCCAAGGACCAAACCTCACTGTTGGTAGCAGGAATTTCGAGGTAGTTAAGGAGTTCACCTACCTTGGAACAAACATCAATCCCACAAACGACACCTTAGTGGAGATCCGAAAAATAATTACCCTAGCGAACCGCTGCTGCTTCGGTTTGGCCAAACAACTATGTTCAAAACTCCCCACTCGAAAGACAAAATGTCTGCTATACAAAACTTTGATTTTGCCAGTCCAATTCTACGACGCCGAGTGCTGGACGATAAGTAAAAAAGGGGAATTGATACTGGGCACTTTCCAAAGAACAATTCTTCGACGGATTTTCGGTCCCGTATAAGAGGATGGCGAATGGAGGAGAAGGTTAAACCGAGAACTGTATGAGTTGTACCAAGATGCGGATGTAGTCCAGTAGGCCAAGAAAAGACGACTACATTGGATCGGTCACATCAAGCGAATGGACGACAACGCTCCAGCAAGAAAGTCTTCTCATCCCAGCCCCCAGGTTCGAGACGTCAAGGAAGACCGAACCTACGGTACAAAGACCAAATGACTGCGGATGCCAGAGCGCTTGGTTACGGCGACTGGAGAATGCTTGCGAGGGACCGTTCACGATGAAAGGCTGCAATATCTCAGGCTGAGATCTTTCATGGATTGTGAGCCGGATAAATAAGTAAGTAATGTGTAATGATCCTGTAAATAAAAATATTTAGAGTATGTAGCTAAGTTTTTCTTTTTCTCCACTCTGCAAACGCTCTCTGAAACACAAAATAAAAGCTTATAATTTCAATATTTCATAATTCGGAGAAAGATGAATGCAATCTAGCAGAAAACACAACTTAAATATTGTCGAAATAGCAAGTAATCATGTTCTCATAGAAAATACAATCCACTCATAAAATTTTTCTCTGCATAAAAATGGTGTGAAGCTATTTTTTTTTAACACTTTTTCCTTCTTTTGTTTTTTTATTTTATTTTTTATGGTGAACGTAGAACCATATTGTTCAAATGTTAATTTTTTTTTTTTCAGAATATAACATCCCTGTTGTAATTGGTTTCTCACAACGAAACCGACAGACTTTGATAGTAAACAACCACGTTTTTACGAGTCAGAAGGGCAACTATTGGAGATGCTCGAAATATCAGAAATTGCGTTGCAGGGCCATAGTACGTGCAAAAATGATTGGCAAAGAATTGAGGGCCCGTGTAAAAAATGAACATTGCCACGATTAAAGTGATTTGTATATGTATACCTACTTTTTGGTCGTTTTAAACTATAATTATTTATTTATTTATTTATTCATATTTCACATTAAGAAGAGACTAACAATACAATTTTAAAATAATAAATTACAATATTTAATGTTTTTTTTTTTATTATTAATATTAACATAACCGTAAGCATCATTGGTCAGATGCGTTAAAAGACTATATTTGAATGCATTGGTGTTAATTTTGAACAACATTATTTAATAATTTGTTAATTTGAACAACGATAACAAAGCATTTATTTAAGGGGGACATGACGATCATTAATTATGAATACTGTTTTTATAAATAAAGTTTCCTAATAGAGTAATGAAGCGGTTACTAATTTATTCGTATAGTAGTCGTTCCGGTATTTTATTTTTGCAAGCAATTTTTTTCTTTCTATTGAAAGTAAACGAAATGTTATTGAAATCAAAAACAACAGAGAAGAATTTGTACTAAAAGCCTATAGGCGAACGCTATTGACTCAGAAAACCTCGCCTGTTCTGAAATCAAACAAAGAATCTTCATGCTTCTTCGGAATTAAAAAAAAAAAAACATCGAGTAGTAAAGATTCTTCGACGACCCCGACAGTGCTTTGTTTAAAAAGTATTCGAATATTATCCTGAATTAAAGCTCGAAAGTGGAAGGCCGTGCCTCAGATGGAACTGGCAGATGGAAGATCCCGACCGTAATGCAGTGTTTAATATGTAAGTTAGCCAAAGGTTGAAAGGTTGAAGAAAACAAAGTTAAGATATCAGATATACTTTAACAAACAATCAACTATTTCATTGTTCCTGCCTTCCATATCATTTAAGACATAGTTTCCAACCAAATAAGTGAAACAATAAATTGAAACAGTAATAGAAATACATTCCTCAGTCCTGTTATTACAAGGAAAAACTGTTTGAATTTATTAATTGTGTTTTTGAAAGTGGTCACTCGGGCGGATACTTGTTATTTTTACTTAATAATTGTAATGTTTCGGTTCTTGGTAGATTTTTACTGAAAAATAACTTTGTACTTTCAATTGTACAAATTAATACCTACAATTTCTTTGATTTCGCTAATAAAATTTTTGTTTGTTTCTTTTAATTTCAGATATCAAGATACAAGACTTTAAATCGATAATCAACTCAGTTTTTAGTGAAAATGAGGACACTGCTGGTGAGTCAGAGTACAATATCTTTGAAAAATAAACTTAATTAATCTTACACACACTTCGTTTCAACTAATTAAGCATTGTGTGCTTATTCAGTTGAAGTTCTGAGGTATGTTGTCCATTATTTCTTTAACTTTGATTGTTAAAGTACCATTTGATGATGCTAACTATTTGCTAATTATGTTGAGAAAACAAAGCAAAAAAAAAACAGTTTAAAAAGTACCGCTATTTTTCTCCTCGGTGTCTTACAAAGCTTACCATATGGTTAAACTAAGTTTTCTATTGCGCCAACTGAATAAGCACACGATCATTCACTGTCATTATCTTCATTGGATATGAGTCTTAAGCAAAGGTTAAATAAGTAAAAGGATAGGAAACAAGGCTGTAAACACCATTTAAAAGCCCCAAAATGTAAAAGAAAACAGATCAGTGGCCTGTGGTGCAATTTTCTCTGGCGTACCTCAGATTCCCGATGAGAATTTAAAATCTACGTTCAATTTACTCTGTAATGCACTACAAATTAAACCACCGAAAGTAAACAACATTTACCGTGTGCGCACACGATCAAACTCAAATTCGAATGACGCTCCAATTGTTATCAAATTTTGTTCACCATATGAGCGCAATTTTGTATTGAAGTCAATTGCAATATTTCATAAGCAAGTACAGCGTGAACTTTGTCTGCAAGATATCGATATTAACTCAACTAAAACTCTCTATATGCGCGAGGCCCTTACTAAAAACAATTACAACATCTTTCAACACGATGAGTCTTAAAAAACAAAAACAATTGTCATTGGTCTACACATTAAGAAGGCTTGTCTATATAAAACGCACGAAGAATAACCCAGCTGTGAGTATTGAGTGCATAGAAGATTTAGACAGGGATGCCAACTTAACAAATCAATTAATTTCTGTTTAATTATTATAAATTATTATTATTACAATAGGGACGCTACAAAAGTTTTCTTAAATAAAACATAAACGGTTTTGGATATCAATGAAATTCTTTATTCCTGAAGTACATTTCATGCCATTACGTATGGATTTCGATTTCTTTTGCATGGTCACCACGGGCACGCTTGCAGAAGTCCAAACGCTGAACCCAATTTTCGACGGTTTTCAAGCATAAATCAACCGATACTGCTGCAATTTCACGTTCGATATTCGTACGAAGTTCATCAATAGTCGCTGGCTTGTTAGCATAAACCAAAGATTTGACGTAGCCCCACAGGAAATAGTCTAACGGCGTTAAATCGCATGAACCAGGCGTCCAATTCACAGATCCATTTCTGGAGATAATGCGCTCATCGAACTTCGTTCTCAATAATTCGATTGTTTGGCCCGTTGTGTGACATGTGGCACCGTCCTGTTGAAACCACATATCGTCCAAGTCCATATCATCCAATTCATTCCAAAAATAATCGGTTAGCATTGAGCGGTAGCGATTCCCATTCACAGTAACGTGCCGGTCTTGATCATCACGGAAGAAGTACGACCCAATGACACCACCAGCATGTAAACCGCACCAAACAGTGATTTTTCAGGATGTAATGGTGCCTCGAGAAGCACATGTGGATTGCTGCCTGACCAATAACGCATATTTTGCTTATTGACGAATCCATCGAGCCAGAAATGAGCCTCATCGCTGAAGATGATTTTTCGATGATCATTTTCAAGTTGTTGCTCAGCCCAATTCACGAACATACGACGCTTCTGGTGATCAAGCGGCTTCAGTTCTTGCGTCAATTTGATCCTGTAAGGATGTAGGCCAAAATCTTTTCGCGACATTCGCCACAACGACGTCACAGAGATGCCCAACGCTTGAGAACGACGTGTGAGAGACTGATTTGGGTCTTCCGCAAATGATGCGCTAGCGGCAGCAATATTCTCGACACTACGGGCACTTCTTTGTCTCACTGGCACGGATTCAAATTTTTCCACTAGACGCTCAATTGTTGATCTGGCAGGACGATTATGACGACCTTAAATTGTACGTAGCGCTCTTAAAGTGTTGACCACTGACTTTCGGTACTAAATTTTAATAATTTTGACTCGTTGTTGGATCGTACACCTTTCCATGATGAAATGGCAAACCTTACTGAAGAGAAACGTCAAAAGATCGGGAAAAAATATGGTGTCGTTTGCTGTCCCTATCGGCCTACTTTTGTAGCGTCCCTATTGAAAAACCCTTTATTATTCGTATTTTTCTTTTCTCTTCATTTTTCCTCATCAACCGACTTTGATCGCGAAGCATTTAGTAGAGGTTTGTTTAAATTTATAGATATTTCTTCCGAAGATGTGGTCGAAAGTGTCCTGTCTATAAGGTCAAACGCAGTCTGGCTAGATCAAATGCATCCTACATTTCTTGAACTTTTGTTGCCAGTGCTACTACCATATATTACACATATGTATATTTAATTCAATTCTTTCCACAAGTGAGTTTCCATCTCAATGGAAATGTGCAAAAATTGTGCCGGTTCCTAAGACTTCTAAATGTGATGATTTTAGACCAATTCCTATTCTACTTTTTCTGTCTTAGGTATTTGAAAAGATTATTCAAAAGCAAATAAGTAGATTTCTATGTCATGAAAATTTATTGACATCTAAGCAGTCCGGTTTACGTAGGGGGAATAGTTGTATTACAGAGGATATTCGGAAAGCTAGTTCTTCTAGACTTTTCAAAGGCCTTTGATATGGTTAACCATTCAATGCGGGCCCGCAGCGTCACTGCAGTCTCAAAAAATTGCATTTGCGTCATTTCATCGAAAGTTTTCATCAAATTGAAAGGGCAAATATGGAATATTTGTTGTTGGGCTATTTGTATTGGTGATTTGACACCAACTCTATTAAAGTCTAATTTTCTTTAGTTTTATTTTATTAAAGTCTATGTTTTATTTTAACAATCTGTCGCAAACATCCAACAGCATCAATGACGCTTTACTCTTCGAACATGAGTCGATGAGGTTTGACGTTTCGAACATTGAGGGGTAGCTTACATGAGAACAACCACACAACCAATTATAACAACTCAAATATTTTTCAGTCATTGAAAATAGTTAAACAATGAAATGATGACTAAAATAGACCTTTTTTAGCCGATATGGCCATTTAATGGATGACATTCAATAAGGTCGTTTCTTTTTAAGAAAAACAAACTGAAAAGCTGACTAGGTGCGTTTATAGACAGACAGGTAGAGGGACGGACGGAATCGTTGAACCCATTTTTTTTTCAAATTCTCTTCTACCGTAATGTCATATTTCAGCAAAGTCTCGAGTTAACATTTTTTTAACTAATCCAAAACATGCCATGCAACATGCAAACATGCAAATACCCTATATTTCATATATTGCAAGCAAAAACTACAATAAAGCGATACGCTGTTGTTTTAAATAGTGTTTACGTGTTGCTTAACACACTCTTCTCTTTATTTTTAGGACTTACATAGTTTTTTATGGACGTAAATATTTATGGTTTAAATTTTAAAAAAATCTCATTTCAGATCGCGATTATGATTTTAAATATCCTCACTTTTTACTGCAACGGGACGAAGGTAAGTTAGAAAAATAAGTTA
Organism: Sphaerophoria rueppellii; assembly: GCA_920937365.1. NCBI lineage: Eukaryota > Metazoa > Arthropoda > Insecta > Diptera > Syrphidae > Sphaerophoria > Sphaerophoria rueppellii. Next base: position 84,954,353 of record CAKKXW010000003.1, read on the forward strand.
AGTTATAAAACGAGATAATGATGTTATTGTTCAACGTTTTCTTTTAGTTATAGAAAATGATGAGGACTTCAATATTCCTGCAACTTTTGGCTTCTCCACAAAATCGAAGACAACTCTTATTATTGGAAAACACCAGTTCCTCAGATGTTCGAAAAACTCATGGCGATGTTCGCACTTCAAAAAACATAAATGCAAAGCTTCGGCTCTGACAAAAATGATTGGCAATCAACTCAAATGTCGATTAAGAAATTCTCATAATCATTATTAAAAATCGTGTTGTTTTTTTTTAAATTTCAACAATTGATACGATACGCAGGCAATTGACACTTAGTGTGGGAATATTTATTATTATTAATGTATTTTTATTTATGAACTGGGCAATTGGTCGAGACCTTGCTGACTGTAGGAATTTACGTGACTTATGGAAGATTGTTCGCGAAATCAATATAAAATCAAATAAACAAGCCACTCCATCAGTTAATATTGACAACTTCCTCGAACACTTTCGAACGCTGACAGAAGCTAGTTATGCCTCATCTTTATCAGCAGAATGAAGAGCTTGATGCACCTTTTTCTTGTTTGAAAGTTCAAACAGTGTTGAATGAGTTGCAAAACAACAAGTCACCAGGATCTAACGGAATCCCTCAAGAGTTCTACAGATCTTTAGTACCACTCTCTTCGTTGAATACCTAACAAGTGTTAGCCAACTGGGAGGAGGAAAACAACTCTACAATTCATCAGATTTATTCGCTTACAAATATAGCTGAAATATTTATGGGATCAAAAGAGAAACTGTACGCTTTTTTATAGACTTCAAAGCAATATTTGATACTGTCGATAGAAAAGCACTGATGTTGAAGGTCTATAATAAAGGAATCTCGACAAAGTTTGGAAACATTTTGGAACAATTATACGACTCAACAACTTCTGCAGTGACCCTTGGGAGCAAATTATCTATTCTAGTAGAGATAGGGCTGAGACAAGGCTGTTGCCTAAGCCCTCGACTCTTTGCTTTGTTTATTGATGACATAGAAGAAGTTCTACAAGGAAGAGCTCGAGTTTCACCAGGTCTTCTAATATAAGTACTAATGTTCGCAGACGATATCGTTATCATTGCAGAGTCAACTGAAAGTCTCCAATGAATGATAACTCGATAATTCGAGTACTGCAATAAATGGAGACTTCAAGTGAATCTAGACAAGTCAAAAATTATTATTTTTCGCAAACGGAGGAGGACAAAATTGTCGCAGAGAAAATTGGAAGTTTGGAGATCCCAATATCGAAATCGTGATTTAATATAATTATCTTGGTATGCAGATTTCTAGAAATCCTAACCTTAAGAAACACATAACTGGAAAATTGGGTAAGTCAAAAAATGCGCTAAATGCGACTTGGAGAAATGTGATGTACAGCAAAAATGTACAGCAAAATATGAAGCTAGATATCAAATTTTCAAACAATGTTCTACGCTGCACAAGTCTGGGGACACAAAGAATTTGAAGAAGTGGAACAGGTTCTTAGATATTTTTTGAAATGCACGCTTAAACCATATCCTTTTGCTGTAAACAAGTCTCTCTCCGTTGTTTATCTCGACCCTCAAAATGCAGGTTGACTATATACTAAGGACTCTTAAAATAGATGAAAGAAAATTACTTAAGCAGATAACAATGCTGGTGAACAGGAAGATAATCTCCTGGTTTGAATCCTGCAGTAATTAAGCCCAGTACTGTGAACACTTTCTATCTCTTCAAGATACTTCGACTGGCACATGGAAAAGCCAACTCTACAACCTAATCAGCTTAGTAGACGAAAAAAAGCGGAAAGATCTTATTTAGAAAGCCGGAAGCTCGTTTCATAGAAATATCTATTCACAGCTTGAGTACAACTTAGCAGCTAATAACTATTTCAAGACGGAGTTTTCAACCGACCTCATGTCAGTTGTTTTAAAAACACGAGGAGAGATACTCTCCCTGAATCATATTCCTCACAGGAGCGATTTACAAGAAACTAGCGACTTGTGCAACCTCAGAGAAAGAGAGAACGTTTTTCATTTTGTGGGCAGATATCCTATACTTGTTGAAACTAGGCGAAGTGTTTTTGGAAAGAACTACCTCAATGAGGCTGAAATTGTCGATATCCTTAATGTAGGAAATAACTGGGTGAACCTGTACAGATACGTCAAAATAGCACTTAGCTACAGAGACGAATAGTCACTGAACTTTTTAAAAATGAATGAATGAATAAAAATACATTAATAGTGTAGGAAGTAGGAATATAAATTTAAGAATTTTAATTCACAATCGATATTAAAATTATGCTGTTCTAAGCTTAATATATTGCCGTGCATAATATTGTTATTTGTCTGAATAAAGTAAAAACAAAAACCACGTTTATGAATGTTTAAAGACAAATAAAAATAATATTCTTATTCAATAATAAACACGCAACCTTTTCACGTTATTTTTTCTAAAAAGATGAGTTTCCAGTCTCAAGGTAACTATTTTTACAAAATTATGATTTAAAACGCCATCCTTACACTTCTGTTTTCTTTCTATTTCAGATAACGGATTGAGTATTATTTATTATACGATCTCGTGCTGTTTGGGTTATTGTATAAAACCAATATAATTACTTGGCGTTGATACTTTTTCCCTTTAATAGGTGTGTATTTTTGCACGCGTATTATATGCTTAAAATGAACAGTGCAGTTGTTTCAGTAATTTGGCATCACTTTCACTAGTTGAAGGTGTAAAAACGCCAAGAGAAAGAAGAAGAACGTCAGCGGGAATTTTTCTCCAGAGAACAGAAAAGAAGCAAACCAAGAGAATGAAGAAAAGCGATCTGGATAGAGAAAGAGAAACGAAGGTACGGAACAATACAAAAGTGACCACGGTTTTCCTTGATTTAAAATAAAACGAGAGCAAATTCATAGCTTGCTTGGATAATTGTAAAATGAAATGAATTTCGGAATGAATTGTTGACATTGACAAATTCATCGCAAAGAATGAAAAATATATATGGAAGCATTGTTTTTATATCCGCTTATTTCACAAGCGTGTATAATTGGGTTTGTTGGATGTGCGCTCTGCGTCGCTCGATGTCGCTCTTTTTTCGGCCCTGTGCACTCCGTGCTCTCTGTGTGTGTTTAGTGCTCGCACCGGGAGTGCTCTGAATCGCCCCAAGTTTTTTTTTCGGGGCGCGAATTTCGGAGCTGTTCGAATCAGCTGTCGCTATACAACAAAGGGAAAAAACTGAGCACTACTAACGCGTTCGATGTGAAACCAAACCCAGAGATTTTTTTCAGTTTTTTGACAGCTCCGTTCACAGTATGAAAAGCACCGGAACGCCCCGGATCTGGGTATATCGAGCAAACCTATTACTGCCGCTAACTAAGCGGATTTAGAAATTTGTTGTTGTTGCATTTTGTTTGTAAATATTTTTGTAAGCGTATACACGCTTGCAAAAAATACACCTAATATCTTAAACGGTTGATATGATTTTGTAAGAGCATTTGTCATTGTTTTGAAATCATTTAAATTTGTTATTTTTAGATCTTGATTTATCTGGAGCAAAATCTTAACAAAAGAATCTTAGAAATATACATTTGTATCTACTTTGGTTTTGTTTCTTGTTTTTGTTTTTTTTTTAATGAATTCCGCTTTTAATTTTACAATTTTTCTTATGAGTTTCTTTGTTTCTTTTGATTTCAGATGTCAAACCCGACCTCAGCATGATAACTAATACAGTGCATAGCCAAAATGACAACAGTGGTAAGAATCTTTGAGTGAAACGTCTTAAATGTGACAGAAGCTTGTAGCATTGTATCTGCTAGATATAAGGTCCGTTCGCGTACCCTACTTACACAGTCCAATCTTACGAAAAATGACGAAACCTAACCAAATCCTGTTCGCGTACTCAAAAAATTGTTAGCTTTTTGTAAAAGAGAGCACTGACGAGAGAGTAAAATCTTTCCCTAACCTACGAATCTTAGCCCAAGTTTCTTTGGGCTGATTTGTGAAAAGTGTCAAATTTGATTGAGAAAAAAAATTTTTAGGAGAAAAATATTTCCCCTATCTGCCGATTTTCTTGTGGCAGTTTTTGTAAGAAGTACATTGAATTTTGTTGACGTTTGACATAATTGTTGCAAATTATATCAATGCTTTGAAGAAGTCAGATTAGCCAGAGGTATGAGAGCTCCACTACTGCGCTGCGTAAAATAATTGCTTCTTTTATGCAGCTGTAGTGACACCTTGACCAAAAATCTTATAGAAATAAAGCATAAGGTTGAACGGTGAACGGTAAGTTGAGAGAGACCGACATCTAAGACCGACTTTCAATGTTTTTTGAAAATTCACCTTTACTATAGGTTGGCAGATAGAAATGGCTGTCCCACTTCCGTGTACGACACAATTAGCACTGAGTTCGTCGTTTTGATACCATACCTCATGAGATTCTATAAAAAGATTTCGATGGGTTAGGTAGTAGTATTAATCTCCCTACACTACGGCCTATTGTCTAATAGTGCCATCTAGTTTAGGAGTGCTGAAGGGGGGGGGGGGGGGGGCGTAAAGTTCCGTAATACCGTTGAAGAATTCTTTACCTAAGTGGAGTGCTCTTTTTCTAGCCAAGACCGGACAATGGCAGAGAAAGTTTGGGAACGTTTCCTTTTCATTCTGGTCCTCACAGCAACGGCAGAAAGATTTATGTGGTATTCCCCATTGGTCAGGATAAAGCCCTTCACAACTCCAAGAGGAGTATATATTCTCACAGTTGTGAAGGGCTAATCCTTGCTTAGCTAGATCATCTGCCTTCTCATTTCACTCATAGCCCCTATGGCCCGGTATCCAAATAAGAGTGACGCTCTTATTCCTTGAGGGCTTCTTTGCATTGCTGGACCAGTTTAGAGGATGATAAAGCTGAACAATGGCTTTAAAAGCTGCCTGACTGTCAGTTAGTATAGCTTCATTTTGGTTCTGGCGGATATCTTTAAGGGTTATACAAGCTTCCCTTATCGCTAACAGTTCTGCTTGGTATACGCTGAAGATAACTGTACCTACACGGCATTCCATCTTTGAACCATCCGTGAAGATAGTTGTGTCGAAGTCTTCCATCACATCGCCTTCCTCTCAATGGATTCTTGACGGGAATAAAACTCTAAACTTCTGAGGTGTTTAGGGTAGGGATGTAGTAATCGGTGATTGTAGATAGGATGTCTGATGGTATCAGGCGTGTTTGGTTGCATTGCCCGTAGGATCTGGTTTTCCAGCAGCCTATTTCCTTAAGTCTCAAGATACTGCAGGACACCTGATATTTAATAAAAAGGTCAATCGGAAGAAGGTCCAGGATGACGTTAAGTACATCTTATGGGTTCACCTTTACTATATAGATAATATAATTCCTGTTATTGACTTTTTTGACGACTATAAAGAAACATATGGAACTGGAATCCGGGCCTGAGGCGGCTGATAGTACAACATTTGATAAACCCAGCGATCAATAATTGACAAAATAATTCTAAATTTGTTTATTTACTTTCAGTCAATGATGACGACTTCAATATTCTTGCAACATTTGGCTTTTCTGCAAGATGCAAGACAACTCTAGTTATTGGAAAACATTCGTTCCTAAACGTTTCGAAGAACTCCTGGCGTTGTTCACGATACATGAAGCACAAATGTAAAGCAACAGCTCTAACAAGAATGATTGGCAATGAACTCAAGTGCCGACTGCGAAATTCTCATAATCATTGTTGATTCATCGTTTAGTTTTAAAACCTTGAAAATAATATGGAGCTAAAATTAAAAATAATTCGTGAAGTTTTCTACCAGAATGTTTGCATTTTATATCATGAATTTTTCAATTTGTCAAAAAATTAATGAATTTGTCTAGTTTTTTTAAGAAAATTGTTTGGAAGTTGTAGAAGTTATACCAATAAAAACATGAATTTAATATTTTCCTAATAGCAATGGGGATAACTTTAAGAAGGGCCACTCGGACGTATACTTACTATTTAGTTTTACAAAAATTAAGTAAGTTTTATAAAACACAAACCGACACATTCCTTTAGTTCTAAGTACACAATAAAAGAAACCAGGTTTGTATATCCGATTTGAAGTTGGTAATTATTATGTTTTCTAGTAAATAGTGTATAGAAGTTACAAATTTAGAATGAAAGCAAAAGAACAACACACAACTTAGCGCCGAAATAAAACAACAACCAACAGCAGCCATCAATAGCAGCATAAAACTAAAATGAAAACAACAACAAACAACAACCGCCGTCAATAGCAGAGTACAAAATGGAACAACAACAAACACACGAACAACTAAAACAGACAAGCAGCAACACAGAAGTTTCATGGTCGTTACATTGGTACTTTTCTGTCTTCTTTCAATTCACTCGTACTTGTTACTCAAAAAATATGAAGTAGGAGTGAAATCGACTATAAAAATCAGGGGCCGAATTACGGCATCCGTTATCGAATAATATACGATGAGCTGATACACTAGTACAATAATTTAAATTCTCTGATCAGCTATCGAGTGTAATTTCATTCGACACACAAACACCTCACTGATGGGGCAGCTTGCAAAGAAAAAACTAATTTTTTTTCTTTGAGTTATCTTATTATGAAATTGTTAACTAATAATTTAATAAGGTCAAGATTTTCCTCTCCAAAGCTTCACCAATCTCGTCTTTTGTTAACAGTCAAACTGTGTTTTTTCATAAAAAAAAAAATAATATTTCTGCCTTCATTATTTCCTTCAAGTTTTGTTTATTTATTTGTCAAACCTCTCAAGATTCCTTCAAAACAAATAGAGACTCGATTAAACTACTACATTTTTTTATTCTTAAACGATACGTGACCTATCGAATGTCATAATTCCAATGAGGTTACTCGTTCGTTCGATAACTGATGAGACTCACTCACTCGATAACGGATGCCGTAATTCGATACCAGACTTTATTCGGTCGTCGACCGTCTAGGTGCTTTCTGTACAATAAATATTTTTTATTTAGAGTGTTCCTGAGGCATGTTTTGGTTAGCGCCATAAGAAGACTCGAATAAACTGCGTCAGCTTTTATCGCCTTGACGTGGTATTAAAACCCACTTTTCCGTCAAGGCTAGGGAAATTATCCCACTGTAGTATTAGTAGTAGATATTGTTCCGACTAGAGATTAAATCCCATATACCATCGGGACTAGGGAAATTATCCCATTGTAGGGATCGCTTCAACTAGGGATTGAATCCCATGTACTGTTGAGGCTAGGGGAAATACCCCACTCTTGGTATCGCCTAGACTAGGGATTAAATATAATCTTTCCGCCAAGGCTACGGAAGTTATCCCTTTGTAGTATAAGTAGTATTATTATTGTTCCGACTAGGGAATGAATCCCATGCTCATACACTATTGGAACTAGGGAAATTATCCCACCGATCAATTCCTAGAACTAGGGATTGAATCCCATCCGCAGCCGTTTGTTCTGGGAATCCGCCGGCCGTTAATAATCTGTATGACTTCAATAAAAAAAAGTTGAATCAAATCTTTCTTTAAAAACCGAGTTTTATTTGTTCTTTCCTCGGAGAACCTGGACCCGCTGACCTACCTTCAACGAGAAGTGTGAAATTATTTTTCTAACTATTTATTTTGTTTCTTTAATTACAGATACCAAATCAAACTTCCAGATGATAATCAACTCTGTTTTTAGTCAAAATCAAAATGCTTGTAGGTACTTTGTAGTGAACATCGTTAAACTCTAGCAGAAACTTGAAGATATTTCTAAATTTTAACCAAAAAACCATTGCAGGTCCTGCAACTGATCACGAATTCAAATATCCTCACTCTGTGTTTAGGGATGAAAGAAGGGATGAAAGTAAGTCATGGTTTCATGTAACAAAATAAAAAGAAAACATTTTTATGGTAACGTTCAATCTTTGTTTTTGTTTCAGTAAATGAAGAAGATTACAATATTCCTGCAACTTTTGGCTTCTCGAAAAAATCCAAGACAACTCTTGTCATTGGCAAACACTCGTTTCTAAATGTTTCGAAAAACTCATGGCGTTGTTCGCAATTCATAAAGCATAGATGCAAAGCTTCAGCTCTTACAAGAATGATTGGCAACGAACTTAAATGCAGATTAAGAAATGTCCACAATCATGAATGAAAAACATGTTTTTATTTCATAACAACGGAAGTTTTGAAATGTTGCTCAAACTTAATTTAAGGTATATCTACTGGTGACTTGCAATTTTTTTCGGTATGTTCCCTATTTACAGTGGTTAGCTTCAATCGATAGTTTTTTCTGAAGGCGAAGTAGGAAGGGATTTTATATCACAAATTAATTAATTTTATAACTTACCCTTTGCAGCTCAAATTAGTTTTTTTTTTTTCTTTAGTTATTAATTTTATTACCTTTAATTGAATTAACAGTTGCGGTTTAAAAAAATAGAACCATGGAAATATTCTCCCAGGATACTTTTAGCGGTTAGTTATTGCGATATGAATGGATATTTGACTTACAGCCTGATTCTCTCCCTTGTGAGAAATCACAAGTCATAAGCCCTTGTGACTATTTCTTGTGAGGATTGTTGTGATTCGATAACATTTGTCGGTTTCTCCCATAATCCGCACAAGAAAAGTCACAGCGAAACTCACCCCAGACATCAGAATGTTCGGAGATCCAGAGAAAAGAAAAAGACCAATATTTATAGAAGAATTTTTCTCTCAAAGTAGCCCAAAGCGTTTTCATCGGATGTTGTCATGGTCCATGCCTCTCACTTTAGTTGCTCGGGAGAAGATTTTACTACTCAATTGCCTTCTAAGTCCAACGAAGCAGCGATCGGCAAGAGTGATTCTTCGTTTGATTCCAGCGGTGGTATTGTTGTCTCAGTTAATAGCGGATCCTAGGTAGACGTCCTTAACTACCTGGAAGTTATCTGTCTGTGTTGACGTTTGCTCCAAGACGTCGATGTGGTTGTCCTTTCTTGTTGACAGCATTACCTTGGTCTTGCCCTCGTTAACCGCTAGACCCATCTTTCTGGCCTCCGTCTCAAGACTCACAAACGTTCCACTGACATTACACATCACGCTGTGTTCTTCCAATTATGTCAATGTCGTCTAAGTATCCTAGCAGCTTGACGGACTTTTGAAAGATTGTGCCTTTGGAGTTGACGTTGTGGCTTTGCACAACCTTTTCAAAAATGATGTTGAAGAAGTCGCATGACAGCGCATCGCATTCTCTAAAGCCTTTTTTGACATCAAATGCATCCATTAGGTTTTTTTCCGACTATGATGGAACAGCGTGAGTTTTCCATTGTCATCTTACACAGACGGACGAGTTTTCTGGGATGCCAAAACTAGACATTGCTCTATATTTGGTCGCTATAGACGCTGTCATACGCGGCCTTGAAATCGATGAAAAGGTGGTAGGTATCGATTTGAAGTTCCTAAAGCTTCTCCAAGACCTGCCATAGGGTGAATATCGATGGTGGACTTTTTGGGTCTGAAGCCACACTGATAAGGACCTATCAGGTTGTTGACGAAGGGCTTCAAACGTTCACACAGCACGACAGACAAGATCTTATAGGCGATGTTAAGGAGACTTATATCTCTGTAGTTGGTACAGTTCAGGGGATCTCCTTTTTTGAGGATCGGACATACGATGCTGAGGTTCCATTCGTCGGACATGCTTTTCTCCGACCAAAGATGAGCTGGTGCATTCTCCCAACCAAATCATCTCGAACTGCTTTGTACAGTTCGGCGGCTAGCTCGTCTGCTCCAGCGGCTTTGTTCGCCTTAAGTTTAGATATCGCTATCATTGTTGGCCTTCTGCACCCAAATTTAATGGTTCTGTATTGCTGACTGAGTTTTGATCTGTCATCGCCATTATACAGCTTGGAAAGTGGTCTTTCCATATCCTCAGCACTGACTGCGGTTCCACTACGATGTTCCCGTGATGCTCTCTACAGGCCTCAGTTCGGGGTGTATAAGCCCTGGAGGATTGTTTCACCTTTTTGTAGAACTTTCGAACCTCGTTCTTGTTGTGACATCCCTCTATCTCCTCGATCACGCGCATCTCATGCTCCCTTTTTTTCTTTCTGAGAAGTGTATGCTCCTCTCTCCGTGCATTCAAAGTGATCTTAACATCAATGATCTTAATCACAAATTTGCAGCTACACCCTATACGACAGCCCCTCAAGTATACGAACCGCTGAACAACTTTCCAACGCCGCCGTCCACGGATTCGTAGTTTAGTTTTGCCTGTGTGAGCAATATTGACGTGGTTGAAAGTTTAATTGCAGTGAAATCCTCTGCTGTTGGAGTAAGGGCTTCAGGATATTCGATAAAAATATCGGTATCGTATAGTATCGTAATCGACACGATATCGATTACCTGCGATACTGATATCGATACGATAAATGTGTCCATAAAATTGTCGATATTATTGTATCGCCGATAAGCACTGGCCGATAATTATCGAATATATCGTATCGACTGAAAGAATTCTATTTTCGACACTGCGTGCGCAAAATTCGAATCTTCTTTCAATAGCATTTACTAATAGTAGTTTCCTTGCAGTAATAAACATATTTGATTGTTTTTTTTACGCGTTCGCTCTTGCTTTCATTGTCGATTGTCTTTTGTAAGAACCCGATGAACATCGATACTAGAACGAAACGCGTCATTTGTTTTCGAGACATGTTAGTAACCTATAAAAATAAAGTCTGTTAGGGGTTGGAATATCAAGCCTAAACCAGAAAAACAAATTACGCGAAAAGGTACACCGTTCTATATTTTTCTCTTAGAACGGTGATGGGATTGTGAGCTTTCAACAAATGTTAATTTTAAATTGGGGGTTCAGATAGTCTATAATCAAATAAAATAAATTTTGAATAGCTTGCGTTTCACTTTTTGCCTCGCTTAAATAATAATGAACATCTTTTTCTTATTTCGATATTTTATCGAGTATCGTATCGTATAAATTTGTCTTAAAATTATCGCCGATATCGATACGATACGATAAAATAATTTGTTATTCGATACGATACCGATTCAATCGAAAAATATCGGTATCGTATCGTATCGTGAAGCCCTAGTTAGAGTCGATGAATTGAATCCAATGTTTCTAAAGGCCATATTACCACTGCTTCTGCCTTATTTCACACATGTAATCAATTCGGTGCTTACTAATGGAATTTTTCCAGTTGAGTGGAAAAAGGCCAAAATTATTCCCATTCCCAAAAACTCGCTATGTGATGAATTCAGGCCCATATCAATACTTCCTTTCCTTTCAAAAGTCTGGGGAAGCTTAATGCAAAAACAGTTATATGACTTTATTACCCGCAACAACCTCTTAGTTGACATCAAATCAGGTTTTCGTTCACATCATAGCTGTACAACCGCACTTGACAAAGGCGACGTAACATTCTGAGTCCTTTTAGATTTTTCCAAGGCTTTTGACATGGTAAATCCCTCCGTTCTCCTGCATAAATTACGTGAGAGGTTTAATTTATCTTCCGACGCTATTAAACTCATTTCATCTTTTCTTAGCCATAGGAAGCAGGCCGTAACTGTGAATAACAATGTGTACAACAAGGAGTTCCTCAAGGATCAATATTGTCCCCTCCAAGCACTTTTATGCAGATGACATCCAAGTTTATCGAAGCTGTCCTTTAGATCTTATCGAAGATTGTGCTTCAATTCTTAACCTTGAGCTAAGCAGGATACACAATTGGGCTTCGTGCAATGGCCTAGTTCTCAACCCAAATAAATGTAAATGCTTAGTCATTTCTAAGAAAGAATTAGATATCTCATACTTCCCCTCCATTATTCTGAACGGTACTGCACTAGAATTCGTCAACACACATCTAGAAATCTCGGAGTAGTATTTAACAGAACCTTGACATGGAATGACCATATCAATTCATTAGTGGGTAAGACTTATGGGACGTTAAGGCAACTGTGGACTGCTCAAGAATTTACACCTCTTCAAACCAGAATAATGCTCGCATATGGTTGCGACTCCATTAATAAAAATAAATTAAGAGTTGCCTTTAATAGTACCTTACGCTACATTTACGGATTAAGAAGGTATGATCACGTCTCACATCTGCAACATAGCCTTTTAAAAATGCCTTTTGATAATTTCATCAAGTTTCGAACTTTAATCCTCTTCTTTAAAACCTTAAAACTACATCAACCGGACTTACTTACTTACTTAAGGTGGCGCTACAGTCCGTTGTGGACTTGGGCCTCAATCAACAGGCTCCGCCAGCTAGCTCGATCCTTGGCTAGTCGTCTCCAGTTTTGCACTCCGAGTTGATTGAGGTCCTCTTCCACTTGAGTGCGCCACCTGAGTCGCGGTCTTCCTCTCCTCCTACGTCCCTCGGGAATAGTGTCGAAGGCTTTCCGGGCCGGAGCATTGGTGTCCATTCGCTCTAAATGACCGAGCCATCTGAGTCTCTGGACCTTGACCCTTCTGGCTAGGTCCATGTCGTTGTACAACCCGTAAAGTTCGCTGTTGTATCTTCTTCGCCATTCCCCTTCAATGCACACGGGGCCAAAGATGACCCGAAGAACTTTCCTCTCGAAACAGCCTAAGGCACTTTCATCCGATTTTGTCAGGGTCCATGCTTCTGCACCATACAGCAGGACTGGGATGATGAGTGTGTTGTACAGTTTTACCTTAGTTGCTCGAGAGAGGGCTTTTCCACTCAATTGCTTTCTAAGCCCAAAGAAACAGCGATTAGCAAGAGTTATTCTTCGTCTGATCTCGGCGCTGGTGTTATTGCCCGTGTTTATAGCGGAGCCTAGGTAGACAAACTCCTCTACTACCTCGAAGTTATATGCGTCTATTGTGACGTTTTGCCCGAGCCGTCGGTGTTGGGTGTCCTTCCTCGAAGACAGCATATACTTCGTTTTTCCCTCATTTACCGCTAAACCCATTTTTGCCGCTTCTGTCTCAATTCTCACAAAGGCGCCATTGACATCACGCTGTGTTCTTCCCATTATATCAATATCATCGGCGTACGCGAGAAGTTGAACAGATTTTTGGAAGATAGTGCCTCTGGTGTTGACGTTGGAGTTCTGCACTATCTTCTCAAGAACGATGTTAAAGAAATCGCATGACAGTGCATCGCCTTGTCTGAATCCTTTTTTGACGTCGAAAGATTCCGTGAGCTCGTTGCCAACCTTGATGGAGCAGCGTGAGTTCTCCATCGTCATTTTGCACAAGCGAACGAGCTTGGCAGGGACGCCAAAACTAGACATAGCTTTGTACAGTTCGTCTCTGTAGATGCTGTCATACGCGGCCTTAAAATCGATGAAAAGGTGGTGGGTATCGATTTGGAGTTCATAGGTCTTTTCCAGGATCTGCCGCAACGTGAAAATTTGGTCGATGGTTGACTTTCCTGGCCTGAAGCCACATTGATAAGGACCAATCAGATTGTTGACGAAAGGCTTCAGACGTTCACATATTACGGCAGAGAGGATCTTGTAGGCGATGTTTAGTAGACTTATTCCTCTATAGTTGGCGCAGTTTAGAGGATCTCCCTTTTTCAGGATCGGGCAAACAATGCTGAGGTTCCATTCATCGGGCATGCATTCCTCTGACCATATCTTACAGATGATTTGGTGCATGCTCCTATCTAGCTCGTCGCCTGCTGCTTTGAACAACTCAGCAGCTAGTCCATCTGCTCCAGCGGCTTTGTTGGATTTCAGCCGTGATATTGCGGTTTTCACTTCTTCTAGGTCGGGTTCACGGAATTGTTGGCTATCATCGTGTCCGATGAAAGGCTCCTGTCTGACGGCGGTATTTTGTTCGTCGTCGCCGTTATACAATCTACAGAAGTGGTCTTTCCAAATCCCCAGCATTGACTGCGATTCTACTATGATGTTCCCTTGTTTATCTCTGCAGGCATCAGTTCTTGCTCGATGACCTTGAGCCAGCTGTTTAACCTTTCGGTAAAACCTCCGAACTTCATTCCTGCTGTTGGCTCTCTCAACATCCTCGATCTGACGCTTCTCATGCTCTCTCTTTTTCCTCCTGAGAAGCCGGCGTTCCTCTCTCCTCTTTTGCTCGTAGAGCTCACGAGCAGCTCTTGTCCTTCTATGCAGCGCCGCTTTGTATGCCTCCTGCTTGGCTGCATGGGCCTGCCTGCATTCTTCATCAAACCAGGGGTTTCGTTTTGGTGGCTGTGTGAAACCCAGCACATTAGAGGCGGCATCTCTAACTGCTCTTTGGCAATGTTGCCACTGGTCTTCGATACTTGATGTTGGCGGCATAGGACTCCTTAAGAGGTTACTTGACACTCGATCAGAGAATGATCTGGCGATCTCTTGCGATTGTAGCCGTCCGACGTCGAATTTTCTTGCAGCATTTCCTTGTTTTGGCCGTTGTCGGGATATTCGTAGCACTACCTTGGCTACGACGAGGTAGTGGTCCGAGTCGATGTTAGCTCCTCGGAAAGTTCGAACATCTAAAATGCTGGACAAGTGCCTTCCGTCGATCGCAATGTGATCAATCTGGTTGACGGTTGATTGATCAGGAGATCTCCATGTACCTTTATGGATGTTGAGATGAGGGAACCAGGTGCTTGCTACCACAACATTTCGCCCCGCAGCAAAATCGATCAGCCTGAATCCGTTATCGGATGTGGTGTCGTGCAGGCTGTGCTTTCCGACCGTTCCACCAAAGATGTCCTCTTTTCCCAGCTTTGCGTTAAAATCGCCGAGGACAATTTTAATGTCGTAACTAGGACATTGCTCGTATGTTTTGTCGAGGAGCTCGTAGAACTCGTCTTTGGTGTCGTCCTTTTTCTCTTCTGTGGGGGCATGCGCACATATTAGGCTGATGTTGCCGAATTTAGCCATGATTCGGATTGTCGTGATGCGTTCGCTCACACATTTGAAGCTCAAGACTTTTTGCCTGAGTCTGCTTCCCACGACGAATCCGCATCCAAATAGTCGCTGTTGTTGCTCTCGGTAACAATTACCATAGTAGATGTCGCAGTTTTTCATCCTCCTTTTGCCCGGTCCATCCCATCGCATTTCCTGGATAGCGGTAATATCTGCTTTGTAGCAGTTGAGGGTCTCCGCTAACTGTTCGGCAGCACGCGGTCTATTAAGGGACCTAACATTCCACGTGCATATCCGAAAATCGTTGTCCTTTGTACATTTGCTTGGGTCGTCATCAGTGTATCCGTCCGTTTCCGAGGCCTGTTGTTGCTTCGCAACTAAACTTTTTTCTACGTGGTCGGGAAGTCACCCCAACGCACAACCCCCAACCTGGAGTACCAGGCACTTGATGTGACTCCAAGTGCAAGAGCCGGAAAAACCGCTCCTTTTACGGCCTGGGCTTCAAATAAGTCGAAGTAGCCCGTAAAGGTGTTCACCAAGTAGTTCGGCCTAACTGGAACTGGAGACGCCACCGTTGATTCCAAAGAAGAAATTCATTCGCTGCCGTCCCTCGGTGGGAGTGCCTTGGTGGGAACACTCCTTCGTTGTGGGGTAATTGGTAGTAACAGCCTACTCCGCTTCGACCTGTCGACCATGGGAGGCCCTTCTGCGAAATCAAGTTTCGCGATCGCATAGCTCTAAGCTTCATAGTAGTAGTTACCGTAAGCCGCTCCGCCACGTCAAGGCTTACCCCATGGAGGGACATCAACCGGACTATCTGTTTGAAAAAATCCTGATGTCAACGTCCAATAGGTCTGTAAATGTAATACTATCACGCTTTTCTTGTCTGACCTCCGAAAGACAATTCTTTGTAGCTGCATGTCGCCTCTGGAACTCACTCCTCTCGAATTTGCGAGACATCAGTGACCTGCACAGATTTCAAAATAACCTTAATATCTTTTTCTCCAATCAAACCAACTAGCTTCTTAAACTTCCATCTACTATATTCTTTATCTAGAACTCTTTTTTCCTAATTTTCTGCTGTTTTTCTTCTCTCTTTCATATTGTTGAACTATTATTTCTTATTATTGTTTTATGATATGTTTTTAATTAAAATGTATTATTTTTCTCACTATTTTATTTTTTGTATTATCATTGTACTACTTAATTTAAATGTTATACACAAACTTTCACTAACTTATAAGATTATTTTATCTTAACGTGTGAGTGCATACCAAAAATAAATAAACATAAACAATCCAGCAGAGGGGAAATATAATCGGTGGTGTCCATCAGTCTTGGAATCATGTCATATCTTTGTAAGATTGACCCGTGTCCATAAGTGCTGGGCTTCCAAAAACTCAGTTCTTTTAAACGAATTGCGGTTTTGGCTGCCGTGCACCTAATGAACTCATCCAGAGCCGGGAGGTCCAAGATCATTTCCAACCCAGCCTTTGGTGTGGATCTCTGAGCCCCTGTTATTCCTATACAGGCTAGTCTCTGTACCTTATTCAGGTTCTTGAGATAGCTTGATTCTTCCACTGCTTTCCACCATAGGTGCCATAGGTGAGAATGGGTCTGACAATCGCTGTGTACATCCATTGGATGACTTGCGGTCGCATACCCCAACGTGCACCGAAGGTCTTTTTGCATGTGTAGAATGCACATAGTGCTTTTTTCATTCTTTCCTCAGTATTACGCTTCCATGTAAGCTTGGAGTCAAGGATCACCCCTAGAAATGTAGCTTCCTTAGAAAGTTTTAGAGGAATACCACTTAATTAAGGAGGGTTGAAGCCTTCCAGTTTCCGTTTTTTTCGTGAACAAAACTAGCTCTGTCTTGGTATGGTTGACCCCGAGACCGTTCTTAGTTGCCCAAGAAGATAAATCTTTTAATGCGTTTTCCATAATGTTTCCGATGGTGGTAAGGAACTTGCCTTATACCAAAATCACTATATCTGACAAGAATGCATAAATGCAATGTTAACCTTAGAAATATGAATTTTGCTAATTTTGCCAATTTTGCATTTTTATTAGAATTTTCCACGTACGATTCCTAAGCTTTCGGAAAAATAAGTTTATTAATTATTAAGTTTATTAGGAATCAATATATGTATTTTGTATTTTTAGCTGCGGTAAGATTTAACGTATTTTGAACGTAAAAATAAAATGTATTAAATGAAACTGAATTTTGTACTTAAAAATGCTATCTCTTTTGGAATTCGTCAACTCGTACTATTATATGTGCCTATTTTATTGAACAACGAATATTTGAGTTTATTTTGTGCAATTTTTTTAGATATAATTTTTTTTCTACATATTTTACTTTTTATTTTCTTTTTTAAGGTAAACAAATCATTATTTTATAAAATAGTTAAATTTAAAGTATTTTTATCCATAAGGAAACTTTATATAAAAAAAGAAAGTATGTGTGACGTAAAAAATATTCTTTATGACTGTTCTTGTTTTTAAAATGTTAAAAAAAAGGTTTAAATAAAATTATTGTTTTAAGGTTGTGGGATTTAAAAAAAATTGTTTTAATTGTCAAAAATACAACTGGACAACTTCACAGAAAACAACAACAACTGTCACAATTTGAATTGAAATAAATAAAAATCTTATTGGAATTTAAGATTAACTAATATTTGTTGGTATTAAAAAAAAATACAGCCCTATCGCCAATTTTATGGGAACTTTTTTTCCCAGGGAAACAAAAATTACCCCGGAACAGAAGTTTCCCATCGAGAATCCCCCAAGAAATTTTATTTCCTCGGAAAGAAATTATACCAACCTTAAGATATTTTAATGATTTTCGAAGTTATTTTGAAGGCTTCAAATTTAAATAAATTATTTTTTTTGTGTCAAATTCAAATAAAAATTATTGAAACTGTGGATGTTTATATCAATAAAACATCAATAGTTCTTAACATCCCGAACCTATTTTTGAAAGCTAAACACATTTCCTAGTCCTGTCCTGGTTGCCGAGGTATTTGCATCAGAAAATACCTACAGACATACATGCATACATATGTGGAAAGAAGATGCTAAGGACTGAAACCAGGATCACAACTCTGTACCTCGCAGATAGTTTTGGTTTTCAGTGAATTGATCTTTCGTTTATTAGTTCGCATACCTGCAAAATTCGTGATAATTTAACGACAATATTTTTGTTAATCTCATTCATTTTTGATTCTTTATTAAACACACATTTGGAATCTGAACTGAATTTTGTTGCTAACACGTATTGTACCTTAGCTATTGACCTCTAACGTCCATGGTGTTTCCCTTACGGGACATAGGGCCGCTTTTAATACACGCAGTGGTTGTGCTTCCTGTTACTGTTCGACTGTTAATGGCCAAGCCAATTGTCTGCCGCCCCACTTGTCTGCTTTCTTGTGTGAACGGCCAACGGGTTCCATAGCGAAGCAGTCGCCTTTTCGAAGCGTGTGGCCAATCCACTGTTACTTTCGTCTTCATATGATAGAGTCTATGAGTTCCTGGCCTGTTCTCGCATGAAGTTCAACATTTCAGATACGGTTGGGTCAGAAAAATCCTCAAGATGTTTCTGAGACATCTATTAACGAATGTTTAAAGCTTTCTTGTGGCAGTGTCTATTTCCTAAGGACTACACCCATAAAACAGCACGGATTCAAAAATGGACGGAACAGTCCAGGCTTGGTGTTTAAGCTAAAAGAGTTGTCCAAAAATATTTGATTGGATCGATGATTCAATTCCAGGGATGATCCTTTAAGTTTTTCCGTGTTGATCTTTAGTCCCACGACTTCTGCCCCTCTCTCCACCAAAGAAAAAAAAATCCAATTCACTTCATGGTGCTGCATAGCAAGTTTTTCCCTCACAACTAACTTGGGGAAAATTCTGTTCCAAATAGGGAAAAAGTTCCCTGGAAAAAATTATTGGCGATACGACTTTTTCGAAATTAATTTTTTCCCATTTTAGAAAATTATTCATGATAGCAAAGTTCCCAAATTGGGAAAAAATTATTCGTGATAAAGCTGATAGTTTTTTGACACAGTGGACAAAAAGTGAAAACACAACCTTAACCTTAAGATAATAATTTCAGAGTCGATTATTGCAATATTCGTGGGCTAAGAATTAATTTTCTTGCTGCGTATATCCACAACGTTTCGAACAGGCCTCCTGTATTGGCACTGATTGAAACCCAAGAAGGTGAGAATTCGGATCCTACTGAATTTTTTATTCATACCACAACTCTTACCACAGCATGGACGCTGCTCCAACCCTTTTTTCAATTTCATGTGGTTCAAGTTTTCCGTAAATAAGCACATCATTTACTACTGTTTTCTTTATCGAGGCCCAAATTTGGACAGAGCTTGAAATTCTCGCGAATTTGACGCACTGTCTGACTCCATTCAAAGAATTGTATCCCTGTATCCTCACACTGAAATCGTTATTAAGGGCGATTTCAATGTACACAATTCTTCGTGGCTTCTCCTTTCGGGCCAGACAACACCTATAGGAATGTGTGCTGAGATCTTTGCTGAATTTAACCACCTTACTCAGCTTGTCACTGAGCCCACTCGAATATCGGACATTAATGGCCAAGCGGAAAATACTCTTGACTTGTTTCTTACGTCTGACCCTGATAAATACACTATCAGCGTATTAACGCCTCTAGGCAGATCAGACCTTAGTATTATATCTGCAAATTTCTCGTGTCAAGCTCATCCAGTTAGAGAAAGAGGTCCGAAGAGAACAGATTGGCAATACGAGAAAGCCAACTGGGATAGACTCAACAACAACAAATACTGCAATGTCCCAAAGGCGGTGAGAATTTTCGGTCATTTTTAAAAAATATGAAGAATTCTTCTTCTTCCTCGGTCCCTACGCGAAAGCTAAACTTTTTGCTTGGCAGTTCGCCGCCAACTCTGTTCTTGAGCGCGTCAATGTTTCCATGGGACAAATCTTCTTCGTGCACTCGTGCTGTGGCGAGAGTCTTAAAGGATCTCAACAAACATAAATCCGCTGGTTCGAATGGTAT
The DNA here is from genome assembly GCA_920937365.1 of Sphaerophoria rueppellii. Classification (NCBI taxonomy): domain Eukaryota; kingdom Metazoa; phylum Arthropoda; class Insecta; order Diptera; family Syrphidae; genus Sphaerophoria; species Sphaerophoria rueppellii. The sequence goes on from CAKKXW010000003.1 coordinate 84,974,268, forward strand.
CCTCGCTATTGTTCTGAAGAGGTGATGACCACGCTGGCAAAACTCTTGAGTAAGCTTTTCCATCTATTCTATTCTTCTGGGCTTGTTCCGAGCAGTTGGAAAACATCATTTGTCCAGCCAGGTCATGGAAACGCTGATAAACTATCAGCTCAAAAAATATCTCGAACACCGAAAGCTTCTTAATGACCGGCAGTACGGCTTTCGCAGCAGCAGGTCCACTGGTGATCTGATGGTTTATCTCACAGAACAGTAGAACAAATCTTTAAATCGTTTTGGAGAAAGTAAGATTGTTGCTTTTAATTTTTCAAAGGCATTTGATAAAGTCTGGCATCTTGCTCTTTTATCGAAAATGCGTGCCTTCGCTGACGATAGTACCCTTAGCTTCTCATATTCGTTCCCAGACTCACATCCCTCCTCTTCGGATGTGGAACTGGAACGGCAAAATATGATAATATCATTAAACTCTGACTTAAACAGCATTGTGCAATAGGGAAGTAAAAACCGTGTAGAGTTTAATGCTTCGAAAACTCAATGCTGTCTTGTATCGTTGAAGCAAGATATACCCCCCTTGTGGGTGCAAATTATAGAAAAAAAAATAAAAACAAGGAAGCTCGTCCTTTGAACTGTGTCCAAAATTTCTAAGAGACGAGTGCAAGAATAGATGGTTAACAAAATGTCTTGCACCGTTGGCGCCTTGTCTCCGCGAGCGTATTTATTTCACAATTTATTGCAAAATTTGTTGAAGCAAACATTTTTTGTTTTCCTTTTCTGTCTGGGCAAAAATATTTTTGCTGGGAGCGTATATCCCGCTTTTTATAATACAGTTTTTCAAGATTCTCGAAAAAACAAATTTTTAAATCTCGTCTTCTAAAATACCGCCTTTTTAAAATCCCGCTTACTCAATTTCCGATTTGTTATAATACCGTTTAATCCCGCCAATTTCATTTTCTATACTTATATTTTAGTATAATCAACGCTTAAACCTGAGAAGATTTGATTTGAAATGCATCGCCTCATATTTTGTCTCGACTGGCATGTAGTTTTGCTCTATAGAAATAAATGAAAATTACCTTTTACTCACTTCAAATCACTACACAAAATGAGAAACGAATATTTTGTACTCTCTATTCCTAATGCGGATTAGAAATCTAGTACTTACAGAATGACATCCGCAGCGGAAATTTTGTTTCTACATTTTGCAATTCGAGGGTCGATTTGAAAGGACACAAAAGGTAAAAGTCAGTTGTGTTGTGTGAAATACATAAAATGTAAGTAAGGAAATAATAATTTTATTCAAAATATAAGCAAATAAATTTCATAATAGGGAATCATCAGTTAAAAATGTGCATACAAAACAAAATCAATTTGAAACTATGGCGGAGTTCATGTGCGCTCATGCCGATTTGGACGTTCGAACGCATCGGTCGTCAGAAACACTTCCAACAATTTGAAGGTCTTCTTTAAATGCCGAAGGACCACCATACTAAACGATGTCATTATATTTGCCTACTATCGTACATTTCAAGAATTATTGTTTTATCGCGTATTATTCTTCGTTCAATCCGTTCTTCTCTATTTTCTTCATCCATCCATAAAGCAACCGAATCCTTTTTATTAAGTTTTTATTGAATTATATTTTTTCTTTAAAAATTGAACATTTTACGAAGTACGAATTCATAACTTACTTACTTGTGGTGGCGCTACAGTCCAGGTCGGACCAGCGCCTCACCCAACAAACTTCTCCAGCCAGCTCGGTCCCTGGCTAACTGTCCCCAGTTTCGCACGCCAAGCTGGTTCAGGTCCTCTACCACCTGTTTGCTCCACCGGAGTCGCGGTCTTCCTCTTCTGCGACGTCCTTCCGGACTGGATTCGAAGACTCTACGAGCCGGAGCATTATTTTCCATTCGCTGAACATGACCCAACCATCTAAGTCGTTGGACCTTAACTTTTCTGGCTAGGTCAGTGTCGCTGTACAGCTCGTACAGTTCTTGGTTGAATCTTCGTCTCCATTCTCCATTAACGCAGACAGGACCAAAAATCACTCGAAGAATTTTTCGCTCAAAGCAGCACAAAGCGTTTTCATCAGATGTTGTCATAGTCCATGTCTCTGCACCATACATGAGGACCGGGATGATGAGGGTTTTGTAGAGTGTCACTTTAGTTGCCTTCTAAGTCCAAAGAAGCAGCGTTAGGTTTTTTCCGACCATAATGGAACCACGTGAATTTTCCATTGTCATCTTACACCGACGGATGAGTTTTTCTGGGATGCCCAAAACTAGACATTGCTCTATATAGTTGGTCTCTAAATACGCTGTCATACGCGCCCTTGAAATCGATGAAAAGATGGTAGGTATCGATTTTAAGTTCCTGGGTCTTCTCCAGCACGGCACACAAGATCTTATAGGCGATGTTAAGGAGACTTATACCTCTGTATAAGTTGGTTCAGTTCAGAGGATCTCCTTTTTTGAGGATCGGGCATACGATGCTGAGGTTCCATTCATCGGGAATGCTTTCCACCAACCAAATTTTGCAGATGAGCTGGTGCATGCTCTTAACCAAATCATCTCCAGCTGCTTTGTCCAGTTCGGCGGCCAGGCGTTCTGCTCCAGCGGCTTTGTTCGACTTTAGTTTAGATATCGCTATCTTCACTTCGTCCATGTCGGGTGGGTGGAATTGTTGGCCTTCTGCACCCAAATTGATTGGTTCTGTATTGCTGACGGAGTTTTGGTCGTCATCGCCATTAAGCTTGGAAAAAAGGTCTTTCCATATCCTCAGCACTGACTGCGGTTCTACTACGATGTTCCCATGATGGTCTCTACAGGCTTCAGTTCGGGGTGTAGCCCTGGAGGTTTGTTTCACCTTTTGTAGAACTTTCGAACCTCGTTCCTGTTGTGACATCCCTATCTCCTCGATCGCGCGCTTCTCATGCTCCCTTTTTTTCTTTCTGAGAAGTTTATGCTCCTCTCTCCTTTTCTGCTCGTAGAGCTCACGAGCTGCTCGTGTCCTTCTTTGCAGCGCCGCTTTGTACGCCTGTTGTTTAGCTGCATGTGCTCGCCGGCATTCGTCGTCATACCAGGGGTTTTGTTGTGGTGGCCGTGTAAACCCCAGCACTTCAGAGGCGGCATCTCTGATGGCTGCTTGGCAGTGTCGCCACTGGTTCTCTATATTTTGTGCTGGCAGCAAAGGACTTGCGATTTTAGACGCTTGACGTCGAATTTCCTCCTAGCATTTTCGCATGTTGGCCTTGATCGGGATATCCGCATTCGTACCTTGGCTACAACAAGGTTATGGTCCGAGTCGATGTTGGCACCTCGGAATGTGCGGACATCTTGTATGCTAGAGAAGTGTCGTGCGTCGATTGCAATGTGATCGATCTGGTTGACGGTCAGGAATTCATAACAAATTCATAAGTGAATCGAAAATTAGCTTGCGAAACGAATTACAGAGTAGGGCTTAAGATTTTAACGAGCGGAATATATTTTGGGAGTAGTCTCAAGATGGAAAACTATGGTGGTGCCATCTTGAGAATTTTTCACAGAACCAGTTTTTTTTTACATAACTTTGTATTGTTTGTTCTCTGCTTGGTTTGACAGATCTTCTGTACTTGGTAGTACTTGTTGTTCCATATACAAAGGTGGGAATATTATACCGGGATTTTGAAAATCGGGACCATCGGTCAATAAATTCGTCATATATACTTGTACATGCCTTGAGACGTTCTAAATTTTGTTGAATCTCACTTTGATTTTGCTAAATTGTTCTCAAATTTTTTATCGTCTGCATTGTTTTTTGTTTTTTTTTAATTCGTATGGATCCATCTTTAAAGAAATAAGCGACATCAAAAAACAACCAAACGAAATGGTAAGTATACGCCCCGTTGGCTGCTTGTTTTTTTTAGATTAACCTTCTTAAGAAGGCAGGAAAAAAGTCAACAATAAACAGCTAGAAAAAAGGTGGTAAGTTTTCCATATCATAGTTATTCCTAAATTAAGACCTACTTAAGAAATCACGAGCAAAGTTAACGAATTTGCTGTAGGTACTTATTTTCTGGAAGTAAAACTCGTACATATGTATATGATACTCGAGAAAATTCGATTGCTTAGTCTGCTATTACACGATGCCTCACGGCTCACGGCTCACGGCTCACATGAGTGCGAAAAAGAAAGCAGATGTGAGAAAATGAGATGCAAAAAAAAATTTCCGGTGAGTCTCGGGCAAATTTTTAGTAGACTCACTTTGACGTTTCATTTTTCTCATAATCGTTTTATGCTGTTCTTTTTCATTCGATTTTCTTGTTGCTAGGATAAATACCACAGTACACAGAATACAAGGTATTATATTCCCGATTTTCTTCCCCCAAAGTTCGCGCATATGTCACATTTCAGAGACCTAAATGTCAAAACACAACAAAAATTGTTGTTGTGTTATCAGCATTTCTTTTTGTGCCTTTCGCGCATATGTCACATTTCAGAGACCTAAATGTCAAAGACAACAAAAATTATTGTTGTCTTATCGGCATTTCTTTTTGTGCCTTTTCTCACTTCTGTCATCTTCATTTCTGAGAGATGCGCAATTGTAATACCTTATATTTTGTGTACTGTGGATAAATACATCGGATTTGTTTGAAAACCAGAGAGTAGTTTCAGACAAATTCAAATTCAAGCCAACGAGAACGAGCATTTAAAACAAAACAAACAATAATTGTCAAGTTTGAGGCATGGGGCACGAGTCAACGTGTAATAGCGTTTGCCTCAGCGAATAAAAATTTATAAGGAAATTCAAAAGTGAGACGTGAGTCGTGAGTCAACGTGTAATAGGGGACTTATAGTTTTCGAACATTACTTGATTATTTGATTCCCAGATGTTTTTTTGATTTTGATTTATTTTATTATTAAAGCAAACACAGTACTTGCTATGTTTTTACTGTTCAAAGCGCGAGCATAAGGACAGGTGGAAAATACGGAAGAGCTTAGGAGGAGGTTTCGGTTTACATTTAGTATTGAATTCCTTAATATTGAAATGAAGTGAAAAAGCAGAGTGTGGTATTCAGATACATATACATGTTGTTAGGCAAGTAAACGCATATGCGCGTACTTTACAGTACGGCCAAAGTTGGGTTCGTAAGCATTCCTTGAGCCACGAGTACGACGGTCTAATCTCTTAAAGTGATTTTCCCATTACGAATTCTCTATTTTCACATTTTTTTAAAAATCCATGCAAAATATGACTTGGGGTTTTCTTGCTCTTCAAGAGTTTCTATTGTGAATTTGTTATGTTTTTGCAGTGCGTTTTTTTTTATTATACTTGCTCTCCAGGACTTCTTCCAGTTCCCCAGCACGAACTTTCCATTTTACTACTTCAAAAGTAATGCATTTCATTTGAAAGAGTGTTTTTTGAGATTTTTATTTGCTCTTTCTTTTATGCATTTCAAATTTTCCATTTTGTTTACTTGTTCTTGCTTTTTAGATCCACATCACAAATTTTCCAGTTTTCCATTTGAAAACCACTGCACAAACAGTTACATGCAATTTTCCCTTTGAAAACCAATGAGTTTCCCGAGTTCCTTTCGAAAACCCCTTTTGAAGTTTTCCAGTTTTCCATTATAATGGTGATTACAATTCAGTCGTCACATACGTCATCCCTAAAACAAAAACACATACAACATCGTAATACACTGTGATAGAATTCACACTCAACAAAACAAGCCCAAAACAAATGTAAATCATATGACGATAGTTCATATTTGGTTTTTCCCAAATGGTTGACTAGTAGAGGCTAAAGAAGAAGGGAAAAGTTAAGTTAGAAAGCCGATATTGACAGTATAAGTATTAATACAGTCAATGAGTGGAGAATTAATTAGTCTGACGCCGCGCCGACCGCCGCCGAGGAGTAAGGACCATAGGTAAGTTACTGAATATATAACAAAGGCTTCCCCCCACCAATAGTAAGGGGCTTCTTGTGAACTATTCAGTTCGTCGAAGGTAAGTGTAATACCCGTTTTGACCGCGTTTGTACCGGTTACGACCGCGATTACCCACGTTAGTGGCGATTAACTTGTGCATACAGCGATTACCCGTTGCGGCGGCGATTGTACCGGTTCCGACCGCGATTCCCCAGGGTAAGTGGCGATTAACCTGTGTTTACAGCGATAACCAGGCTTGCCAGATTGGGCTATTTATCGGAAATTGGGCTATCTTTTTCCAAAATTGCCGACAACAATTTTGGTATGACAGCCCAATCCTAATTGGGCTATAAATAGCCCAAATCTAATCTTGGGCGATATTTTTTCATTCAAATAAATCATATGTATAAATAAATCACTTTTCTCTCTCTTAACATACCCTTAAAGTAGTCCAACAGTCGCTATTTAAATCCGACTGTGTGCCTAAATGAAAATCGTCCAAATTTTAAGGATCTGTTCTTGGAGATTATTTCAAAAAACAAAAAAACTGAAAAACTGTGGCAAATATTCAAAGTTTGGAAGAACAGTGGAATAAGCGCCCTCTATTTGATTGGAGTCCGTATTTTCCCTCCAAATATCCAACGAATTACCAATGTTATGACAATGATCATGATAATGACAGTGACGATGATTCTGATGAGGATATTGCCCTTATAGACTGATTTTCAAAAGTTAAATATTTAATTAAATATTTATGTTTAAGAGGCCAGTTATAGCGATCATTAAAACTATCATTAAAAATTTTCATTTCGATAATGTGGTGTGATGTACTTTGGTTTTATATACCAATATCATACCAATCGGTAGTGTCCGTAGCTAAGTGGTTAGGTGCGTTGACTGCTAAGCAGAACGTCGTGGGTTCGAATCCTACTCGGGCCCAAAGTTTTTATTTCATCTTTCACGGACACTGCCTCTTGCGAAGAACTGACAAAACTTCCAAGAGTATCATCTGTCATGAAAAAGTGCTTCTCAACTTTGCCGTTCGGAATCGGCGTTAAATTGTAGGTCCCCTCAATTCTTCACACGCACCTAGAGAATTGTTGATGAGAGTAAGCCACTTAGGCCTTGGCTCTTCAAGAGCTGTCGCGCCACTCTATTTATTTTTTTATTTTATATCATACCAATAGATGGCTAATCCATTGAAATAATTTTTTCTGGCAAAAAATAGTCCAACAAAGGAATATTTTTGATGAACAATGCATTCATTTATTTTAATGATGAAAATTCGTTTTAATGACAAGGTAATAAATTAAATTTCAAAAAATGAAACACTTTGTTCCAGTGTTTTGTTTCCTTTTTTAATGTTCCATCTTTCATTAAAAAATTTAATGAAGCATTTTCCATCATTAAAACAAATATTTGGTGTCAAAAATAAAAATAAATGCTTGAATGACATAAAAGTAATCACATTTTTTTAATGATCGCTATAATCACACGTAAGTAAAAAAAATCAAATTTTCATGTATTCCAACTTTTAATGATTGTTTTTAATGATCGCTATAACTTGCCTCTAATGTGATAATTTTGTTAACTCTTCTTAATTAAATGAACTTATTTATTTTGTTTTTCTGTTTTTTTTTTTTTTTTAACAAAAATGTATTTTTGGTTGTTCTTAAAATTAAAATAAATTGTGCAGCTATCAGAAATGTTTTTTTTTTTATTGGTTTTGGGCTACTTTTTCGGCTCCGATTTTGGGCTACAATTTTTTTCAAATTGGGCTATTGAACTAGTTCAGGACCTGGCAGCCCTGGCGATAACCCGTTTCGGCGGTACAGTGATTGTACCGGTTCCGACCCCGATTCCCCACGGTAAGTGGCGATTAAACCGTTCAATTACAGTAAGCGAAACCCGTTACCGAAAGCGTAAGCAACCACTGTCTGAAGGAGGAAACACGTGATTGACAGTCTAGCATAAGGAAGAGAGGAACAAATACCGGTATCCCGCCAATTAATTTATTAGGTGTGTTTTTGTGCGCGTGTATAAAATGAACAGTGCACAAAAAAACGAAATTTTTTTTTGTTTCAGCAATTTGGCATCACAAGTTGATAATATGTAAACGAGAGGAGAAAGAAGATTAACGTCAGTGGGAATTTTCTCCAGAGAAGAGAAAAATCTCCTGCTCAAAGCAAACCAAAAGAATGAAAAAAAGTGATCTGGATAGAGAAAGAGATACGAAGGTATGGGTCAGGGCATAGCTTTCATTGGTTTCAATCATTGAAACAAATCAGTGGAATTTTTTTGAGTTTTTTTGAAAGGTCTGGCATAGCTTTGTTCAATAATAAGTCTGTTCAATGAGTCTGTGCTGGACTGTATTGGACAGAAAAGTACAACCTTTTCCTGTTCAATGACACTTTTTCTGTGCTAGAGTGTTCTAGAACAGTCTAGTTTGCTGTTCAATGACTTTTTCTAGAACAGTTTAGCGTAGGTTAGCGTAAAAAAGAACAGGATTTTCTGCACTTGCTTTTGAGGAAGAGTAACCTAGAACAGAATCATGACAACTGTCAAAGTATAGTTTTTTTTGTCTTTGTTATTGTTTTGTGTTTTGGAGTGATTTCACTAAGTGAATTAATTCACTTAAGGCAATAATGAAAGATTCTTTGGTTTTGCTTCTAAAATAGTAAGTATTTATTTGTTTGATTTTTTAAAGATCTTATTCCTTAAATAAATTACATTTTCAAGCATGTGTTGAAGAAAACAATGCAGGAAGTTTTTTTTCTGATTTTAGTTTTCACAGATGACGTTTCGATGACTGTTCTAACTTGTCTGACATTTCTGTGCTGATCTGTTCTGACCTACACTTTTCTGTACTGTTCTAACCTACACTTTTTCTTATTGAACAAACTTAATAACATATATATAATATATATATATAAGTTATTTATTTTGTTATTTATTTATTTATTGATTTATTTATTTATTTATTTACTTATTAATATTGTTTATTTATTATTATTTATTTACTTCGTTTTTTTTATTTTTTTGTTATTCAGTTAACCGGTTATTTGTGAGGTTAGAGTTTCCCAATTGTTTTGTTTTGTCGAATTTTAGTGTTTTTTTTTTTTTGTATGCCATATACTCCGCCGTCAGAGAGCTCTTTGAGGTAGGATTGTTTTTTTTTCGCGTTATTTTTTTGAATTTTTTGTTTTTTCTTTTGTCTTCAAGGCACGAAACCCCAACAGGGTGCCTCAGCAAACAAAGTTTAGATAATTTTTAAATTAAGGTTCAATTGGGAAAACCGATCCTTCTTTCTTAATTTAGTTAAAGAAACAGAAATCCGAATATGTGAACGATTATTTTGTAAATTAAATTGGTAAATAACTGTTATTTTTGTGTTTTCTTGTTGTTTCGCAACGAAACAACATGGAATAAGAATGTATTCCTAGGGGTGCCCAAAGTGGTTGAAGTTTTTTTGACAGGTGAGGATGTGGTGAGCTGAAGCCGACCATCTACCATCTTGGGGGAATCTAAAAATGGCCGAAGATTCCTATGGTAGGGTGGGTAATGGCCTCACTGCACTAACACCAGCAGTGCCTCTGACGTAGAGGTAGTCCGTCCGTCCATTACTAGTCCCATTTTTCCCTTAAGTGTTTAGGCCTGATATGTGTATTTGTTTGCAGGTGAGGTTAGGTTTCGGGGGCAAGATCCCCCCCGTCCGACGAGCTGACGCCGTGCATCGCAAGCAGGCCGCGTCCCCGGAACTTAGCATTCTTTCCTTTTCCGACCCTAGTATCCCATTCCTAGTTTCCTTCCTCTCCGGAATCTGACTTGTCAGATTTTTCCCAAGGCTCCCCTCCTCTTGCCTCGCAACAAATTGGCGCCCAACGTGGGGCACGATATGAAGCAGAGTAAATTGAATGTTAATCTTGATAATACCAGTAATAGATAAACAAAACCTAACCCTTTGTAAGAATATTTTTGAAATAGTCTCAAGAAGGCAGGCGATGGTGGCGCTATCTTCAGAATTTTGACCGAAACAGTTGTTTTTACCTAAGGGGCCAGTTATAGCTATCATTAAAAACAATCATTAAAAGTTGGAACACATGAAAATTTGATTGTTTTTACTTACGTGTGATTATAGCGATCATTAAAAAATGTTATTACTTTAATGTCATTCAAGCATTTATTTTTATTTTTGACACCAAATATTTTTTTAATGATGGGAAATGCTTCAATAAATTTTTTAATGAAAGATGGAACATTAAAAAAAGGGAACACAAACACTGGAACAAAGTGTTTCATATTTTGAAATTTAATTATTAGCTTGTCATTAAAACGAATTTTCATCATTAAAATAAAGAATTGCATTTTTCATCAAAAATATTCTTTCTTTGGATTATTTTTCGCGAGAAAAAATTATTTCAATGAATTAGCAATCGATTGGTATGAGATTGATATATAAAATCAAAGTACAGCACACCGCATTATCCAATTGAAATTTTTTAATGATAGTTTTTAATGATCGCTATAACTGGCCTCTAAGTTTGCATTGTATGTCCTCTGCTTGGTCGGCCTTCGTAACAAGTTGTCATGATTCTGTTCTAGGTTACTCTTCCACAAAAGCAAGTACAGAAAATCCTGTTCTTTTTTACGCTAACCTTCGCTAAACTGTTCTAGAAAAAGTCATTGAACAGCAAACTAGACTGTTCTAGAACACTCTAGCACAGAAAAAGTGTCATTGAACAGGAAAATGTTGTACTTTTCTGTCCAATACAGTCCAGCACAGACTCATTGAACAGACTTATTGAAATGTTATGTCATTGAACAAAAATGTCAGTGAAAAATGAAATGGAAAATATGTGTGCCTTGTGCGTCAATTGGACTATTGAGGTTAGACTAGATCATTGAGAAAACGACTGACAGTCTGGAACAAAAAGAAATTCGAACATTTTCATTGGTCCGCTGGTACTGTGAAACGAGGAATCAGCTGATCATTGAAAACGATTACATCATTGAAAAAATTTAAATGAATTTTAAGCAAAATATTTGGGCTTAATTAAATATTTTAATTGATAAAAAATTCTTGAACTCTTTACCTTTATTTTGATACCAAACCTAACAATTATTAATTGTTTAATTGCTTAAAAACCCGAATGAAAATTATAAGTGATGAAAACCAATGAAAGCTATGCCCTGACACTATGGAAAATGGAACATACAAAAGTGGCCAGTACAGCATATTATAAGTAACCCATAGACTTTGCTTGTTTAAATTATAGTAGCAATTTCGTGACAAACTCTGTTGTTTGAAATATATCGCCCTACTATAATTTCAATGTTTTCCTACCATAACTTCCAAAGTCCACTGTTCAAGAAAACATTGAAATGCTAAATAATTGGCCTAGTCCGTACTTAACCTTAGGATATAAGCCAGCAGATATTTACAGAATTGAAAGCTAGACGTCGCTTTTGGATATTGATCTGCTACAATTATTTGAAAATTGCATGTGTATTGTTTCTTTTTCTGTCTGATTGAACTGTACTTATACGTGTACGTGAAGATAGCTGTCAAATAGTCATAGTCAAAGTCAAGCCACACAATTCATTAAATTTCTTTAAATACAAATAAGGTGGACAAATAAAAAAGTTTAAATTAATAAAAAAATATGCAAAATATAAATTGCGATGTGTGTTTGCATTTTCCTTTAGAACCTTCATGTTATATATTATCAAGTGAATTGTTTGATGCACAGTGAAAAAATTCTAGTGAGAATTGTAAAGTACCCAAGCATTTTTTGTTTCTAATGGAATTTTCTATTTCAGGATTGGCACCAAAATGGTTCGACCGAATCCTGCTTATTATTTCATTTCAATAAATATATTTTGTTTTCTTATACCAAAAAACCAACGACCTTTTGTTTTATTTTGTTTATTTTTAAGTTGCTTAAGTTTATTATTTTGATCATGTATTAGAACAGCTCACTTAAATTGTGTTTATCATTTTATTTAGATTACAAGACAAGATTCGGTGTCCTTAGAATCCGCAAACCTAAAGCGACCACTTCTCCCATAACGATGTTGGAACGATTCAATGCCGCACTCAAACGTCCGCCGCAAAATGTCGTCTATGCTTCCACTACTAAAGGTGGCATGAAGGTTCTCTATGATGGACATTACTTTAAATACAAATACAAACGCCACGATTGTGGAGTATTCCAATGTTGCTACAACGAAAACAATGAGCAATGCGAAGTCAGGATCATCGTTAAAAAACAATTTGTATATCCTCTGGACGGAGTCCATAATCATTTTAATCAGGCTACAGATAAAAGTGTCACTTCGGTACTAATTGAAGCTGGCGCGGGTCCCGAAGACGGTTCTAACGATAATAAGCAAACCAGAAAGTCCACTGATTCTAAGGACTTTATAATTGTGGATTCAAAGGAAAACAGTGATATTGAAGAATCGATTCACACAATTTTAATTGATGACGAATATCCGACAAATAGGAATGCATCTGCGAGTAGAAGTGCAATCAAGCAAAAGAGTGCCGACGAACTCAGGGAGAATATTAAGAAGAGGCTCCAACAGGCGCTTATGAAGAAGAAGAAGTAAGAATCAAGGAGTTGTATTGGTGTTCTGGAAAACTTGTAAGTTTATAATTTTTGTTTGTCTTTATCGGTAAATAGAGCAAGTTCCCCTGTTCGTTCGCTGCCTGATGTCATGCAATCGCAGGCTAATATCGTCTTAGTTTATTCGACTTGTTTCCAAAGTTAATTCCGCCTTCCATGCATTGTCCCGCAGAGGCAGGCTATGTAGTAAACGTTTGTCATTTATTTCATTTAATGTCATACTTTTCGCCAAGGCCCAAAATTCGAACTCGGCGAATCATAAGCAAGTGCTGACTGAAGCTTTAAAAACTGGGTTTTCCTGCTTCACCCTATCAATTCGGTCCCTACTGAACCCAACGACCTCTGCTCCGTCTTTTGAAATGATGCCCGATTCTTTGCCTGACGTAGCAGATTGAAGAATGCCTCTGTTGGAAGGAAGTCGCTCAAGCTTGCCCTTTCAAAATATTCGTCGTTCGGATAGAGATCCGCAAAGATCAAATTCTTGTCAAAGCTCCTGCAATGTGACTGAATTAGTTTTACCACAAAATTGTCATATTCTGTTGATGTAATCCTCGTTTTATTGAAGAACATCATTAAAATAGCAATGTAAGAAATGTCCGGAGTCCTGGACAGTGTCTCCATTTGAGATAGGACAATAGTAAACGATCATCGGCCGTATGAGGGCCTTTTGAATCCAATCAATTCAATTAGAAGACATTTTGTTGAAAGAAGACCAAACGACAAAACAAAACAATCTTACAACAAAAACGCGATGAGTTCCATTCCCAAGCATTCGATTTCTTTTTAAGACCTTCCTACCAATTTTTATAGCTTAAAATTGTATGTAAAGTAAGTACTATTCTGATCTAGTAAACCTCATGGATTCACATTAATGTTCAAGTTGAGCCCATTAGAAAAACAGCAAGGACATTTTTGGAGTTGCATGCGACGCGAATGAGAGCGGACTTGCTCATACTTACTTACTTACTTAAGGTGGCGCTGCAGTTCGTTGTGGACTTGGGCTTCAACCAGCCAGTCAGCTCGGTCTGTAGCTCACTCCAGTTTTGCACTATATGGTGAATGAGGACCTCTCCTAATTAAATGAGTCGCGGTTCTCCTCTACTTCTTCGTCCCTCGGGAATGGTGTCGAAGACTTTCTGGGCCGGAGAATTAGTGTCTATATGAACATAAGCCATCTGAGTCGCTGGATCTTAACTCTTCTGACTTTTTCCGTGTCGTTGTACAGCCCGTAAAGTTTGCTGTTGAATCTTCTTCTCCATTCCCCATCAATGTACACTGGCCATATAAAACTCTAAGAACTTTCCTCTCGAAGCAGACTAAAACACCATCATTTGATTTTGCCAGGTGTCAATGCTTCTGCATAATCAAAAAACAGCAATAAGCAAGAGTTACTCTTCGTCTGATTGCCCGTGTTTATAGCGGAGCCCGTTGTTGTGTTCCCTTCCTCGAAGCATATACATACTTCGTATATACGCTTAAAGCGTTTTTTTCCGCTTCTGTTTCAATTCATAAAAAGGCGCCATTGATATCACGCTCTGTGCTCTTCCGATTATGGTTATAACATCTAAGCACTCGAGAAGTTGTACAGACTTTTGGAAGTTAGTTCCTCTGGTGTTGACGGTGTCGATCGCCTTGTCTGAATCCTTTTTGGTCATTGAAAGATTACGTAAGCAAGATCTACATCGTCATTTGGCACAAGCGAACGAGCTTGGCTTACTTACTTATTTAACTTATCCGGCTCACAATCCATGAAGGATCTCAGCCTGAGATACTGCAGCCTTCCATCGTGATCGGTCCCCTGCATGCACTCTCCAGTCGCCGAAACCAAGCGCTCTGGCATCCGCAGTCACTTAGTCTTTGTACCGTAGGTTCGGTCTTCCTTGCCGTCTCGAACCTGGGGGCTGGGATGAAAACACTTTCTTGGCTGGAGCGTTGTCATCCATTCGCTCGATGTGGCCGAGCCAATGTAGTCTTCTTTTCTTGGCCTTCTGGACTACATCCACATCTTGGTACAGCTCGTACAGTTCTCAGTTGAACCTTCTTCTCCATTCGCCATCGTCTTATACGGGACCGAAAATCCGTCAAAGAATATTTCTTTCGAAAATGCCCAGTATCAACCCCTTTACTTATCGTCCAGCACTCGGCGCCGAAGAGTAAGACTAGTAAAATCAAAGTTTTGTATAGCAGACCCAGTTGTTTGGCCCAAACGGAGCAGCAGCGGTTCGCTAGGGTAATTCTTCTTCAGATCTCCACTAAGGTGTAATTTGTGGGATTAACTACCTCGAAATTGCTGCTACCAACAGTGACGATTTGTCCTAGGCGATGGACAGATGTTGCTTTGTTTGTTGATAGCATTTGTTTTGTCCTCATTCACTTCAAGGCCAACGAGCTTTGCCCTTTCTTCAATCGCTGTGAAGGCCTCAAGCACAGCTCTCTTGATGTCTATGTCGTCCGCATAGCCTATGAGCTGGGTGGACTTGTTGAAGATAATGTTTTCCGTGCTCACACCTGCCTTGCATGACAGCGCATCTCCTTGTCTAAACCCTGCGCATGTTTGGAATAACTCGGATTAGCTTTTACCGATTAACACACTGCACTGCCTATTGTTAAGCGTCACGCAGTACAGCTGGATTAGTTTGTTCGCTCTTGTGTGTTAAGCTCTTGGCGGTGGATGCTATCATAAGCAGCTTTGAAGTCGATGAAATCCGTTGTGGGTTTCAACTTGAAATTCGTTGGTCTTTTTCAGGATCTGCCTCAGTGTGAATATTTGGTCTTTCGTTGTTCTGCCTGGCCTAAAGCCACACTGGTACGTGCCGATTATTGTGTTGCAGAACGGTGTAAGACGCTCACACAGTACGTTGGGTAGGATTTTGTATGCAACATTAAGTAGGGATATGCCGCGATAGTTTTTGCATGACATAGGATCGCTTTTTTGTAGATGGGGCATGCATTCATCAAAACACCTCCTCCATATTTAAAGAGTTCCACAGGTATGCAATCTGACCCGGCGGACTTGTTATTTTTTTTAGCTTTTGGATGGCTCTTTCTACCTCTTCTGTGCTGGGGGCTGGGAGTGGGTATTCATTAACTGGTCTTGTTTCTCTTTCGTCATTGGCTCGCTTGACATTATGCGCAATCAGCAGCTGTTGAAAGTGGTGCTTGAAAACATCTTCAATTCCCTGTGCTTCGGTGACTAGGTTTCTTTCACCGTTTCGAAGAACCTGTGTCCCGGTTCTGAAACCAGAAGCTAATTGCTTCGACCTTTTTAAGGAACGCCGGGTGTTGTCCTTGGCCCGAGACCGCAGTAATGTCTGCCTTATACTGCAAGAGGACAGATTCAAGTTTTTGAGTTGCACCTGGAGTGTAGAGTGTTCTTACATTCCAGGTACAAACTCTCAATGCATAGTCCGTTGTCGTTCCGGGTCTGGTTACCATAAGAGGGGGGTCATTATCCGAGGCTATTGTCTCTCTCATAACTAATAGAGTGGCGCGTGCGCGACAGGTCTCGAAGAGCCAAGGCCTAAGTGGCTTACTTTCATCAACAAATCTCTAGGTGCGTGTGAAGAATTGAGGGGACCTACAATTTAATGCCGATTCCGAACGGCAGAGTTGAGAAGCACTTTTTCATGACAGATGATACTCTTGGAAGTCTTGTCAGTTCTTCGCAAGAGGCAGTGCCCGTGAAAGATGAAATAAAAACCATGGGCACGAGTAAGACTCGAACCCACGACGTTCGACTTAGCAGCCAACGCACCTAACCACTAAGCTACGGACACTACCTCTCTCATAACTATCAAGTTTTGTACTGTGAAGGGGTTGTTAGCCCCTCGCACTAACTTCCAAAATTTGTTGGGTCGTTGATTAGGTGCTTCTGTTTCTCCGTTTTGCACCCGCGCTTACAAGTTTAGCAAGTTATATCTAGAGATATAACCAGTACCCGGTGGTTACCACGAGGAGATAAAGTAAGCACTTGGTGTGTAGGAAAAGTTACAGCATACGCCGCCAGATCCTGAAACACCCACAAATAAGTTAAATGTAAAATTTTGCCGAGAACCCTCTTATTTTTTTATCTTACTTCCTATTATTTTTTTCAAACATAAATCAGAATAAAAACGAAATATAAAAATCTTCTTTATTACAGACCCTGAGACCAATAAGGACCACGTCAACAACAACACAAAAGAATATCGATGCATACAGATTTTTCTCATTTTATAATCAAACTTATAAGCTTAAATTTTTTAAATTCTACAATTTGCGTTTTTTTCGGTTTCGGAATTTTTAATAAAAATAGTTTTTATAATAAGTATAAAACCATAAACATTTCTTTAAATGTAAACAAGATTTTCACATGTAAAAGTGCGTTTTAATTGGAAAAATTGTCAAAAAGTCTTTTTTTTTAATGACGAAATGTATCAAATCAATAACTGAATAATTGTTATCATTCAAATAAAACGATTTAAAGCAAACTTTAGAGATCTTTTCATTTTATAACGAATAGCTTTTACCATTAAATAATAACCTTACCAACATTTAATAACAAAAACAAACTCTTTTTCTAGGTGTCCAACATATTCCGGATTGTGGTCATCAGTTGTTTATTATCAGTCGTAAGGGTGGAACACTGCTTACCATAAACGATTACATCTATCGCTCCAATCAGAGGCGACATGGTCCGAAAAGTGATAAAATCTATTGGGAATGCATTCACAATCGTTCCAAAAAGTGTCGTAGTCGAATCAAGACCATTGGAAACGATTTGTTTGTAACAAATGGTAAATAAGCTCTAACTTTGCTAACTACTCTTTTTTTTATTTACATTTTGTCTTTAAAGATGTCCACAACCACTACTCGGATAGTCGAAGAATTGAAGTAGCCAAGAGAGCTGGTATGTTGATATTTAAGAAGTTCACAGCTTTGGGAAATATGCAACAAAATAAACATTACTAGAGTTGTTTATCTTCTTTTCATAAAAAAACATGTGATTTAAAAAAAAATGAATAACCATGACCAGTTCTTCTTATTACATCCTTAGACAAACAAAAATAAATCTCACTTAAATAATTGAGCGAGAATTCAGATCTATTGGCGCAAAATTATAGACCGCTAATGAACAACTTTTAGTGTGGTACTAGCTAAAAATGACGTTTGAGTCATGATTGAAACGTCATTTTCAGCTAGTATCACACTAAAGACGTTTGAGTCATGATTGAAACGTCATTTTAAGCTTGAAAACATCTTCAATTCCCTGTGCTTCGTGACTAGGTTTCCTTCACCGTTTCGAAGAACCTGTGTCCCGGTTCTGAAACCAGAAGCTAATTGCTTCGACCTTTTTAAGGAACGCCGGGTGTTGTCCTTGGCCCGAGACCGCAGTAATGTCTGCCTTATACTGCAAGAGGACAGATTCAAGTTTTTGAGTTGCACCTGGAGTGTAGAGTGTTCTTACATTCCAGGTACAAACTCTCAATGCATAGTCCGTTGTCGTTCCGGGTCTGGTTACCATAAGAGGGGGTCATTATCCGAGGCTATTGTCTCTCTCATAACTAATAGAGTGGCGCGACAGCTCTTGAAGAGCCAAGGCCTAAGTGGCTTACTTTCATCAACAATTCTCTAGGTGCGTGTGAAGAATTGAGGGGACCTACAATTTAATGCCGATTCCGAACGGCAGAGTTGAGAAGCACTTTTTCATGACAGATAATACTCTTGGAAGTTTTGTCAGTTCTTCGCAAGAGGCAGTGCCCGTGAAAGATGAAATAAAAACTATGGGCACGAGTAGGACTCGATCCCACGACGTTCGGCTTAGCGGCCAACGCACCTAACCACTAAGCTACGGATACTACCTCTCTCATAACTATTAAGTTTTGTACTGTGAAGGGGTTGTTAGCCCCTCGCACTAACTTCCAAAATTTGTTGGGTCGTTGATTAGGTGCTTCTGTTTCTCCGTTTTGCACCCGCGCTTACAAGTTTCGCAAGTAATATCTAGAGATATAACCAGTACCCGGTGGTTACCGCGAGGAGATAAAGTAAGCACTTGGTGTGTAGGAAAAGTTACAGCATACGCCGCCAGATCCTGAAACACCCACAAATAAGTTAAATGTAAAATATTGACGAGAACCCTCTTATTTTTTTTTTTATCTTACTTCCTATTATTTTTTTTAAACATAAATCAGAATAAAAACGAAATATAAAAATCTTCTTTATTACAGACCCTGAGACCAATAAGGACTACGTCAACAACAACACAAAAGAATATCGATGCATACAGATTTTTCTCATTTTATAATCAAACTTATAAGCTTAAATTTTTTAAATTCTACAATTTTCGTTTTTTTCGGTTTCGGAATTTTTAATAAAAATAGTTTTTATAATAAGTATAAAACCATAAACATTTCTTTAAATGTAAACAAGATTTTCACATGTAAAAGTGCGTTTTAATTGGAAAAATTGTCAAAAAGTCTTTTTTTTTTAATGACGAAATGTATCAAATCAATAACTGAATAATTGTTATCATTCAAATAAAACGATTTAAAGCAAACTTTAGAGATCTTTTCATTTTATAACGAATAGCTTTTACCATTAAATAATAACCTTACCAACATTTAATAACAAAAACAAACTCTTTTTCTAGGTGTCCAACATATTCCGGATTGTGGTCATCAGTTGTTTATTATCAGTCGTAAGGGTGGAACACTGCTTACCATAAACGATTACATCTATCGCTCCAATCAGAGGCGACATGGTCCGAAAAGTGATAAAATCTATTGGGAATGCATTCACAATCGTTCCAAAAAGTGTCGCAGTCGAATCAAGACCATTGGAAACGATTTGTTTGTAACAAATGGTAAATAAGCTCTAACTTTGCTTACTACTCTTTTTTTTATTCACATTTTGTCTTTTAAAGATGTCCACAACCACTACTCGGATAGTCGAAGAATTGAAGTAGCCAAGAGAGCTGGTATGTTGATATTTAAGAAGTTCACAGCTTTGGGAAATATGCAACAAAATAAACATTACTAGAGTTGTTTATCTTCTTTTCATAAAAAAAACATGTGATTTAAAAAAAAAATTAATAACCATGACCGGTTCTTCTTATTACATCCTTGAGACAAACAAAAATAAATCTCACTTAAATAATTGAGCGAGAATTCAGATCTATTGGCGCAAAATTATAGACCGCTAATGAACAACTTTGTAGTGTGGTACTAGCTAAAAATGACGTTTGAGTCATGATTGAAACGTCATTTTCAGCTAGTATCACACTAAAGACGTTTGTTAATTATGTGAGACTATAATTTTGCGCCATTGTGTTTAAGAACGTTTCGAAAGCAAGACGTGAATTATTTAATGTTTGGAATTTAAAACTCTTTTTATTAATAAATACAAAAAAAATGGGGGCTAAAAATATATAAGACAAAAAATGTAAACAGTGAACTTAAATGTTTGTTTGCGTTTGTTCATTTTTATAAACAATATACTGTTAACAATCTGTGTTTTGTTTTCGGACTTCTTGTATTGAGTGATGAAAACCCGATCACTCTGTTAGGAGAAAAGGAATGTGTATCCTGTGAAACCCATGTATTAGTATTCGCAGCTCGATTGAGTGAAGTTGGTGGTTGAGTAGAAAATGATTCATTCCATATCAACGGTACGGGCGCTCGGTCGCGTTCGTGATTGTTTAAATAAATATCAAAAGTTATTTCTTAAAGTCAATAATACATATATCCTGATGAGCTCCAAGGAAATATATATGCATTCAATTCAACAGAAACGTCAAGTGGTGGACATCGAATTCCTAGTACCTAAGTTAGTGAAAACCCCTGTGGAACACGAGGGATAGTGTCTTCTCTTGATGAAATCAAGGTTGGCGTTCACAGATCCAGTCAGGTTTGAATTACTCAGTGAACACCTTTCAGCTCTCGCATTTGGAGTCACATCAAGTGCCTGGTACTCCAGGTTGGAGTCTTACGTGTCGGAGTTACTCCAAATTATGTAGAAAAAAACGCTTAGTTGCGAAACAACCCCCGCTAATGTTATAAGGACAACAAACTTCGCATATGCACGTGGAATGTTAGGTCCCTTAATAGATCACATGCTGCCGTACAAAGCAGACATTACAGCTATTCAGAAAATGTGATGGGATGAACCGGGCAAAAGGAGATTGAGAATCAGCGACATATACTACGTTAATTGTTACCGACAGCTACAAAAGCGGGTATTGGAATAAGGATTCGTCGTTGAAAGCAGACTTAGGCAAAAAGGCCTTAGACTATACCACCCGAAAAATGGTATTCGATAATAGCTTCCCTTCAAGACCTTCTTGGGAAGAAGAGAGACCTCTGGAAGACAATACGGTACACTTCTATACAGACGGTTCAAAGACCGATTACGGCATTTGAAGTGGTATCTATTCGAAACAACTGAATCTTAGTCTATCATATAGACTTCCCAATCAATGTAGTCTGTTCCAGGCGGAAGTGATGGCGATTAAAGCAGCACTATCCTGGCTCAAAGAAAACATTATAACCTGCAAGGATATACGTATCTTTTCGGACAGCCAAGCCACTCTAAAATCTCTCGAGTCTGTCTCCAAAAACTCTCAAACAGTCCACGACTGTCGATCATCTCTGAATGAAATGACGGAACAATATAACATTCACCTCATTTGGGTGCCGGGACACAGAGACATACCGGGAAATTGCAAAGCCGGTGAGCTCACCAAAAACGGAACACTTCTTCCTACTGTTAGCTAAAGACATAACATTGGAACATCACTTGCTGTATGCAAATATCTTCTCAAACAATATGCTCTGGAATCAACAAATGCTAGATGGTCACAGGGTACCACCTGCCTAGCAACCAAACAAATATAGCCAAGCATAGACCTGAAACGGTCAAAAGGCTTGATTTCCTTGAGCAAAAAAATATAAGCTCTACAATTGGAGTCATAGCAGCACACTGCCTCATAGGTAGACATGCTTTGACGCTAGGGGTCTACGAAAACGACTGCTGTAGAAGTTGCATGGACGAGGAGGAAGAGGAAACAGTCCAACTTCCAACACCTTCTGTGTACATGTCCGGTACTCTCCAATAGAAAGAATAACTATCTCAGTAATCCCTTCTTCGATAATACCAATGAACTGGCTTTAAGAGCTTTGTATATATATTGGGGGGTACTATCAAGATTGGTTTTCTGCTTGGTTTGACAGATCTTCTGTCAAACCAAGCAGGGAACACACATTACAAACATGTGTAAAAAAAAGGTTATCTCGGCTTGGAACCAGTTGGCGCTTCAGTCGAATTCCATTTCGATTATACCTGTTAAATGTATATACAAAGATTAAGAGTACAAAATGGTTTGTTTAAGTTCATAACTCTCCCATGAGTAACTTGTTTAGACCCTTAGGGTCTAAGTGAGTCTGTAGCATCTAGACAGCCACTCCATTCTAAACTAGGCAAAAAGGGCTTGATTTTCAAATGCATAAGCGAACGCATCATGACGATCCAAATCAAATAAAATCGCCAACATTAGCTTAATATGTGCGCATTCATGCACAGAGGAGAGAAAAGACAATATAAAAGATGAGTTCAATGAGCTCTTTGAAAAAACGTATGAAAAATGTCCTAGCTAATGAGAAAAGAGGACATCCACATCTTTGGTCGAACTGTCAGAAAGCACAGTCTATACGAAACCACTTCCAACAACAAAGAACCAACATTGACTAGGACCACTACCTTGTGGAAACCAAAGAAGTGCGTTTTTGCGCTGACGATAGTTGACTTTAGTTTTTATGTCAAAAAGAAAATGGTTGATGTGTCATAGTTGAAATAGTTAGAAATAGTTGAAATCATCCAAAAACGCTTTTTAGTTAGGTTTGGTTGATCTGTCAAACAAGAAAAAAAAAACAAATCTTTTGAGGTTACATTTTTCTTTTCTTTTGATCATAACAATTTTTGTTGCTCTAAATTTATTTCAAAAATTCAAGAATGATCTTGACATGGTAAGATTTAAAAGACAATTGAGATG
>CAKKXW010000003.1:85038870-85156657 GCA_920937365.1 Sphaerophoria rueppellii
TCTGTTTTGTCCTCATTCACTTCAAGACTAACTAGTTTCGCCTGTTCTTCAATCGCTGTGAAGGCCTCAAGCACAGCTCTCTTGATGTCTATGTCGTCCGCATAGCCTAGGAGCTGAGTAGACTTGTAAAAGATAGTGTTTTCCATGCTCAAACCTGCCTTGCGCACTATCTGCTCCAGGACTATGTTGAAGAAGTCACGTGACAACGCATCTCCTGTCGGATGAGCTGTTACCCATTTGAACACTGCACTGTGCGTATTGTTTAACGTCATGCGGCACAGCTGGATCAGTGAAGACTCTACGAGCCGGAGCATTATTTTCCATTCGCTCAACATGACCCAACCATCTAAGTCGTTGGAGCTTTGCTTTTCTGTCTAGGTCAGGTACAGCTCGTACAGTTCTTGGTTGAATCTTCGTCTCCATTCTCCATTTATGCAGGCAGGGCCAAAAATCACTCGAAGAATTTTTCTCTCAAAGCAGCCCAAAGCGTTTTCATCAGATGTTGTCATAGTCCATGTCTCTGCACCATACATGAGGACCGGGATCTCTGATGGCTGCTTGGCAGTGTTGCCACTGATTCTCTATATTTTGTGCTGGCAGCAAAGGACTTCTGAGGAGATATTCGGAGACACGGTCGGAAAAGGATCTAGTAATCTCTTGCGATTGTAGCCGTTTGACGTCGAATTTCCTCCTAGAATTTTCGCGTGTTGGCCATGATCGGGATATCCGTATTCGTACCTTGGCTACAACAAAGTAGTGGTCCAAGTCGATGTTGGCACATCGCATCGGAATGTGCCGACATCTTGCATGCTAAAGAAGTGTTGTGCGTCGATCGCAATGTGATCAATCTGGTTGATGGTGGATTGGTCAGGAGATTTCCATGTTCCTTTGTGGATATCGTGATTTGGGAAACGCGTACTTGCTACCATTACGACTCGCCCCGCAGCGAAGTCGATTAGCCTAAATCCGTAATCGGAGGTGGTGTCGTGTAGGCTATGTCGTCCGATTATTCCACCAAAAATTTCTTCTCTACCCAGCTTAGTATTAAAATTTCCAAGGACGATTTTAATGTCATAGCTAGGGCATTGCTCATAGGTCTTGTCGAGGAGCTCCTAGAACCTGTCTTTGGTGTTTTCATCCTTTTCCTCAGTAGGGGGGGTGAGGACAGATGAGGCTGATGTTGGTGAATTTAGCCTTGATACGGATTGTAGTGATGCGCTCATTCAATGAGTTGAAACTCAAGACCTTCCTCCTGAGTCGAGTCCCAACTACAAATCCACATCGAAACAGACGCTGGTTTTGTTCCCAGTAGCAGTCGCCGTAGTAAATATCGCAGTTGTTCATTTTACGTAGGCCCGGACCATCCCATCGCATTTCTTGGATGGCAGTAATGTCTGCTTTATAGCAGTCAAGGGCTTCCGCTAATTGTTCGGCTGCACTTGGCCTGTTAAGGGACCTAACATTCCACGTGCAAAGCCGAAATTCGTTGTCCTTAAATCGTTTGCGTGGGTCGTCATCATTAATTCCGTCCGTATCCGAGGCTTGTTGGTGGTTCGGAACTATAGTTTCTTTATGTGGCCGGGCAGTCACCCCGACGCACATGAAGGTCTATCTCAAATCGCCAATCATCAGTGGTACAAGTAATTGTATTCTGAACAGTGCAGGTTCTTCGGTGTGTCGTTTTACGTTCTCCCTTATTGTCGTATTAACAACAAAATTTCTTTAGAACAAAGCAACATACTTTAAATGCAATTTCCCTTAAATTTTCAGACAAACTTACCAGTTTTCAAAGTTAAAGAATCGAGTGTTCGCCGAAGATACAGTGACTTTGAATGGCTCAGAAACGAACTTGAAAGAGACAGTAAGGTAAGTGACAACAAATTAATTAATCACACAGAAAATCAATAAACAAAAGAAAACAAAACATAGATTGTAGTCCCTCCATTGCCGGGCAAAGCTTGGAAGCGCCAAATGCCCTTCCGGGGCGACGATGGCATTTTCGATGAAAACTTCATTGAGGAACGACGAAAAGGCCTCGAGGCATTTATCAATAAAATCGCCGGACACCCATTGGCCCAGAACGAAAGGTGCTTACACATGTTCTTGCAGGAGAACACCATCGACAAAAACTACGTGCCGGGAAAAATTCGGAATACATAAATAACAAAATTCAACAAGCCGTGTCGCCGTCGCCGCCGCTTGTCCTTCTTTCTAATCTCTTCTCGGCAAAAAAATAAAAACAAACAAAAAAATTAACATAAATATTAAGAAAGTAAAGATCGCCCCTCCCCCTCCTTTTTTTCTCCCAAGAATTATTTTCTTCTCTTGTTTTTTTTTTTTTGTAGTTTTGATCTCGCAATAGCTCAATCTTTGATTTAAAAAGACAGAAAACAAAATCTATCATGCAACCCCAAATAGATATTTTTTCGAATTCAAAAAGAGAACAAAATTTACCTTACGAACATTCAGAAGTTAAAGAAATTCGATTGTTTTTTTCTTTTTTAGATAGACTTAAAGCAAAAGGAAGAAAATTTGTATAAAGTAATTATAAACAAATATATATATAAATAAAAATGAAAATATAAAAATTTAAATATTTAAGTATATTAATTTCTAAGCAAAAAAAAAAGCGAATGAGAATCGCGAAAACTTGAACAAGAATTCTCAAATTGATTATTATTATAAATTTTCAAACAAAAATAAATACGCAGCCTTATTTCCGTACCCGATCGGAGCAAAAGTCCGATCGGAAGTTTTAAGTCTGAATCACAAAGACGCTTAAGCTTCGGCTTCGTCTGCGTTTGCTTTGAATGACAGTTCTCCCTCCATCACATCATCATCCCTCCAAAACAGCTTTGCCACCTCACTCATTTCGAAGTAGATCTACTTGCGATTTTTGAATAACTTTGAAAATCTACGACCTACTTCGCACCATCAAGAATTTCTTAAAAATCTACTTCAATTTTAGAAAAAAAAAACCAACTGGCTGAATACAATGGTGTAGCTGTAGTCGTAGTTTGAAGCGCTGTCAAAGTTGAAAGATAGAAAATAAATGTAGTGCGATACAATGTGCAGCTGCGTCTGTAGCTTGAAGCGTGATGAGCGAACTTCAACTACTTTTTGGGCTACAAATTTGACAGTTCATCAGATCTACTGCAATAAATACAAGTCCTTCTTGTTCGTTCATCATTTTTTAAGTTTTTTCAAGCAAACACAAGCTAAATAGTTTCACAACACAATTAAATTTTCAGTTTTGAATTTAATTTTTTTTTTAATATTCACAGCTACCTATTTTGTTGCGTTACTCATTGTACTCCACTGCAGCTACATCTCATTGTATTCAGCCTGTTACCCAATTTTTTGCCAACAGGTTATAATGAAAAACGGCATGCCTTCATTTTACTTCTATTTTCATCAGGAAAATAGATAAGCGACCTGCAATAAAGTTTCTATACTTATACACTAACGATAAGCAGACACAGCTTACAAACACGAAATGTCAACCCATACAAATACCCGAAGTAGTGTTAGCGTAACGTGCTTGTATTGAATTGTTCAATATTTCAGGCCGTGTGGGATATTTTAGCCTGCTGGTTAATATTTAACACATTTTATCCACATGTAGTGTCAAAATTAAATCGAACATTTTAACACAATTCCAGATGAACTTTTGATAATAACTGTTTGTCCCTCTGTGCGTCAATGTATCCAAGGCCAAAATAATATACACTTCATATTCTAAAATCTACTTCGCTTTATTCCAAAATCTACTTCGATTCCTTTTTTTTCAAGTGGTAACGCTGCTCCAAAAACAAAAGGATTCTGTGTTTGAGCTGTCAGACAAAGCAAAAGTTCAGCATATTTGAACTAGAGCTTCCGTTTGGAGTCACGTTACCCTGCGGCCACACGAGCAAGTTCTGGCTTGCCAGTAGCCTACATATATTATTTGTCAAATCTGTATCGGTGTACTTGGTGTGACGTAGGTGGCAAAAAACTTGCTAGTCAACTTGCCAGCAAGTTCACATATTTTTTTCCATTTCAACGATTTTTACAAGCTTACCTGCTTTTAACATCCAATTTGGAATTTGAAAGATGTCGGCATTAAAAAAAGAAATTAAAATCCTCGCTTCAACTAATATTCTCATTTAATTTTTTTCATTTTGATACATTTGGCAAAACCTGTCAAATTACTTGCCCGTTTTACTTGCTCGTTTTACTGGCTTGAAAATTCGCAAGCCAGTTGCCTGGCCAAACGTCAGGCGAAGCTGAACTGAAGCGTCTTTGTGATTCAGACTTTATTTCCTTCACCGTAGCCGAATCGTACGCATGCAATCGCTCTCATTTTGAAATTCCGACGCAGATTTCAAATTTGTTCGTAGACGTCTAAGATTAACCTGTCAGAAACTTCGATTGTAGGAGAGTTTCGATCGTAACATTTATTTTGTTCATGGTGTCCGTTTCGTAAAGAAAATATTGACGTGTAATAACGCATGCCGTTCCGCAAATGTTCCGACACAATTTAGCTGTTGGAACAATCGGAGACGCATAAGGCCTCGGCCACGCAGTAAGCGGCTGAGCGGAAAAAAATATAAAACATGAAATCACATAGAAGCGGCCACGCTATGAGCGAGCGGCGAAACAAAATTCTGAGCGGCTAAGCAGCGCCGCTCACCAACCAAACCTGTTTTAATTGTAATGAGCGTCAAGAAGAAAAGATGGCCAAAGGACGCACTTTTTCAAGCAGCAAATCAAAAGATTCGATAGACATACGTAGATATTGCCAGAATCTATCTGGAAATTTTCGTAGATTCAAAAATAAATGCTTAAATTCTCCAAACTACGATCTTAATTTGTTAATCAGATGAACACCAAATCGTCTTCTTTTTTGCATACGTTTAAGTAATTTGCACACATACAGACGATTTTCCGACAGCATTTTAACTACTAATCGCTCAAAAGCAGTCGCTCAGTGTCTGGCCATACGTCGCTTAGACCTGCCACTCAGCCTTACCGCTAACTGCGTGGTCGAGGCCTAAAACAAAATAATCGGTATGCATCGCATAGCGTTTGTTGATTTATTGCTTTTCGCCGCATGAAATCATGATGCGTTACTCTGAGTTTGAAATTTCAACGCAAATTCAAATTTTTTTCTGAGGTATGTACGATTTAACGTACCGCTAGGACGATATCAAATTCGTATGTCTCGTACTAATCGGCATAGAGAATAATATAATACCTAGAGTCAAGCTTTTCCTCCCTTGCCGAAAACACCGTCAAAATTTTTCTGAGGTGAACTCTCACAATACTCTTTTTTTTCGTGTCCGTGAATCTGTGTAAGAGGTGAACTGTCACAATCCTCTCTTTTTTCGTGTCCAAGATCCAAGAACCTGTGTAAGAGGTGACAAAGAGTGAGCACTCAGCCGTGACAAAATTTTTTTCCTGGTGCACAAACCCAAAGTGACAGACTTCCACCACAGCAGATACGAGACTAACGCACGACTTTTTTAAAAGATTTTTTAAGATTTTTGATACAAATATTAGTAAATTATAGTTCAATTATATGTTAAAGTGCAAAGAAACAATATAACGTATTTATTTTTCATATTACATGCATTTTTGTAAGTTTGAGTTTTTTTTTGAAATGCTGAGCTCAACGGAATCTTATTTCGAAATCTGAGCCCATGAAACCCACCTCGTCTCCAACCTGAGCATTGTATCTAACTCAGTGCGAATGTATTGGTGCAGTTTCTCATTTAAAAAGCATTGGAAAACTAACACATTCTCACTGGTTAGTACAAAACGAGCAATTGCAGGTTGTAGGCAAAAAGAGAGCCAACACCCGAAGTCGTGACTCTAGGTATTATATATTCTCTATGCTAATCGGATAGATTATTACGATCGGATATGACGATACGGCTGAGAAATAGAAAATTCTTAGAAATTGTACGAATCGGAGAGAATTTTTCTCCGATCGGGTACGGTATTAAGGCTGACATTTTTGTTTGCCTTCTCCTATATTTTTATCGCTCTCTCCTTCTATTTCTCTGATTCTCGCTATCTTTGTAGAGTGAACTGAGCATGTGTTTCGTATGAGAAAATGGATAAAGTAATAAATTCCAATAGTAGTTTAGTTTTAGTACGAACGCATGTTCAAATTTATTATTATTATTATTATTATCGTATTGTAATATTCAAAAATTGAAATAAATTCATTATGGTTTTTCCTTGATTAAGCATTTCCTTGTGTTCTGTTTTTCCTTTTGTTTTGTTGCATTCTTGTTAGTAAAAGTTTAAATGCATGACTTTCAGATGGTCTTTAATAGCATGTTGAGTAACATCACAATAGATAAATCCATTGACGATAAAGCTGACGTTTGGACAATTGCAAGCTCTGGATGGGTTAGTAGCCGGTTGCCTGGTTAAAATTTCTTGATTTTGGATTTTGTTTTGCCGGAATGAGGGCAAAAAAAAAAAAAAAACCATTAAAATTTCTTGTTCAGAGTAATATTAAATTAAATAGAAATAAACACAGCGTGATGTCAGTGGCGCCTTTGTGAGAATTGAGACAGAAGCGGCAAAAATGGGATTAGCGGTAAATGAGGGAAAAACGAACTATATGCTGTCTTCGAGGAAGGACAGCCAACACCGATGGCTCGGACAGAACATAGACGCATACAACTTCGAGGTAGTAGAGGAGTTTGTCTACCTAGGCTCCGCTTTAAACACGGGAAATAACACCAGCACCGAGAGCAGACAAAGAATAACTCTTGCTAATCGCTGTTTCTTTGGGCTAAGAAAGTAATTGAGTGGAAAAGCCCTCTCTCGAGCAACTAAGGTAAAATTGTACAACACACTCATCATCCCAGTCCTGCTGTACGCTGCCGAAGTTTGGACTTTGACAAAATCGGATGAAAGTGCCTTAGGCTGTTTCGAGAGGAAAGTTCTTCGGGTCATCTTTGGCCCCGTGTGTATTAAAGGGGAATGGCGAAGAAGATATAACAGCGAACTTTACGGGTTGTACAACGACATGGACTTAGCCAGAAGGGTTAAGATCCAGAGACTCAGATGCCTCGGTCATTTAGAGCGGATGGACACCAATGCTTTGGCCCGGAAAGCCTTCGGCACTGTTCCCGAGGGACGTAGGAGGAGAGGAAGACCGCGACTCAGTTGGCGCACACAAGTTGAAGAGGACCTCAATCAACTTGGAACGCAAAACTGGAAACAGCTAGTTTCTTAATTATTTAGAATCAATTCTAAACCACACAGACTACACCATTCCCCAACTACAGTTTGATAGAAACTTTCAAACTTCTATACCTTCCAGGGGCCTGATTATGGGACTCGCGGCGAATCGTTTTGCTAGCGAGTTTGACAATTTTCAATTATTGCTATCGCTTTCGCCTTCTTCGTTTTGAATTCGACCAATTAACAAATTCGAAGGCGAATTTGAAATGCCGTAAAGTTTGCTGGCGAGTTGAAATCCGACAGCTTTTTATTGGCGGATTCACAGGCGAAAGAGTGTTTATTATTATTAACTGAAAAATTGGAAGAAATAGTCAAACCAAAAGTGTTAAATCACTGGAATATTGGAAGAATTTTTTTCGCTCCGCCGCGAATTCGTTAATAAGGAAATACGAAGCGAGTCGAATTGAAAGGTCGAATTGAAAACGATCCGCCGCGAATCCCATAATCAGGCCCCAGATCCTTCTGGGAAATTAAAACATTCCTGGAAGACAAGGCCAGATATGGAGTTGTGTACTCCGACAGCCATATTAATTAAAAACGCCTAGTCCACTCTTAATCCACAGTCTAACTGGTCTACTGGACTAAGCGTTAGTCCGTAGCCTAAAATTTCTCATTAATAAAAATAATTTGATCCCAGCATAGTAAAGCGATGTTTACCAAAAATTCCCCTTTGGGAATTGTTGATATTTGAAAACCAATTTGAAACTTAAAAAATATTTTATTTATTTTGTTTTGAAATTTCAATAATGTTTGTCTAAATTGTGCATGGGGCTTGAAAACAGAGAAGTTTCGAATTCTTTGTGTTAATATGAAGTCACTCAACTAAGCGGCTGGAGCTATATGTGCAGAAGCAGATAAACGGAATTAATCGCTGGAACCTGCTCTCATCGTCGACGCAGATTTCAAATTTTTTCGTAGAGTCTACGATTGACCTGTCCGAAAATACACGGTGGTAGTAATATCGTAAAAATTGTACGAATCGGCGAGAATCGTCGTTTTATATGTTAAAACATTGATATTGCTGTTCTGTTCAAGCGAGAATTCGATGTACTCTCGAGATTGATTGGAAAAAAATCCAGGAAGTCACTGCACCGGGTCAGCATTATCCTTCATTATTCTCTGGAAACTAAAATTACAGACGAAATTGAAACTCAAAAGCAATACACAAAGAATATCCAAAATGAATCTATTGTCAAGCTTATAAATTGTTTTAAATATTGTGATAATGATAAACAAAATATAATGAAACCATATTTCCGAATAACCAAATTGATGTTTGAAAAGACATCATTTCCTGTTGCGTCCCTTCTTTTTCTGTGGAATTTCTTCTTCATCGGAACTGTTAGAGTCCTCAATAACTCGAATAGATCTTCTAGTTTTCTGTTTTGACAAT
Source organism: Sphaerophoria rueppellii (assembly GCA_920937365.1). Lineage (NCBI taxonomy): Eukaryota > Metazoa > Arthropoda > Insecta > Diptera > Syrphidae > Sphaerophoria > Sphaerophoria rueppellii. The sequence goes on from CAKKXW010000003.1 coordinate 85,047,509, forward strand.
GCAGCTTTATTGCTTCTATTGGCTTTAGGTGATTCCTCTTCCGACTCTGACGTTGATTCAGCGGTACTTTCTTCAGACTCTGATTCATCACGGACTTTCTTATTTCGACCACTTGCTTTCTTGTTTGGTTGTTTCTTCTTTGTAGGTTTCTTGGTTGGCTTCTTTGTTGCATCAGTTGCTCGATTATCGCCAACTTGTTCACCGCTCACTTCCCCATTGTCCTCCCTAACCTCAAGGCATTCATTCAAACGACTTTCGAATTCAGTTAGCAAAGTCTTCAATTCTGGTTTGGCCATTTTCGATGTATTCGAAATGATTGTCTTGAACGCCTGATAAACCTCATCGACTTGAACTTTGTCTTTGAATTGTTGAATATTGTCAATAAGCTTCTTAACTGTCTTTTCGTTGTAGTTCAGTAAACTCAGACAGAACGATATATCGCGCCACTGCCTCTCTTCGGTCGTCACACGGAATCGCAGGCACAATTTTTCCACCAAACTCTCCACCTGGCGATCCTTCTGTATCAGTCCCAGAATGTAACGCATTATAATGCGATACTTCTCCTCTTCGATGTTCAAATTTGTGTCGCTTAATTTTGAAATTATATCCGGCAGAACATTGTACAAAATGTTCGATTTATTGGCTATCTCTTTGAAGAACTGTTGAGTAATGTTCTTGATCTCGTCATTAGGATCAACAATGCACATTGCCAAGTCGGCTATTTGGCCCTTAACTCGAATCATTTCGTGAAGGATCAAATGACTAAGCATCTTGACCGCAGTCAGTCGCAGTTCGTCGTTGGTTTCGTGCAAGGTCGAATAGAAGTGGCCGGTCCAGGGCTCGATTGCGTTCGGAAAGCGGAAAGTCAGATCGGACAGACCGACAACTATGTTGCATTTGATTTTGATGTTCTTCGTGCAGTTGAGAATGTTCATGAGGAATGGCATGCGAGTCTCACAGAACTTTGACGACACCGACATGAAACGAATGAGGGTTAGAGTGGCTGCTTGTTGCAAGTGTTGATCTTTGTACTTTGAGGGGTATTTGCAGACTTCGGTTACATAAGGCACCATTTTGGCTAGAAGGCTTTTTTCGTCATACAAAATGACATCTTCGCAAATGTGGTTTATCAATTCGGCAATGCTGTCTTCGGCAGTTGCTCCAACGAGATCTTCATCGGGCTTTGAAAATATATAAGATGTTTATAAGATTACAAATTAAGTTTATTTTCTGCTGACAATACCTCTTGTTGCGGTTCAGCAGTTGATCCGGAAAGCCTCTTTAGAGATTCTGTAGCAGACATGTTGAGGTTGGCTTTTCTCTTATTTTGCTGGTTGGATGCGGTTTTCTTAGTGGCATTCTTCTTTTCTTCGGCAAGTTCCTGCCGGAATTTCATGTTATTGTAGACATCAATGTCGAGAAAAATCATTTCCTTCATAGTCATATGACCGATGAGAAACATAAACCTGGCTATCAAGAATGTAGGCAATCGAATTTTGGAAGTAACAGCGTCCTCAGTGCCACTTTGCTGGCTATCGGAAACTTGGGAGAGTTGTGAACTTTGCATCTCATCGACTTTTACCATGAATTCTTTGAATTTTCGCGACAATTCGACAACAATGTTTTGCGAAATTATATCTGGCTGCTGGCAGAGGTGATAGAAGAATTCAATTGTTGTCATTGTCAGTTTATCAAAGTCCGGGACCTTCGGATGGAAGAAGAATTTTTGATAGAATGTGATGATATTCTGAACTAGTGGGCTGTCGGCGTCCATTCGTTTGTAGTATTTTGAGTTGATTGATTTATCTACGGAGTTGAGCAGGAACTCCAAGCATCCAATATAGAGTCGTGGATCTCTTTTCGAGCGATCACTCACAAGAATAGTCTCGATTGTGGATATATTTGACGATGCAATTGAGGACTTTGCATTCGAAGCCATAATCAAAAGCTGCAATGCTTGGCGAGATTCGTTTTCAGTGGTGTCCTCCAGTTTGAGAGTGAAGCGTTCGAAGAGTACTTGAATAATGAGAGCGTCTATGTCGTCGCTTTGAACCCACTCACGGACTAGACATTCCATTGCTGTATAATGACCGTAGAGCAGATCGTCAAAGAATCTACAAAGGTTCTGAACAACCTTAATCGCATGGGGTCTATCACAAAGTAAATGTAAGTCAGTGTTGTGCTAGTTCTATGGAAAGACAAAACTTACCTTCCATTTTCATCGGTGCTGAAAAGTACTTTTTTGTATGCATTTGATACTGCATCTCGTTTCTCTTTGTCACTGGACCACACTAAGTACAACATGCGACGCATTCCGCATTCGGTTCCTTTGATTCCAAAGAGATAGCCAGTTGTGAACAAATCGACTGCTTCGAAGACATCACTGTTCGTCTTTGACAGAAGCATTTCTTGTATTTTAGGCACTGCTTTTGTGATTATCTTTGAGAATTCAATGGAGTCTTGGAGAAATTGAACTGTCTTTATTTGAGTCCCAAATTCTTCGTTCTGCAAAAAAAAAAAAAAAATAGGTCGCAAGAAAAAAAGAAGAAATGGTGATAAAGTGGAATTTTTAAGTGAAACTATTTGGCAGAGGATACGGAAAATGAATTGGGATCATGGTCAAAGTCACTCTAAGATCAATGTAGATCCATTGTGAAACCCTGGAGTATTGTAACTTCCAGAAAATGTTTAACCTATGAATCATATGGTTTGTCTAGCCACTAAGAGGTGTTGACAAAGTTCAGTAAGTTTTTGCCTTGCAGTTCGTATAATTCTTCTAGTTTATTAAAGAAGAAGTTGTCTAGGGTTTTCTTCCCAGTAAGACACCTCCACGGGGTAAGCCTTGTCGTGACGGAGCGGCTTATGGTAACTACAACTATGAAGCTTAGAGCTATGCAATCGCGAAACTTGATTTCGTAGAAGGACCTCCCATGGTCGACAGGTCGAAGCGGAGTAGGCTGTTACTACCAATTACCCCACAATGAAGGAGTGTTCCCACCAAGGCACTCCCATCGAGGGCGAATGAATTTCTTCTTTGGAATCAACGGTGGCGTCTCCAGTTCCAGTTAGGCCGAACTACTTGGTGAACACCTTTACGGGCTACTTCGACTTATTTGAAGCCCAGGCCGTAAAAGGAGCGGTTTTTCCGACTCTTGCACTTGGAGTCACATCAAGTGCCTGGTACTCCTGGTTGGGGGTTGTGCGTCGGGGTGACTTCCCGACCACGTAGAAAAGAATAGAGTTGCGAAGCAACAACAGGCCTCGGAAACGGACGGATACACTGATGACGATCCAAGCAAATGTATAAAGGACAACGAATTTCGGATATGCACGTGGAATGTTAGCTCCCTTAATAGACCGCGTGCTGCCGAACAGTTAGCGGAGACCCTCAACTGCTACAAAGCACTTATTTTACCGCTATCCAGGAAATGCGATGGGATGGACCGGGCAAAAAGAGGATGAGAAACTGCGACATGTGCTATGGTGATTGTTACTGAGAACAACAACAGCGACTCTTTGGATGCGGATTCGTCGTGGGAAGCAAACTCAGGCAAAAAGTCTTGAGCTTCAAATGCGTGAGCGAACGCATCACGACAAATTCGGCAACATAAGCCTAATATGTGCGCATGCACATCGGCTTCTCAGGAGAAAAAGAAAAGCATGAGAAGCGTCAGATCGAGGATGTTGAGAGAGCCAACAGCAGGAATGAAGTTCGGAGGTTTTACCGAGAGGTTAAACAGCTGGCTCAAGGTCATCGAGCAAGAACCGATGCCTGCAGAGATAAACAAGGGAACATCATAGTAGAATAACAGTCAATGCTGGGGATCTGGAAACACCACTTCTGTAGATTGTATAACGGCGACGACGAACAAAACACCGCCGTCAGACAGGAGCCTTTCATCGGACACGATGATAGCCAACAATTCCGTGTACCCGACCTAGAAGAAGTGAAAACCGCAATATCACGGCTGAAATCCAACAAAGCCGCTGGAGCTGATGGACTAGCTGCTGAGCTGTTCAAAGCAGCAGGCGACGAGCTAGATAGGAGAATGCACCAAACCATCTGTAAGATATGGTCAGAGGAATGCATGCCCGATGAATGGAACCTCAGCATTGTTTGCCCGATCCTGAAAAAGGAAACTGCGCCAACTACAGAGGAAAAAGTCTACCAAACATCGCCTACAACATCCTCTCTGCCTTTGAAGCCTTTCCTCAACAATCTGATTGGTCCTTATCAATGTGGCTTCAGTCCAGGAAAGTCAACCATCGACCATATTTTCACGTTGCGGCAGATCCTGGAAAAAACCTATGAACTCCATATCGATACCCACCACCTTTTCATCGATTTTAAGGCCGCGTATGACAGCATCTACAGAGACGAACTGTATAAAGCTATGTCTAGTTTTGGCACCCCTGCCAAGCTCGTTCGCTTGTGCAAAATGACGATGGAGAACTCACCCTGCTCCATCAAGGTTGGCATCGAGCTTACGGAATCTTCTGACGTCAAAAAAGGATTCTGGCAACTCCAACGTCAGCACCAGAGGCACTATCTTCCAAAAATCTGTTTAACTTCTCGTGTACGCCGATGATATTGATATAATGGGAAGAACACAGCGTGATGTCAATGGCGCCTTTGTGAGAATTGAGACAGAAGCGGCGAGGAAGGACACCCAACATTTATGTCTCGGACAGAGCGTCACAATAAACGCATACAACTTTTAGGTAGTAGAGGAGCTTGTCTACCTAAGCTCCGCTATAAACACGGGCAATAACACCAGCGCCGAAATCAGACGAAAGAATAACTCTTGCTATTTGCTGTTTCCTTGGGCTAAGAAAGAAATTGAGTGGAAAAGCCCTCTCGAGCAACTAAGGTAAAATTGTACAACACCATCATCATCCCAGACCTGCTGTATGGTGTAGAAACATGGACCTTGACAAAATTGGCTGTTTCGAGAGGAAAGTTCTTCGGGTCATCTTTGGCCCCGTGTGCATTGAAGGGGAATGGCGAAGAATATATAACAGCGAACTTATCGGGTTGTACAACGACATGGACCTAGCCAGAAGGGTCAAGGTCCAGAGACTCAGATGGCTTGGTCATTTAGAGCGGATGGACACCAATACTCCGGCCCGGAAAGCCTTCGACACTATTCCCGAGGGACGTAGGAGGAGAGGAAGACCGCGACTAAGGTTGCGCACTCGAGTGGAAGAGGACCTCAATCAACTTGGAGTGCAAAACTGGGGACAGCAAGAAAAGGGCTGTAGTGCCACCTTAAGTAAGTAAGTAAGACGGAATATACCGTCAACGCTTGGAGATTAATAAGAGGAAAAAGAGTTGAAAACTTATTATCAAATGAAATAATGGAGACTACTTACACTGTCTCTGCATCCTTTAGCTAGAAACATATAGGATTTGAGCAGTGCTATGTAGTAAGCACATTGTTCTTCCAATTTAAGAGTATGTCTAAAACAAACAGCAATCAATAACTGGAATTACGATCTTGAACAAAGCTCTTCTTACCTAAGTTCAGAATTGCCAGCAACATAATCAGCTTTTCTAACCAACCCTACAGCTTCTTTGTACTTTTTCTCTATTAGCAAGCCAGAAATTCTCGTGACGAGATCCTCATAATTCTCTTGGGTCTCGTGCATTTCTTGTGTACCTTTAAGTAAATCGTATAAGTATTAGAAGTAATATGTGCTTAGTACTCCTCTTACATTGTATCAGATTCTCTTCGACAAAAGGAAACAGTTCGGGTATGACCAAACTCCATTGTTCGTCCAATTCTTCAGCTTTCTTTCGTTCTTCTGCTAAGACCTCACTCAACTTTTCCATTTTGGCACACTCCTCTTCGTGTTTCTTGACCAATTCTTGCAGCGTCAATTTGGCCGCAAAAGGATTTCGTTCGAGGAACGATTTAATCAATATTACGGCATTCTTTCTCACAGTCGAGGTTTTATCCTCCAAACGATCTACCGTCTCACTCAGGACTTTATGTTGAAACGACAATGGGACGGCATTTTCCTCCTTCATATGGGTCCAGATATGCAAGACTTTTGCCCGAACATGTGCCGAAACATCGTTTATGTGAAGCAACAGATTTTCCAAGAACTCATCGCGTGCCTCCTTCAAATCTTCGGACAATTCTTCTGATGTCAGTTCGCCGATTATTGCTTCACCCATTATATTGAGGATGCAATTGCGCAAAACATGTGACTCACAGTTGAGAAGTTCCTCGCTCAGGGTCGATAAATGAGGAATCATCATTTTGGGCGATGTGTAACTTAATTCGGTGAGGAAATTTGAAAAATTTCTCGAAATAGCTGTGTCTGCGGATTCAACAGTTAGGGTTTCAACAATGTCGCGGATTAAGACCGAGAAAATGGTCGATATGCCATATTCCTCGTGAAGTAGGTGAATGCCGTTGGCGATAGGGGCAGCGGCATTCTCGCATGTCCTCAAGATTTGCAGTATTCGAACTGGAAAGGTCATTGCATGGTTGAAACGTTTAATAGCAGTACCGAATATTTGAAACAGAGTATCGCTTGTGTTTTTCTCTCGTGCTGACGAGCTCTGCATTTCAAGCGTGCGGTAGGAAATGTCTGTTAAAAGACTGTAGAATACTCAATTAGACGAAATCTTAAAGCAAAAAATTTGGAGAAAGGACTTACTTAACAAATGCTTCCTCTGGTATCGGTGGACTCCACAGGCGTTCCAAGGGCAATTGCATTAAATTGAAAATCTGCACGAGGAACTTAAACCTCTTCTGTTCCCAATCAGGATGAGATTCCAATTCGTTAGTGTTTTTCTTTCCTTTCTTTATATTCCCAGCTTGAGATTGAGCTATCAATTGATCAATAGCTTTAACTGTACTAACAAAAAGGTACATTGTCATTTTGGTTAAATTCATGTATGAGTTTCGATCGTGAGTCCCGGGTACCGTTTCGCTGGTTGACAGAAACTGTGACAACTTCTGTCCCATTTTGTCGGCAGTAATGTAAAGCAAATCGAAACATCTCATAAAGTATATCATGGGCACCGATGCAGAGTTTTCGATTACCGAAAAGAACGTATCGAAATTGTCGAATATGTAAAAAGGATCGCCACCGCTGGTAATTGCTTTTCTACATTCTGGAATATAAAATTTGTTTATTTGAAACTGTAAAAGTTGTTTTTGATAGTTTGGCGGCTACCTTTTAATTGGTCTGGAATTTCGGCAACAGGATAGACATGTTTTACATAATAACTGTCGCCTTCTGAATTTAACAAATCAGAATTTGAACAGGGAATAATGAATGAAAAGTTCATTTAAAATAGTATTTTGTTGAATTCGATTAAACAGAAAACAAAATGTAGCGCTAGAAATAGCTTGGCTTTATTTTTCCGCGATTTCCATTTGTTTGGATGGAAAATAAACCGTCAAATTGAAAATCTGTCAAAAACATACGTCAAGGTACAGTTCAGAGAAAGAGTCTGGTACAGTTATATTCAAAAACTTGATTCAAACATTTAAAGCATAGAGAATATATAATACCTAGAGTCGCGACTTCGGGTGTTCGCTCTCTTTTTGCCTACAAACTGAAATTTGTTCGTTTTATACTAACCCAGTGAGAATGTGTTAGTTTTCCAATGCTTTTTAAATGGGAGACTGCACCAATACATTCGCACTGACCTAGATACAGTGCTCAGGTTGGAGTCGAGGTGGGTGTCCTGGGCTCAGATTTCAAAAATAAGATTCCGTTGTGCTCAAAATTTTCAAAAAAACCTACACATTGAAAAAAATTCATGTAATACATTAAATATACATTATATTTTTTCCTTTGCACTTGTAACACATAATTGCACTATTATTTACCAATATTTGTATCAAAAAACTTAATAAATCTTAAAAAGAACACAAGAAAAAGTCGAAATGGTATGCTTTAAAGGCTGAACAGAATGCGTCGCCCGTCGCCCGGCGACTAAAATGACAGCTGTCATTCGGATTTTACATATAATCATTGAATTAGAAGTACATGAAGGGGTCTTATGAACAAGAATTGAAGCATTTTTCTAAATAGTGTGAGTTTCACAAACGCAAACGCATTACAACAGGGCTGGTCTGCAATTGAATATTTAATCTCAGGGGCGCCAAGCAAAATTTGATTAAATCAAGATTTCATCGATTTTGCTTCAACTTTTTTTTTCAATCTCAATTCTTTTTTTAGGAAGAATGGTGCTTTAACACTAAAGGTGTACTGCACGGTTTTTTAATGATCAATTTATTTGTTTTCCAGTACATTTTCTTCACTTTCCATCCGTAATTCATCACGTTTATTACGAATATTGTAATACAACCAACAAATAAAAACGTTTCGAAACACGATATAAGAACTATTCAAAACAACCGTGCACACTACGGGAATTCAACGAATTGCAGCGCCTTACCATCACGAACAGAAATAATACACCCTTGAACTCGACTGACAACACAGTCAAAGTTTGACAGCACATACCCTAAAAATTGACAGCACATACTCTAAAAATGGACATCGTCAGACATTTTTGTTGCTTCACTCACGTACACTGTGCATGTAGCTAATGGTGGATTTACATGTATCTGCATTATCTTGATCTGTAAAAATCAAGAAAAGTAAGGTGGGTGAGATTTACGTCGTTATACAAAAGAGTGAAAGAGTACACTATATTCCACCTTTTTTTAATTGCCATAATTTTTTATAGCTCAGTGACAAATGAAGAGTAGCCATTTTTTGGTAACACATTTCCTTATCAATTCCTCGATTAATTTCTGGTTGTAGTATCTATACGAAATGAAGTTTATCAATAATTTATTGAGTAATTTTATTGAGTTTATTTCTTTTCGCAATCGCACATATAATAAAATGAGCGGAAAAATTGACAATTATAGACTTTGTTGCTTTTTTAGCGTTCAGGTGAGAATGGAAGATTCGCTGTTGACCTGAACTCAGTTATAGGAACCTCAAATGCAGATGAACATGCTATAAAAAAGATGAACATGTTCGTCTTAACCATAATCTTGATCTTGATTTCTATTATTTCCTATAATCTTGATCTTGACAAGATGTCTGCATTTTGATTTTGCCTCTCTATCGAATGAGAATGATTTCTGTATTTTGCATATCTCTTTTTTGCAGAACTAAAAATGCAGATACGTGTAAATCCACCATAACACCGCTTCCTGTACTTAAACAATTTTTTAAACAAATCTTGCAAGAAACTCCAAATTTCAAAATATTAAGGCCATGTGCGAATTGGGTTAAAAATAGGTTAAAACTTGACGTTTGGTTAAATTTTGACACTTCGCATTAAATAAAATGTGTTAATTAAACTAGCTGCGGAGCAGGTTAAAATATGACAGGGGTGGTTAAAAATTCACCCATTTTTATCCACAATTCATCCAATTCGCACACGGCCTAACAAATATTAAACTGTCTGTAATGTCAAACTCGTAGTATGCGTGAAAATTCGTCTGAGAATATGTGTAAATCTATCTCCAAAAAGAGATTTCAGATTAATCTATTCTTCCAGATAAAATTCAATACTCTTCCTAATGTTATTAATTTAATATGCTGATTCCAACGGATCAACAAAATGAACAAATCTCGAATAAAAAAGGCCCAAAAGGCAAAATTATAGTCATCTAATGACAATTTCAAGTATATGCACAACCTTATTCTTTCAAAATGCTGAACACACTCACTCCTTGAAATGCTCTGAACTGACTCTTGTCTTTTTTTTATGAACAGCTGAGTGTCAACTTGTCAAATAACTGTCAAAAATCCTTAAAACGCTCCTGCTAATTTTTTTTGGAAACTAGACAACCATTAAAGAAATTTTAAATTTTCATAAAAATCTTCAAATAAAAACTTGTTTGAAAAATGCTACCCTCGGAGGTTTCCGTAAGCGAAAAAGGAAAATTGACTGAGCAAGATTTCAATTTGATAGCACAAGCTCAGGATGAATTTAATAAGTAAATTAATTTGTTTGTCCTGAAGAACTCCATTATACTAAGCCGATTTTTTCAGACAGTGCTATGATAAATGTCTGGAGACTCTGAACCAGCTGGAGCAGTCAATGGGTTACACGCACAAGATTCAGCACAATAAATGCATTGCAGGATTTTATAAAAATGGTTGTAGGAAGTACGACAAGTTGTTGGAATTTCTAGAGAATAACGATTCAGAAGAGGTAAGTCCACTAGACTAAACTGATTGATATATCTTACAAGAAACCTGTCTTACGAGAAAGTCCAATACGAGGTATGTAACTGCTTTAAATAGTTTATCAATCATTGGTCCGGTCTGATTGCCATCTGATTTGTCTTGATAGTCAAATGGTTCGAATAGAACCTATCCTAACAAATTCCATTGCTTCTTAATTGTGAAACTGTTGCTATCTAAGTTCTTTCACCAGAACTGATGGGTTTCTCACCAAGGCTTACTTCAACAAAGCTTCGATAGCCCAATCTCGCGTTTCATTAAGATAATTTTGCTTTACAATTAAAATTGTTCATAATTTTTATTATTTTAATAACAGATTAAGAACGTTTTCATAAATAATTGAAAAAAGTTTATTCCTGGTAGGAGCGAAATTCCTGCTCCATTTCTTTTTGAAATTCTAAAAGATCTTGAGATATCATGTCATCTTCTTGGTTTAACATCTTCAATTGACTACGGTATTCAGCTATGAGCTTTGAAGTCTTGTCGTTCAAAGCCTGTCGACGTCTCTTCAAATGACTAAGGAACAATTGGCTTCGTTGTAAGAATAGTTTTCTTCTTTGGACTGGGAAAAAGGAATGTAAATTATTTCATCAAATTCTTTTGAACTGCAATTACCCATGTGAAGCTTGTGCATTTTGGCTCTCCTTATATCTTCAACGGCTTTCTTGCAAGCCGCATCTGTAAATGACAGGAATTCAATTCGGGCCATTGCTAACTTGTATTCCTCATGAATAGGAAATTGAAGTTCTGTCGAAGAGCTGGAAGAATGTTCAATTTCGAATAATTCCTCAGATAGCTGCAAATGGCTATTGGGAATTATTTTGTAGCAAGTAACTTCTTTCTCTTGTGTCTCTTCCATTTTATGAAATTAAATTAATATTGAAATGAAAATTAAACAAATTACAAAACGTTGAAAACAATAAAACGACGCCAACAGGAAACAAGCTGTTATGTATTTCTTTTTTTTTATCTTCAAACAAAAATGACAAAAGTGAAACAATAAAAATGGCGAAAAAGAATGTACTAGATTCAGATTTCCTCTCATTTTAAGTTTTGTAAAAGTTCACCAGTGCTGTCGTTTATGGGTACAAAGGAATTTGGATTTAAGAAACAGCTCGTACAGTGCTCGGTTTAACCTTCTTCTCCATTCGCAATCGTCGCATACGAGACCGAAAATCCGTCGAAGAATTTTTCTCCCGAAAGTGCCTAGCATCAATTCCTCTTTTTTACTTATCGTCCAGCACTCGGCGCCGCCGTAGAGTAGGACTAGTAAAATTAGTTTTATACAGCAGACACTTTGTCTGCTGTATAGGAGGAGTGAGGAGTTTTGAACGCAGTTGTTTTGCCAAACCGAAGCTGCAGCGGTTCGATAGGGTAATTCTACTTCGGATCTCCACTAAGGTGTCGTTTGTGGGATTGATGAAAATTCCACGGTAGGTAAACTCCTTAACTACCTCGAAATTGCTGCTACCAACAGTGACGTTTTGTCGTAGGCGGTGGACAGATGTTGCTTTGTTTGTTAATAGCATGTACTTTGTTTTGTCCTCATTCACTTCAAGACCAACTAGTTTCGCCTGTTCTTCAATCGCTGTGAAGGCCTCAAGCACAGCTCTCTTGGATCGACCGATGATGTCTATGTCGTTCGCATAGCCTAGGAGCTGAGTGGATTTGTTGAAGATAGTGTTTTCCATGCTCACAACTGCCTTGCGCACTATCTGCTCCAGGACAATGTTGAAGAAATCACAGGACAGCTCATTTCCTTGTCTAAACCCTGCGCATGTTTGGAATAACTCGGATGAGCTGTTACCGATTTGCACAGCCGATGGCATAGCTGGTTCAGTTTTTTTGGGATCCCGAATTCAGATAAGCTCTTGGCGGTGGATGCTATCATACGCAGCCTTAAGGTCGATGAAAAGATGGTGGGTTTCGACTTGAAATTCGTTGGTCTTTTCCAGGATCTGCCTCAGTGTGAATATTTGGTCTATCGTTGTTCTGCCTGCCCTAAAGCCACACAGGTACGTGCCGATTATTGTGTTGCAGAACGGTTAAAGACGCTCACACAGTAAGTTGGATAGGATTTTGTATGCAATGTTAAGCAGGGATATGCCATGGGCATATGGAGCTTATAGACCAGTCAGTGGGCATGCATTCTTCCTCCCACACTTTGTTAATGACCTGGTGCACGCGGTTCATCAAAACACCTCCTACATATTTAAAGAGTTCCGCAGGTATGCCATCCGAACCGGCGGACTTGTTATTTTTTAACTTTTGGATGGCTCTTTCGGGCTGGGACTGGGTCTTCATTGACTGATCCTGCCTCTCTTTCATTTGCTCGCTCGACATTTTGCGCATTCAGCAGCTGTTGGAAGTGCTGCTTGAAAACATCTTCAATTCCCTGTGCTTCGGTGACTATGTTTCCTTCGCTATTTCGAACAGCCTGCGTCCCGATTCTGAAACCAGAAGCTAATTGCTTCGACCTTTTAAAGAAACGCCGGGTGTTGTTCATGACCCAAGACTCTTCTAGATCTTTGAGCTGAAAAACTGCGGATTCTCTTTTCTTCCTTCGCAGGGTCTTTTTCTCATTTCTCCTTTTTGTTCGGTACTCTTATCTTGCTGCTCTTGTTTTCCATTGCAGCATCTGCAAACGTGCATTTTCCGTCTCTCTTTTCAATAACTCGCATTCATCATCATACCACGGGTTCTTTTTCGAGGGTGGTTGGTAACCTATGGTGGTCTCGGCTACATTTTTATTATTTCGCGATATTGGTTCCACATGGTGTTGACATCTGTGATATTTGGGAGGACGACGGAGAGTCGCTCCCTCAGGCGCTCACTGTAGTCTCTGGCATTATCCGGAGTGCCAAGGCAACCGATCCTGAACTTCTTTCTTGGGGCCGCACGTGTTTTTTGTCGTTTGATAGTCGAACTCTAAACTTAGCAACTATGTACCAGAAAGTGGTCAGAGTCGACATTTGCTCCTCGGAAATTTGGTTGGTGGTTCGGCCATCCAGAGATCGACAGGCTGCTGTGTAGATTTTTCGTCTTGGAAACCTAGTGCTACTTATCACCGTATTACGAGGTGCAGCAAAGTCAATTAGTCGGAAGCCGTTATCTGTTGTAACTTCGTGCATATTGGGATTTTTTCAATTTTAAACACAAATACCACTTTTCAATTTGAAACAATCTTTTAATGATTTCACTAAGACGTTCTTACAAGCAGTGAGGGAAAAAACAAACAGGAAAAGTTACAGCATAAACCTTGAGATCCTACACCACCCAAAACCTAACCTTACCTAACCTAAACTATTCTTGCTTTAGTCTATTCAGAACTTACTTTCCATTCCACTTTCCTTTGTCCACGTTCTATGAGATTGCTGCATAACTGGGTTCAGTAGCTAACTTTCTTTCAAATATCAAACCAGTTGCTAAAACATTTGGTTACAAGTGACTCCATCAGACGATACGAAGGTAATTTTGTCGATTTTGCCTTACAGATAAAAGTTTCTTGCGTTAAGGTTATCAGCCTCAGACCTAATCATAAAGGACTAGCCTGACCATAATATTGGGATCATCAGGGTCCGTTTCAATAAACATTTCAGCTGCTTCAACATTTCCCTTAAGCTTCCCATTATCAAACATAATATTTAATCAATAAATAATTCTCATTCCCTCAGCCATTAAAACCCAGCAGCCCCATCGTTGTCTACAACAAAGCAGTTATCTACTATCACAAACGCAAGTATTTCAGTGCAATCGATATTCTCATGCCGCTAGTGAATAGATTGGATGATTTGGAAGAATGCATCGTATCCAATGTTGGGGTGCTAGTCATAAGTTGTCTCCTAGCTACGAACCAACTAAAACGAGCTCTCGCCTTTCTCGAAGTCATACAAATTCATTTAGGAATCAACTTAGACACAATAGCGGGTGAAGAGAATTCATCGCCAGAAATCCTAAGCAGCATTGACGGCTTCAATCGGATGTTTAAATTAATTGCAATGATGACAAATGTCCTCAATAAACGCACCGTTGTCGTACCGGAAGATGGAGTATGTTTGTTTAAGCACAAATTATTCTTTAATCTTAAAGTCCTTTTTTGTTTTATTTAGACTGCAGATTTCGCAGCACTGAAAGCTCATCAGTACTACCTCATGAAAGACTTTCAGATGGCTGCCAAACAACTGTCCAAAAAATTCACACCCGGTAGTTATAGCGTTGAGTAAGTGAAATCACCACTAAACACCTCAAACGAATTCACATTTTCCACAATTCATAGGACCCAAGGAGAAGATCTGGATACTTGTATTGCCAACAACATGGGAATTATTCATTTGCGAGTTCGTCATTATGCAGTTGCTGCCAAGTTCTTTCAAAACGCCATCACATTCGATAGTAAATTTTGTAGTAATTTAAAAAATGTACCGTTGCATTATCTAAGTGCACCACGATCAAGGGAAGTCCTGTATAATTTGGGTATTTCGATGCTATACTTGCGACGACCTAAAGAGGCCTTTGAGTGTTTTCTCATAGTTCTCAAGACTTATCACAAGAACCCAAGACTTTGGTTTAGGCTGGCAGAAGCTTGTATCATGTTCAAGGAAATGGTAAACAATATCTTAATTTATGTGAAGCAACAATATGTGATTTGAGTAACTTTTAATTGACAGTCAAATCTGGAACATGAGAAAAAACCAATTATTGCTTCGGTTATTTGCCCTGGACCGCGACGGAAATTCATTTTTCAACCAACTCCAAAACTGACTTATCCGTGAGTAAAAATTTGGGTTTTTGCTTGGTAGCAGCTCAACAAATGTTTTATTTCTTTAATTTAGAGAAAACGTCCAATCTGCAGCTATTCCGGAAACGAATCTAGAATTTGCAGCGTTGTGTTTGCGCAACGCCCTCTACTTATACAACACCTACAAACCGCAATTCACTACACAGAATACTGAGGACGCCGATACACAGAGCTGGAGTTCAATCAACGATGACAACATTTGCAATCCATCAATGCCTATATCCAAGGAGTCCTTTGCCAATCTTGGCGCTGCGATAGTAGCTGCTTCAAGCTATGTTTCGTTGCGCCTAGGAGATTATGTTCTAGCGCTGGAATACGCTAGCGATCTGCTGAAAATGGACGGCATTTCTGAGTCATATGAGTAAGAAAACAAACGTTTTTTTTTCTTTCATTTGAAAACTATATTCTTTTTATTTAAGAATGCTCGGACACATGTACAGTGGTGAAGCTCTAATGATGATGGACAAATTAGCCGAAGCCCGAATCCACTTGGAACCGAAATTCATATCTGCACCGAATGCTTTTGACTTTGAAACAAAAGACTGGCAAGTTAAGTCAATCGAAGCGGCCCATTCAATTATGACATATAATCTTGTCGTTTGTATGATAATGCAAGGTGAATTGGATATTGGAAAGGCCCTGCTCACAACTTGCACTCATCCAATAGTCAGTTCGAAAGTAATTGCCCTTAAGACCTATATCGATATTGTTGCTAAAGGTGGCCCATAAAATCTAGTCTACCATTGAAGAGTGTATCATTGTAGATATTATATCAGTCGTAATAATATTATTTTCTTTAATAATACTTTAAGCGTTATATTATGTTTTATAATTATGTACATTATGTAGCAAAATTTATAAGTAAAAAAAAATAGTGTTTAAACATGAAATAAAACTATATTTTGTAATTGACGTTTGAGTGTTGTTGCTGTAAATTTGATCAGGGGTCGAATCACGACATCAGTGATCGAATAATACGTGACTGAATTGTGTGCATTTGGCACTACCCCTCACGTTATCGAGTTATCTATGGAGCAACTAGTACAATAATTTTAAATTCTGTCTTCAGCTCATAGAGAATATATAATACCTGGAGTCGCGACCTTTTCCTCCCTTGCCGAAAACACCCTCAAAATATTTCTGAGGTGAACCCTCTCCAATCAATCCTTCAATCCTCTCTTTTTTTTCGTGTCCGTGAATCTGTGTAAGAGGTGACAAAAGAGTGAGTACTCAGCCGTGAGTAAAATTTGTTTCCTGTTGCCCAAAACAGTGTTACCACATGGCCTCTATAGAGTCAAAATGAACTCGTTTTTTCTTTCTTGACTCCGGTACTCGTTTTTATCACGCACGCTTGACTCGTTTTTTTTTGCAGACACAAATAGGTACTAAATTACTAAGAATTTTATATTTTGAAAAAAAAATAATAATAATCACATGTTTGAATCGTCTATTTCTTGTCCTAAACGCATAAGTATAACCGCATCCGGAAATATGCATTTAAAAGAAAACCTACTATTTTTTTTATTGAGTTGCATCACTTATCAAGCAAATTGAGAAGAAAATAAAGTACCGTTATTTCCTCTCCTGGTGTTTAAAAATTAAAAACAGATTTTGATGTATTGCAAAAATATAACCGTTTTTCTTTTTTTTTTGTTTTATGTTCAGTTTTAACAAAAAATTAATATGCAATTTTATTGCCTCTATTTTCCACAAATCTTTAGAATTCTTTTTGGCATACTAAACTAGATTTTTCAATATGGAGTCGTCTAAAGCGTTCCATTCTGTCACAACTGCCTCTCGCAGTTCAGCAACACTAGCAAATTGCTTATTATGGGCATACATTTTGCGACTTAAAATTCCCCAAAGATTTTCGATGGGGTTGCAATCTGGAGAATGTGACAGCCACTCCATCAAATGATCAAATTAATGTTTTTCGATTCAAACCAATCCAAACTTTGACGACTAACATGAATTGGGGCATTATCTTGCTGGAAGACATGCTCAACTCGACGAAATCGTCTTAAATAAGGTACCAAATTCTCCTCAAGGACCGAAAGTAGTGAGAACTGTTCATTCTGGTAGAGGTGAAGGCAAGTGCAACCTTACCACGCTCGCAGAAGGCCCCCCAAACCATACAGCTGCCACCACCAAAGTTCCTCTTGGAAAAAAACTTTTTCTCTTTCCTCAAATCGTGCCAATATCCGCTAAAACCATCTGGTCCATCGAGATTAAACTTTTTTTCATCACTAAAAATAACCTAATAAAAAACATTCATTCCAGTATGCCATTTGAAATAACGAGATTTTAGTGTAGATTAATAGAAAGTCATTTACGGTTTTCCAATCCCGATTTATGTTTTGGCGGGCAAATTCCAATCTTTTTTGTTTGTGGGCTGCTGTTACATTTGGAGCTGGCACCATTTTTCCCCGAACAATCACTCCACTGCTTTTTAAAGCACGAGAAAAGGTTTAAACCGAAACTCCTAAACCCCACTCGTTACGAAATTACGGCAAAGAATGCACCGAATTGGATGCAGCGTTGACTAAACGCTTCTTGTCGCGACGTGTCAGCTTCTGCAGACGCCCGGGTCCTATTTTTGTCCCATAACGATCCGATCGTGAAATTCGTCTTCCAATAGCCCTAAGACTTAGGCCGCTTGACCGAAAAGCCAAGATTTTGCCTTTTTCAATTTCGCTTAAATGCGTACCACGTGGCATTGTTGTTTTTTATTTGAAAGCACTTGACTGAATGCAGCTTCAAAGAGATTTGCATTGTACGGTTATATATTTGCAATACATCAAAATCTGTTTTTAATTTTTAAACACCAGGAGAGGAAATAACGGTACTTTATTTTCTTCTCAATTTGCTTGATCAGTGATGTAACTCAATAAAAAAATAGTAAGGGTCACTCCTATTGTCGGTTTTCTTTTAAATGCATTTTTTCGGGTGCGGTTATACTTATGCAAGGCACTGTAGTTCCAATGCCCAATTTTGAGATTTAGTCCAATCTGCAGCATTACTTTGCTAGTTACCGGAGTGAGTCTTGCGACTCACCTGAAGATCAGGCCTGAGGTTTTTAGATCTCAAACAATTCTACGTCGCGGTTGAATCTTCTTCTGCGTTCCCGGCACCAATTTATTCTTTTTCTGAATTCTCGGCGTGGAGTCATGAGTCAGAAGTAATCTTGGAAGAATGGAGAGCTCGCCGTCAAATAGAACGAGCTAGCTTCTCACGTCTAATTTGAATTAGAAGTGGATGGTATATGGGCCAAAAAGCTGTTAGGTATAGAATTGCATGGCTATGGCGTCAACCAATCACCAATGATCGGTATAGGTGGAAGAACATGCACTGGCTATGCCACGGATGAAGAAAAAAACTCCATCGACACCATCTCATATTATGGCTGGCGATTTTTTTAGAAATAAGAATGCCGCCGAATCTGGGGCTCGAAGTCAGTATGTGGCTTAGAATGTCAACTACACATTCCCCTGTGCCATGGCCACATGCGGGTCTTATTTATTTGTAACGAAGCGTTACATGCTCTCATACAACAACATCAATATTTCTATCAAATCCTAAATATACAGGCCAATTTTGCATTTCGAATTCATATGATTCACCCTCGCTTTAAAGATCCCATATGCAGGCAAAACTAATTCGTGCATATATTGCATACATTTCATTTGGCCTTGAATTTATACCAAGAAATGCATAAACAAAGCATCTCGCATGACTCATTAACACATGGTGTGTTTATATTCATTATCGATAACATTCTTATTGCATGGCAGTAAGTTACACCGAAACACATGAAAGTTTAACTTTCGTGTTCGTACAATTCACACTTGGTTTCAGTTATAAAGTTCATATGAGGATGAGTTCTTCGTACTAAAATCATCACTGTCACTACTTTACGTCACTACCTTTAGTTGTCATTTCAACTTTTTAGTTTCGAGTTTCCCCCACCAGTGGTAAGGGGTTTTAATAGCGAAGGAAATTGTCCTCACTGCTGACTGTGCAGCAACCGCAATTTCAGTGTTAAAGCTTCCCTCCACCAGTGGTAAGGGGTTTTAAATACTGCAGGAGATTTGTCCTGCGTGCCACCAGGGACCGTTCATGTACCTGCTAATCGACCAGAGCTATTGCCTGCCGTGCCAACGTGCCACCAGGGGCTGTAAACGTACCTGCCGATCCACCGGAAAAAATACGGGTCGAGTAAAACAATAACCAAATTGACAAACAGAGACAGAAAAAGTAAATCCAGTAGTGACAGCCCTATCGCCAGTCGGGACCGAAACCTGACATCCATCAAGTAGAGGCTTTAACCCCGAACTACGCCGGAAATCCGTAACCGAATCCATACCATACCGGAAGTGACATCAGTTAAACCTCATTCTGACCAAATCTGTACAGGAATCATTGCTTTTAAATCACAATTGTAGTTATTAAAGTTCTTAATAAAGAATTTGTCATTGAAGTTTCGTGTTTTCTTCAATAGACCTTGGCACCGACGAGCGAAACCCCGGCTGGGAAACAAAAAGCAGATCACAAATTGTGTACATATGTCAAAAGATTTTATGTAAGTATTTTAATGTCTGTATACAAAAACAATAACAATTTTAACATCCATAAAACTATCGTTTTGAGATGATGAGGCCAAAGAGTAGCTTCTCTAAATGATGTTGCTACACATTCTTTCATTTTTAAGGAGGAGATCTGTTTTGACACTGATTCTCTCAGGAACTAATAAAACTTTACGCTGAAATGTTGAATTTAATGTTGACATTGTTTGATGACCAACACTCATCGCCATGACTCTGAACAACATTTTTACACCACAAAGGTTGAATTTTTCTCATTCCCAATGATCATAGCTTACACTGTGGTATCTCTTATTAGAAAAAAAAGAAAACTATAACCACGTGCAGTAGTGCACACTTCCGCGTGTTCCAAACACTCATCCGTTATTGGCAAAACATTCGTAAAAACCACACAGAAAAGTGAATTTGAAGACACACTTACAGCCGACAACAATTGTTATATTACTATCTTCCTTGCATGTGCAATGTTTACAAGATTTACATTTATTCTTTCCATGAGGTTTTAAAATTACAAGTTAAGGTGCAAGTATGACATTGATAATATTTTTCTTAAAGAAATTGTAATGTTACGAACTAAAGAGATATAACAACACTGGCAACTGAGACAGAAAAAGTCAGATAGAGACAGATAGTCACATATGTAGGAAGGAAGTACATATATGAATCTACGGGGATGTAGATTTATATTGTATTGTGCCGTTGTGCGATACGCACATGTGGCCTTTTTGTTTGTAGATCGGAACTATTCTGGGCGATTCTGAATTCGTTCACTTGGCACAAGATGACAGTTCATGTTCTGAAAAGAAGAGAAAATCGATAATGGGCTTGAATGAAAACAATATCGTGTCATCTGCATTTGCGGTTTCACAAATATGTGCAAAGATGCATGCAATCATTACTTACCAATCTGGCTCACAATCCATGAAGGATCTCTGCCTGATATATTGCAGCCTTCCATCGTGATCGGTCCCTCACATGCACTCTCCAGACGCCGAAACCAAGCGATCTGGCATCCGCAGTCACTTGGTCCTTGTACCGTAGGTTCGGTCTTCCTTATCGTCCATCCATTAGCTCGATGTGGCCGAGCCAATGTAGTCGTCTTTTCTTGGCCTTCTGGACTACATTTACATCTTCGTACAGCTCGTACAGTTCTCGGTTGAAATTCGCCATCGTCGCATACGGGACCGAAAATCCGTCGAAGATTTTTCTTCAAGTGCCCATGTCATTCTTTTAAACTGAACTATCGTCCAGCACTCGCGCATGCAATCATAAAAGAAAGTGTATTGCATTCTTTGTATCGGATTACCAAAAAAAAGTTTACTAAGCTGGCGATTTTTTGAAGAAGAATGTTGAATGGTCAACTCAAATACAAATAATCACTACCTTCAACTACATGAGCATTTCTATACAACCAATCAAACAGCTCAGCAATCGTAGTATAAGGTTACAGTCTCCATTACTCGCATGTAAGTCTGAGCAACATTTTCGCGATGACGTTATGAGGGGAGATGTTTTGAGTATAAAATTACTGCGGTGTCTTACGTCAGTAACAATAAGCTGTCATTTCACTTGTGATATTTTACTCATCTGCTGGCGGTGAGAAGTATTCGGCTAATTTGTGTTGTTTGATCACAAAATAACTCCTTCATGGACATGACGTATTGCTTTATGGAAGTTAAGTTAACGAATTGGTCACACTCTTAGATTAATGATTTATACTTCAAGAATTGAGAATAGCCAAAAGATCCTCATGGAGATCCTTCTGTAGCTCAATAGAAAAATCTTCGGAGGCATCGAGGTTAAGGAAGATTCTCTCGACACATCCAACCATGCCTAGTTGTCTTAAAAACTCGGATGGTACATGGACTTACTCTTGCGAAGAAACGCTAAACCTGCTATTGGACACTCACTTCCCAGATAGCTCCAAATCCGTTAATACAACAAACCGTCCAGGGTCTGGTATTAACTTAATTTTTCCTCAAGGTCTTGTTTCAAGAGAAAAATTGACATGAGCTCTGAATAGTTTCGAAACTTATAAATCTCCAGGTCCAGATCAAATCATACCAGCAGAGCTACAACATACCAGCGATATAACTTTGCCTATCATTGAGATGATCTTCAAAAGTTGTCTAAATCTGGTCACCAAAACCAAGCGCTCTGGCATCCGCAGTCACTTGGTTCCTGTACCGTAGGTTCAGCGATGCATGGAGAGAAGTAAAGGTAGTATTCATCCCCAAGGCAGGCAAATGCTCGCATGTCAATCCTAAAGATCTAGAACTATTAGCCTATCATCATTCATTCTCAAAACTCTGTAACGATTAATCGATGTCCATGTACGCAATAGCATTGATAAGAGACTATCGATGTCTCAGCATGCTTACTGCAAAGGGAAATCGGTAGAAACAGCCTTGCATACTCTGGTAAGAACTATCGAATACTCCATAGAGCAAAAGGAAGCAGGCTTAAGCCGTACTGCCGGTCATTAAGAAGCTTTCGGTCTACGAGATATTTCTTGAGCTGATAGTTTATCAGCGTTTCCATGACCTTAGAAAGAAGGGACGTAAGTGCAATCGGACGATAATTGGAGGGAGAAGAAGATTCGCCTCTTTTGGAATAGGCTGGACAAATGCTGTTTTCCAACTGCTCGGAACGAGCCCAGAAGAGAAGGATCGATGGAAAAGCTTACGCAAGGATTTTGCCAGCGTGGAACAACACCTCTTCAGAACAATAGTGGGGATAACATCCGGACCGTGGGGTATTAATGTATGTTGAGATCCTTTAATACTCTCGCCACAGCACGAGTGCGGAAGAAGATTTGTCCCATGGAATCATTGACGCGCTCAAGAACTGGAGGAGTCATGGCACTCTCTGGCAGCGAAGAGTTGGCGGCGAAGTGCCTGGCAAAAAGGTTTGCTTTCGTGAGCGAGCTAACAACTGCAGTGTCATTGTCAACGGGCGTAGGTACCGAGGACGAAGAATAATTCTTTATATTTTTTTACAAATGACAAAAAATTCTTACTGCCTTTGGGACATTGCAGTATTTTTTGCCTTAATTTTTGGTCATGTAAAAATTTGGTCCGCCGAATATGGTGGTCCAATTTACCTTCGTGCGCAGTCACAAAGCTCATGTGGCCGTCACTTGACCTAAAGCCCTCTAAGGACTTGTTATCTCAAAACAGATCTTCTTTATCTTCGCTTTATAAGAAGCTCGAAATGGTTCGACTAGTAAGAAGTAATTCTCTAGATTCATGTGGTATCACAATGGGCTTTTTCTTTTGGCCTAAGTGTGCGGATTCTGTATCCGCAGCCACTTTAGCCTAACCTAACCTAATTTCATTTTCATAAAGGAGTGCAGGCACATGACTTATGAGTTTCTAAGGTAAAATCGACAAAATCGAACTACATCTTGTTTTAGGTTCACTATGGCGTATGCGCATTTTTTTTTCTGAATTGCATAAATTATGAATAGGGTTCGGATTTTCATGCACATAAAATCTCAAAATATGCGCTTAAAATATGCACCCAAAAATACAAAATATGCATTCAAAATATGCACTTAAAAAAAAAATTGTTTCGGTTCAATTTAAAAACACATTTATTTCAGTTAGTAAAATAAATTCGTTTTTTATTTTAATTAACATTTAATAAGAAAAAACAAATAACAGTTGAGGTAAACAACCATAGACCACTGAATTTAAATTTAAAAACAATCGACTGCTTAGAATAACTGTTAACAGTATGTATGTATGCGTGTAGTGGCAGGAGCGAACATTTTATTTAGAGATGAAATAAAGTAAGGAGATGGGAAACAAAGCTGTCAAAATGGATTTGCCTACATCTACAAGCTAAAATTTACGGATTGCAAAGATGTGTGCGTGTTTTCACACTTTTTTTTTCAAAATTCAATTTAGCAATCTACGTTAAATTTGAAAATGCGAAGACAAACAAAAGAGGTCTGTAAAAATAGAAAATCTCTGTTTTTGTAACTGTAACTCTAGTCATTCATGTACATTAAAGAAAAAGAAAAACAGTGAAAATGGAATGCCCGTCCCAGTAACCAACTTCACATTGGTTCAAGTTTTAACGGACAAAACACTAGCCCTTGAAATTTCAAGCGTCGAGTAGATGGACCATTATTTTTTTTCACAAACCAGCGATATTAGATAGATAAATCAATATTTTTGTTGTTTTATACTGCTAAAACCGAAAGCAATCTACCTCAACAGCATAAATGAATTAAGCTTTTTTAGTAAGCAACTAGATGAAGAAGCAATAAAATACGGTCGACTAGAGTTTTTGCAAAATTTTTATTCGGCTCTTTAAATGCTTATTTGGCGGTCCATGCATCGTCAATTGCTTTAATTTAGTTTTTGTTTTTTAATTATAATGAGTAAATTCTGCGTTGTTTATATACGTAGTGGGGATGGTACATAATATGGGGGTTGGGGTCGCTCAAGATTGTGAAATGAATCAAAGAAAAAGATGATAGCTTTGAGCTTTGCTGTTCAATAATTTTTTTGAAAATATTCTCTAAAAATATGAAAAAAATATGCATTTATAGAAAAATATGCCAGAAAATATGCGAAATATGCAAAATATGCATTTATAGTTAAAATATGCAAAAATATGCACTAACGTTTAAATGCCATTTTAAAGGAAATTTCATGATTCGTATACATAACTTATGGTTTTGCTTCTAAGATGTTCATAAAAAAACATGCATTTGCATGGAAATCCGATCCCTAATTATGAACAATTGATGTTTCTCAATTTTTAACGTTTCCTATTTGTGAAACATGAAAACTGGCAATTGACTTATTTCAATTTTATGCAATCAATTAATACCTACTTAAGTCATGAAGACGTCACTAGCCTGACAAACTGATTGATTGACAAACTACGTAACCTGAACACACATGTTATCGATATCGATTGTTTTGTTTATTCGAATTTGGTCTAAAATTCACAACTTGCCAAAAAATACTGTTTAAGGTAAGGTACGTGCACGATTTTGAAATAAAACTGAAATAATATTTTGAAGTTGAAGTTGAAGTGGACTTGAATATTGTCCTCCGTACAAGGAGCAGGATTTAATTTGACTAAACCGAGTTATGTAGGTTAGGAGCTATCATAAGAAATCGTAAATAATCAAAAGCTTCCAATTCTTCTTTTCTGTTTATAAATCCTCATAAAATCTTGTAGACAAACATGGAAACTGAGCTAAGAAAAGAATTATGTATGTTTATACCCTCCTCAAATTACAAGCATTTATGATCGAAAGTATTTGTATCTATTGCGCTTGGCAATGGATATAATTGATTGCAAACAGTTTGAATTAAACACACGCTTCACGCTGTCTTTATGCAATGTCTTTGAAACCGTTATGTGGTCATTAAGTATTCACAGCACTCGTACAATTAATATTATAAGCCCAAACTTATTTGTTTAATGCAATTATTTGTTGGGCTTACAACGATATATCGCAATGATAAGCAATCTAGTACAACGAAATGTGATCTACGAAGAGATTATCTACTACACACATACAGGCATAGTGTATGTGACTCTAGTCCATAAAATAGTATAGAAAATGGAGGTCATTCCTATCGTATATGCGATTTTGAATTTGTCAGTTTGTAGTGTTGATATAGTTTTGTTGACCTGCTAATTAATTTATTTGTTAAATGAGTAATTACCGGAAAAACAATAAAAACTAAAACTTGCCTCTGTTATCTTGCTAACTCTAAAGTGAAGCACTTCGGGTCAACCTTGACACTGGGTGGAGTAGGTATGTTATAAAAAGTGTTAACATACAAGACTTATAATGTAGACCTTACATATAACATTGGGGCATTACCAAGAGCGCGTGTGTTATATTTTTAAGGAAGGGTATTTCTCAATATTTGCCACTGACACATATGACACACTTCTGCTGTCAAGGATTTGATGCTTTGAAGTTGGGATCAACAAATGTATTCATTGAACTGGTTGACTATCGAAGAAAAAGTAAATGTTTGTCAGAATTGAGCTAATGAGACCTTTGTCGTGCAATTCAATTGTTATTGTTTGGCAAAGAGAGCACGTCATAATAATTTAAAATAAACTCGATACAAAGTTAGATCATTATTTTACTAAAGGCCAGAAGTGTAATAACTTTGAAAATATTTAGCTTTTTGTCATTGCCAAGACTTTTCTATGCACTTCAAGGATTTAAACCTGGAAGTCAGATGAGCACATTTTGTTTAATGTTGCTACGATGTTTGAATTAGTAATTTGACGTTAACGAGGATAGTTTTAGCTATGATCATGATTTTAGTTGCTCTTTACGAGTCACGACTTCCATCATCTACATAAAGCATGAATAGGGAAATGAGAGGAAAAGAGAAATGGACACAATATTTGAGTTCATAATTATTGGGTGAATAACAAGGTAAATAATCACCGATTTTTTCGTTTTTATCACGGAAAATATAACTTAAATTACTTACTTACTTATCGAATAGGATTAAAAGCATCAAACCCAAGGCAAAGTCATGGTTTGATTCAAACTGTAAAGAGATTATTAGGGAAAAAGATGTAAGATTCCGGTGTTTTAGAGCCAACCCAACAACCGGAACAAGTTAAAACAAGCCAGGAAGACTGCAATGCCCATAAATGTCGGTCCAAATTTTTACATGACCAAAAATTAAGGGAAAAAATACTGCAATGTCCGAAAGCCAGTAGGAATTTTTGGTAATTTGTAAAAAATATGAACAATTCTTCTACTTCCTCGATCCCTACGCGAAAACTAAACTTTTTCTCTTCGCTGCCAGAAAATGTCATGACTCCGCCTGTTCTTGAGCGCGTCAATGATTCCATGGGACAAATCTTCTTGCGCACTCGCGTTGTGGCGAGAGACCTAAAGGATCTCAACATACATACATCCGCTGGTCCGGAGGTTATCACCGCTATTGTTTTGAAGAGGTGTTCTTTCACGCTGCACACTGGTAAATTTTCACAAAAAGCTGTCCATAACTATAAAAAAAAATTTGCGATTTGTTGTTTTTTTTTTAATGAAAAGTTGTTTACAAATATTGTAAGCATTAAGCCTCATAGATCATTCGATGAAGATTGTAACGGTTTAATCAGCAGATGCTTTCAAAGTGCAAACTTTAAGGAAACAAGTGCAGTAGCTGGTTTGATCTGGTGAGAAGAAGTTGTTTTGATTTATTTTTTTCTTTCTTGTTTTGGGTGCTTTACAAATTTATTAAACATGGATTCTGTTGCTAAGTGGTATATTTTAATGAGATAATTTTTCTTTTTTGCTATATTGTAAGTTGATAATTAATTTTGAGGCCTTTTTAAGCAGACTATTTGTTCGGTACAATGTTTTTATCATTTTTTAACTTTAATAATGCAAAAGTTAAGTTTTTCTGCATATTTCTGCAATCAAAATAGTCTTAAAATTTGCGTTTGCGTTTAGTTAATCAGAAACAGTCGAAATATTTTGCGTCATTTTGCGTTCTTCTTGAAAATTGGCACTTAAAGATGAGAGTTTTTTTTCGTTTTCACCCAGGATAGCGATTAAGTTTCACTTTTATTTCAAAAAATAGCTCTCGGAGTATTTGAGAAGATGTACATCTCCTGACACTTCCGAAAAAATCAATTTTTTGGCAGAAACGTTGAAAAATGACAAACCAAAACCAGCCTATGGAAGTACCAACGATGGCAACACTGCCCGTCGATTTTACCAAGATTCCTTAGATGAAAACATCATATGTAGATTTCGTGTTGTCTTATTAACAATATCTAGTGGGTTTCCCATTCAAATCAATCGTTTTAAGGAATTTTGCGTTGATACTGCTGGTGCTCCAGTAACATAGTTAAGCCTCTTGGATGGTTTACAAAGAAGAGCCGTAAGAATGATCGGTGATAGGGACATCGCTGATTCATTCACTCTTTTAGACCACTGTCGTAACGTTTCGTGTCTCTCTATGTTTTATCGCTACTTCCACGGTAAGTGTTCTAGAGAAAAAGCCATTCGCATTCCTCCCCTTAAAAAATTCAACCGTAATACCCGCGGTTCCAGGAATTCCTATCGCTTTACCCTCGAGTCAAACTTCGGACGTACTGTCAAGTATAGGGAATCATTTTTTAGTCGTACTATGCGAATGTGGAACTTTTTTCCACACTCTGGCTTTCCCAGTCATTACAATGTTCAAGAACTCAAGACCAATGTACACCGATACTCTTCCCCTTGCTTTCTTTCTAATGCACTCACTCTGTCTCTGGCATAGAAAGGGTATAAAAAAATCGCTTAAGTGGGTGCAAATTATAAAAAAAAAAGAAAATATTTCCATTATTCATGTTGCATGTAGCAAAGCTCTGAACTTAAGATTTAAACAAATGTTAACAGTTGCTTTATTAAAAATCCAGCTTCACAATAATAGTTCTAAGTTTTTCAAAGTTAAAGCTGGGGTATTTTTATATTGAACTTGCAGAAGGTACTCATCAAATTTAATATGAATAAAATTGATAGTTAGAGCCTATTATCGGAAGCCCTTAAACGTTAATGAGCCATCACGTATTGATCAACCTGAGTGCATGTGACAGACAAAGTTAACATTCCTCTTATTGCCATTTCTCAAGTCATAAATCTTTGTCCCAAATTCAGTTGCTTGTGAATACCCAATGGTCAGTCAACTTTCAATACCAATTTGACAATAACGCGCAGACGAGTCAACAGAATACAAAGTTTATTTTCAAACCACAAATGAGAAAATATTTGGTGTAGACTAAATCTACTTTAAACTTTAGAGATCAGCATAAGGCAACACACTTTAAGCTCAATTTGAATTTCTAATATAATGTCTGCCGAACCACTTAACACGTACCTTTCCAGATATAACTTTTATGTACAAACCCTGTGTCGCCAAATTTCATTCATGAACTTCGAAGTTCCAAGTGTAGTGTGAAGGTATAGCCCCCTCTTTTGTGCATAAGAGATTTCTTGAACAATTTTATAAGGCTTAATATTATTAAACACATATTTCCATGAAACTCATATCCGCACCGCACTTTCGGCATAACCAGAGCCCCCTCTAGCCAGAGCTACCGCGAACGAGAATGACTACCATTCAACGACGAAACTACGACGACGTCGTCGACGACGACCAAGACCATACGTGAAGGTAATTCAAACATTTGTCATTCGAATTATCCATTAACGAAAAGTATTTGCATACGACCCGTCGGCGGGTAAACATCGAGTTTCTCACTGCTTCTGCTTGTTTCGAAGTCCACAAACTTACTACAGACCGAGTGTGTCCAATCTCAAATACAATTCAAGATACTCGAACGGCAGCGTCGTGTCGCGTTCGTTCGGTCGCTTCCTAGATTCATTTATTAATTTTTCCATCAAAAAGTGATCTTTTGAACGCTTGCCATTGCTTTATCCCGATTCAAACTTGCCGGCGTGTGGTGTGTCCAATCACCCGGACGTAAACGGAACGGGACACTTTGGCTGCCAATGCATGGTGTGTTGCATCGTCGTCTGTACGTACGTACCTCTGCTGGCATAACCGCCTCGACCGACGCCATCCTCCTCGTGGCCGCCGCGCGCCGCCGCCCCGCTGAGTATATAACATTCATGTCCTACTAAACAAAAATGAAAACGAGTTTAAGACCGAAAGTGTGCATCTTTGAGATTCACGTGTGTTTATTATTGCATCGTCGTCTTTTGTTGTAGATGACTTTCGAGTTTCAAGTTTCGGGTTCGAGTGCAAATAATAATAATTGTCGTCGTGGATTGTGAATAGAGGCGCCAAAATTTCTCCAAGGGAGATGTCCTCAATATTTTTAGTTTAAAAATTAATTTATTGTTGGAGAAAGATTTTCGACAAAAAATTTATTCAAAAATTCGGATAGAAAAAGGATTAACAATGCAAATGAAGTTCTTCATATTGCCAGTGTTAACAAGTGCTTGCTTGGTGGTTCTCTTAGCTGATGAGGTGGTATCTTTATTTATCAACACCGACAGGATTTTTTCCAAGGGCCGAGAGATTATCATTACAGACGCGGTATGAATTATTTTTTGATTTGTTTTATATTTCCATATCTACAGTTATACAAAGACTTAAGATACAGTGTCATTTAACGATCGTTGTGCTTTGTTGAAGTGTTTGACATATTTAAATCGATAAAAACAGTTGCGGTCAAAAGAATAGTAGGGAACCGATAGGAACTGCCTTTGGCAAAGTACTGACAAAGCACTTTTCGTTGCGGAAAAGTTGTTCTCAACTCAGGCGTTCATTGCTTACACTTACTCGAGGATTTGTTTGTGTGGCAACACTTCAGTTTATATTCTTATTTTATTTTTTTCTGAATAAATAAAAATAAATAGAGTGGCGCGACAGCCAAGCCCTTAGTGGCTTACTCTCATCAAACAATTACAATTAACGCCGGTAAAGTTGAGAAGCACTTTTTTCATGACACTTGGAAGTTTTGTCAGTTCTTTGCAAGAGGCAGTGCCCGGAAAGATGAAATAAAAACTATGGCCACGGGTGAGACTTGAACCCACGACGTTCTACTTAGTAACCAACGCACCTAACCATTAAGCTACGGACACTACAGTCTGGAAGTCCTTAAAAAAGTTACAAAATAAAGTCTTTTTAACAGTGTGATCAAATTCGAGTTTTTCCAGTTCATACCCACTCAAGAGATTTTTTTTATACCCTTTTTATACTAGAGACACAGTGAGTGCATCAGGAAGAAGGGAAGGGGTTGGAAAGGAGGTGTCGGTGTACATTGGTCTTGAATTCTTGAACACTGCAATGATCGGGAACGACAGAGTGTGGAAGAGAGTTCCACATTCGCGTAGTACGGCTAAAAATGATTCTCTATACTTGAGAGTACGTCCGAAGTTGGGCGCGAGAGTAAACTGATGGCTGTTTCAGCTATTACCGTAAAAGTAGCGATAGAACAGGGAGAGACACACTACGTAACGACGGCGGTTTAAAGGGCTGAATGAGTCAGTGATCTCTCTATCACCAATCATTCTTACAGCTCTTTTTTGCAATCCATCCAAGAGGCTTAAGTAAGTAGCTGGAGCACCAGCCCAAAAGTGGGAATTGTACTCAAGCTTTGGACGGATATAGGTTTCATAGATAATAGCCAGATCAGAAGGGAAGAAAAATTTCTTGCACCGTCTTAAAAACCAAACATCTTGCGGCATTTTTGACGACATCGCGTATGTGCTCGGACCACAAGAGGTGATCAGTGATACACATACTGAGAATCTCGAGACGTTCGGTCTCATTGATGCAAGTGCCACTCATGGACAGTGGCAAGCAGGGTATATCTCGCTTCAACGATACACGACAGCATTGGGTTTTCGGAAGCATTAAACTCTACACGGTTTCCCCATTTTACAATGCTGTTTAAATCAGAGTTTAATGAGCTTATCATATTTTGCCGTTGCAGTTCCACATCCGAAGAGGAGGGATGTGAATCTGCGAACGTATATGAGAAGCTAAGGGTACTATCGTCAGCGAAACAATTTATTGGATTAGAATTAACAGACATGAGATCATTAATGAAAATGAGAAAGAAGGTCGGAGACAAAACGGAGCCCTGGGGGATACCAGCATTTATATTGTGGGTTTGAAATGTCAAGTGCAACAGTCATTCTTTCTCCAAAACGATGTAAAGATTTGTTCCACTGGAATGGACGTAAGTGCAATCGGACGATAATTGGAGGGAGAAGACAGTTTGGCTTTTTTTTGGGATTGGCTGGACAAATGCTGTTTTCCAACTGCTCGGAACGAGCTCAGAAGAATAGGATAGATGGAAAAGCTTACGTTTTGGCAGCTTGGAAGAACACCTCTTCAGAATAATAGGGAAGTTATCATCCGGACCAGCGGATTTATATATGTTGAGATCCTTTAGGACTCTCTTACGACCATGAATTCCGAATGGGGCCACTCTAGTACGTTAATGATTTATGGATTACTAACATTGCTGAAAGACCTTAATCAGTGTAATTCGCTTGGCAGGTGATAGACCTATAATTTCCTGCATTATTTGCTGGTCAACCTCAACACGTGATAATTTGCAAGCTTAAACCTCTGTTCCATTGACTAAAAACCGGATATGTACATAGTTACCTTACGGGAACTTCAAGTTGACAAGTATGACTCCCTCAAATGGCTTCGCACTTATTCAATACCTAATGGTGACTGCCAACTTATTAAGGTAGACTGGATATAAAGTTGAAGAACAATTTTCCGTTACTGGTCAACGCACAAAACCATTGCATCAAGGTTACTGCAGAACAAATAATTTGAATGCAATGCAAGTATGATTTCAATCAGAATGCAATACACTTTGACACCTTAAATTAACAATGGTGCGCGCTTTGATTCATTTTATAAAACTACCCTCGATGACTCTTAACCTAACCTTAAATTACTTTTTACGTTGTTAAATACCAGTGCCCAGTGCTCCCCTAATATTTTGTCTTGTATCAGAGTAACCTATTTATTCTAGAGTATTCCACATAATGTTTCTCATCTAGAGCGCGGAAGTAGACGAATCGATAAATTGAAAAAAAAAACTTTTCAACTATTAAAAGAGAAACGTTTGAAGGGAAATTTTGAATGCAGGTACCGCTTTTTGCTTTAAATATGGGTCATGGATAGCGTTGCCACCGCTTTA
This sequence comes from Sphaerophoria rueppellii, assembly GCA_920937365.1. NCBI lineage: Eukaryota > Metazoa > Arthropoda > Insecta > Diptera > Syrphidae > Sphaerophoria > Sphaerophoria rueppellii. Next base: position 85,079,840 of record CAKKXW010000003.1, read on the forward strand.
GCTGAAAAAATGCCTAAACTAGAAAAAAAAGTGGAAGTAAAATAAAACAAAAACTCCGCTTCAGGAGCGGAGTGGAGTCGTAATTTGTGCTAAAAAACCCGAGTTGAGGAGCTGGCATGACATTGACAAATGGTCTGACGTTTGTGTGATTGCAAATGATTTGAAAACAAGCGAGGTGCATTTTCTAACTAGCAAATAAAAACATTAGTGAAAAACAATCAATACTGCGATGTTTTGAGAGACGCATCTTTTCAACTAAACACCAACTGGAGTACCTACTCAACTCAAATAACGAAAAACCTGGATCAAAAATTCGACCCTCATTCAACTCGAGCTCTCGATCTGCTTCTGAACGTGGTATTCTGCTTCTGGTTGCAAAAATTCGAACAATTTGAAGGTGGAAACTCATTTGTTGAGGGCGACTCTACAATTTAAATATTTAAAATGTGTTTTAATTGTTATTCGTCTAGTTAATTTAATGCCAACGCGTTTATATATATATATATATATATTTGAATCGTGAACATTGTAATTTTCGTCGTTTAACAAATATAAAACAAAAAGTGTGAAAACAATAAGGTGTTTTAAAGTATCTTACTTAATTATCGGTTTTCACGTGTTCTTTTTCATTTACTTATTTAAGAATGTTTTAATAGTCCGGTCAAATTAAACAAAAAAATACGAGCAAAGTTACATAAATTCCCACCAAGCTGAAAATCGGTAAAATTATTTAAAATATCATTAAAAACAAAATTTGAAAGTTCCCCATCTTTCCCCTGAACGGAAAAATTTTATTCAAGGTCAAAGGTAAAAAAAAAGAGTTTTTCGCGATTTTCAGCAAAACGGTAAGTTTTATCATAAAAAAATTTCAACAAAAACTGTAGATCATAAAATTATCTACAAAAAATTAAGTATAATACTTTTCCTATGCGAGCCACCGTTTTTGAGTTGTAACGATTCAAAAAGTTGTAAAAGTTGTAATCTTCATAATATGCACACGTTTCCTCGCCACCTATCAGGTAGTGTACTTAGCGCGTTTCCCCAGTAGGCCTTTTCGACTACCTCCTTAGATAAGTATAGATATGCATGTTTTGTTAAAAACACCAAAAGTAAAAAACAAGTACAATTAGCTTGTCTTCCTCCAACCTCAGTTGCTGCTCATCAAAAACTTCTGAACTCGATTTTTTGCAACTGCAAAAAGGTATGCAGTGCTAAATGTGATTGCAAAAAGTCGGACTGTTCTGTTTTCCGGCATGCACGCCGGTTGTGCTCTAATATTGAATCACCAACAGTAGAGGATCCGTTTGATTGCAACGAGGCAACATGCGATACATCGCTATTAACGGAGTTTACATGCACTCAGGATGAAGATGAACAAGAACAAGAAGAACAAGAACAAGAACAAGACGAACAAGAACAAGAAGCTCAAGAGGAAGAACAAGAAGAAGATTTTGAAAGTTACGACTCGGACGGTTAAATTTTCAATCTCTACTAATTTTCATTATTTTTTAATAGTTTCAAATTAACAGGATCAAAACTGACCCGTGGAATAGGCCTTCTGGGAAAACCACAAAAAAAAAAAACGCGCTGAGTACACTACCTCATAGGAGGAAACGTGTGTATTTTATGAAGATTACAACTTTTACAACTTTTTGAATCGTTATATCTCAAAAACGGTGGCTCGCAGAGAAAAAGTATTGATCAATTTTTTGTATACAATTTTTGTTGAAATATTTTTATGATAAAACTTACCGTTTTGCTGAAAATTTCGAAAAACTTATTTTTTTTACATTTGACCTTGAATAAAATTTTTTCCATACAGGGGAAAGATGGGGAACTTTCAAAATTTGTTTTTAATGATATTTTAAACAATCCTACCGATTTTCAGCTTTGTGGGTATTTATGTAACTTCGAATGTCTAAATTGACCGGACTGTAAGAAAATAAAAAAAGTCAGTAGTTTGAAACTGTAATGAAGAAAGATAAATGTTTGCAAAAAAATAATCTTTTAAGACTTAGCTTTCCAAATAATGCTTAAAAGGCATGAAAATGCCTAGGTTGGCATCGCTGGTCATGGAGCTGTTTATCAAATGTTTGCTTTTGAAAGAAGAATTGATTACAAAAATGCATGTAAGCAACGGGTTATGTTGGTTCAACACATAATTTGCACGCATTCAAAAAAGTAGGCTCTAAATACGCCAGGAATATAAAGCGAGCATCGAAAAAGGGTAAACAATAGAGCGTAGGAAGTTGTTCAACATTCTAGGGGTACCGATAAGGAATGAATATCTAATCCTGACATAATTAATCCATAAAATGAATTAAAACTTATGGTGATGCATAATTTCATAAAATTATGTTTTTACACGAATGCTCAATCATTTGTTTCAATAATTTGCATCACCTGCATGCTTCATTTGTATCAAAAAAATGATATAGGTACCTGCACATTTTAACCTTGAGACAATGTTTTAAAATAAAGCAGACCGCAGACAGTAAACTCAAAAAACTTATTACATAAACCATTTATAGCAAACATTACGTGTTCAGGATTGATTTGTATTTAAACAATTTTCGCTGTAGATTTCTTTACCAGACGGAAACCGAAAAAAGTTGCCAAATAATGTGTGTATGTTGGAGCGGCGAGCGAAAATGCATATACAGATACACACACATATAAATATGATATCAAATTGTTTGCACAAAACATCAGCAAACAACAACACAATGGGAAAAGCCACGCCAATATTTTTTTTTCATTTCAGGAATTGAACACTCACCGAAAGCAGAGTTATGAGATAGTATACCTACTTCGCTGTACAGTGGGGTTGTAAGACCGTGAATCACAGCATTTTAATAGAAACGAAATAAATAAATAAGCCGGTTCTATCAATTTCAATTATAGATTCTCCTGGCTAGAATTCTGCGGAAGTTTTTTCTAATTTTATTTTGTTGCAATTTATGAAATTCAATTGTGAATAAGTGGGAAGGTGTTGACCCATAGAATCCGGCAATCCGGCAACGTCAACTTGAAGTTCAGGCAAAATGTGCGTATCTGATTGGTTAAAATAAATAGAGTTGCGCGACAGCCCTTGAAGAGCCAAGGCCTTAGTGGCTTAATCTCATCAACAAGTCTCTAGGTGCGTGTGAAGAATTGAGAATTGAGGGGAGTTGAGAAGCACTTTTTTCATGACAGATAATACTTTTGGAAGTTTTGTCAGTTCTTCGCAAGAGGCAGTGCCCGTGAAAGATGAAATAAAAACTATGGGCACGAGTAGGGCTCGAACCCATGACGTTCTGCTTAGCAGCCAACGCACCTAACAACTAAGCTACGGACACTATCTCATTGGTTAGGTGTCAAAAAAAATGTTCAATTTTAGTCAGTTTCATTGGAAAGTAGACTGGAAAATAAGGAAAAAATGTTTGGCTTAGAGGCCAGTTATAGCGATCATTAAAAACCATCATTAAAAGTTGGAATACATGAAAATTTGATTTTATTTACTTACGTGTGATTATAGCGATCATTAAAAAAATGTGATTATAGCATTTATTTTTATTTTTGACACCAAATATTTTTTTTAATGATGAAAAATGCTTCATTAAATTTTTAATGAAAGATGGAGCATTAAAGAAAGGAAACAAAACACTGGAACAAAGTGTTTCATTTTTTGAAATTTAATTTATTTGCTTGTTATTAAAACGAATTTTTATCATTAAAATGAATGAATGCATTTTTAATCAAAAATATTCCTTTGTTGGACTATTTTTCACCAGAAAAAATTATTTCAATGGATTAGCCATCGATTGGTATGAGATTGGTATATAAAATCAAAGTACAGCACACCACATTATCCAAATGAAATTTTTAATGATAGTTTTTAATGATCGCTATAACTGGCCCCTTAAAATCAAGTAACAGATGTTTGTTTGCTGTCATTGTAAGTTTCGCAGAGTGTCCGTAGCTTAGTGGTTAGGTGCGTTGGCTGCTAAGCCGAACGTCGTGGGTTCGAGTCCTACTCATGCTCATAGTTTTTATTTCATCTTTCACGGACACTGCCTCTTGCGAAGAATTGACAAAACTTCCAAGAGTATCATCTGTCATGAAAAAGCGCTTCTCAACTTTGCCGTTCGGAATCGGCGTTAAATTGTAGGTCCCCTCAATTCTTCATACGCACCTGGAGAATTGTAGATGAGAATAAGCCACTTAGGCCTTGGCTCTTCAAGAGCTGTCGCGCCACTCAATTTATTTATTTTTTTAAGTTTCACAGAAATTTATATTTCCAATGCAAGCGTTGCAAACGAGGATATTGCAAAGCTTGCATTAGAAATATAAATTTCCAACCACGAAGGAGTTCTTGAATATTTATTTTCTTAGGCTTGGCACTTTTCGTTTTTAATTTACAATAAAATTTCGAAGTGAATTTCAGAATTAGAAATTAATGACATTTTAAATGTCTTACCTTGCCTTCAAGTGCCTTTCGGAGCTGAACCTGCCTAATATGTTTTATAGTTTGACATCTTCATTTGCTTGGTGTGCAAATTAACAATAAAACCTGTAAATTAGAAAGAATTAAGTATAGGTATTTAAATTCTGTCAAACCGATTTTTCGCACCAAATTTTGAACCTGGGAACACTTTAAAATTGACTGCTCGTTAAATTCAGGTGTGGACGGATGAACGGACGGAATAATTTGAAAGTAAACCAACTCATTCCGACGCATCCGGCAATCAAGGGCTTATGGGATGCGTTCCATATGCTGATTATGGTATATGAAATGAATATGTGTATTCCATTATTGTTCAATAACGAAGTCATTGGAAATAATGATGTTCTATTAAGCTAGTACCCCCGACCTGGCAATCGATTGTAGTGTCATCTTGAGACCGGGCACAGTGCTGTTTTTTTCTTTGGGTATAACTAGTCTATTACAAAGGTTGTTTTTTTGTTTACATAAGTTTGGTATTGGGATTTTTTTTTTTTTGATGTAGCACAAAAAATCGAAAACACCATTTTTTATAATACTAGCTGTCTCCATAGACAATGGTGTATTCTACTGAGCTGTCACTTGAAAATGTCGACGCTGACGGATTCAGAGGCCCATAGATTCCGGCATGCAGGATTCTATGGGCATATTGATGTAAATGACAACTTTGTGCCCTCAAAAAGAAATATCAAAGTGATTAATAATCTATCGGCCCATATAATTTCATAATCAAAAGAAAACTGAACAGCTGACTGTTAAAATGATAAAATAGTGCCATTATTTAAAAAAATGATATAATGAAATCAAAGGGCACGGTAGTGCCCAGCCAAGTTATAGCACTACTCCCTTTTTACAGGATCGAACTCAAGAACGTTCCCCCATTACTCTGGAACCCATAGAGTTAGACGCTTCAAATTTGAACTAAGTATTGACTTCATGGAGAAAAAAGCCCTTAAATAAAAATATTTTTAGGAACCACTACTTCCTGAGATATTGAACAGTAAAAATTTCAAAAACCGTAATTGATTGACTGACTGACTCACTGATTGATCATCAAAATTATGAAGCACTTCTAACTACATATGTCAGAATCTTGAAATTTTGTTCAATTGGAGGTTTTCGGGTCTATACAAAGGAAAAAATCGAAAATTTCCATTTGTCATTCAGGGGGCGTGGTATCTGCCCACTTTCTTAAAATGGTCTCAGGATGTTGAAATTCGGGATTTGAATAGGGTTTAGGTTGAATATAAGGAAAATATAAGTAAAATATTTAAATTTCATTTAGGGGCGTGGTTTCCGCCCATTATCTTAAAACGGGCGTAGGATGTTGAAATTTGGAATTCTTGAAAGGTTTTGGTTGAATGATATGAAAAAAAATGAGAAAAAATTCTATTTCGATTTAGGGGTGTGGTATCAACCCATTTTATCGAAATGGCCGAAAACATTTAAGAGAAAATATAAGTGATTGCGACCAACTTTCTTAAAACGGTCGTATGATATTGAATTCTGGTTTGTTTAAGTTCATAACACTCCCATGAGTAACTTTCTTTAGTGGTTTCACAATGGACCGTTCGGGTCTTAATGAGTTAACAACATCTAACCTACAACCTATAACGGGCGGGCAATGATCACCATAGTAGTCCTGTGCGTTTTTGGCGAAGGATGGAGATCAGCTAAGATTAAGCTGGGTCTCCGAATTGTTCGTAACCCCTCGATAGTACAACGTTCGGAAAACGGATTTAATCATAGTTTAGAGGTTCCTATTTCAGTGGTGGCGTAAGCGTACTTTATACAAAAACCGTGCCGAAGAATAAAAGGCTGGGGGATAAACCAGCCATTAACCACTGATCTCTATATTACACTGGATAGTGTATTACCTACAAAATATAACAGTCGAAAAAGGACATTGACTGTCATCTTCAAATGGAGTCAGAAGATGACAGTCAATGTCCCTTTTCGACTTTTCGACGTCTAACCAACAAAAAAAAGCAAAAAAATAAGGCGTTTTTCTATTTTACATCTGAACAGAGCCTGAACAGTGAATAGAAATGTTTAGAACAATTTAAACGGTGAAGGAAACAAGTTGTTATGGCAGAGAATATCAGTTTTTTAATTAATAATGGTCTATAAATATATATATACTATTTATTAATACGTTTACACTACTACCGAACTAAAAAAGATTATAAATGAATACAAAAGATCAGTAATATAGAGATTAGAGATTCTTTGTCGTTTATTTTTGTTATACTGTTATACGAATTTTTCCCTTTTCGACTTTATAACAATATTCAAATGGAGTCACTTTTTCTGTATAGATACACTATCCAGTGTATTATAGAGATCAGTGCCATTAACGAACTCTTTCGGACGCCGCGCCGTGGTAAGGTCCGCCATATTTCTGCCTTGCCCTGGCAAGTGGATCTGCCGGGGTTGTCAGCTTGCAAATGCTTATTGAGTGTATTTCGAGGTTCATGCTTCCATTCCATAAAAAAAAAAATTGCAGAAAGATGTGAAATCAGAACAAAAACATAAAATGTGAAAAAAAAGAGCCAAGTTCTCAAACACCGTCTAACAACCGCTATCTACATCCACTTGATTATTTTTTACTGGAGGCCCCACTTTTTACCGAAGGTTTTGTTGAAGGCATAGGCCACGCACGCTTTTCTCACCCGTTCTTCGATTTTGAGCTTCCAGGTTAATTTGGTGTCTAAAATCTGTCCGATAAAAATTGGCAGTACAGGGAAGATAGGGATATCTGCATCTCGTTGGCACTCTTTTCCTACTCATAAGCACCTTTATCAAAAAAGCTCTTACAGGGTTGCCGTCATGTGCATTTTGAATTCGAAAAAACTAAAAGAAATCACTGCAGGGTTACCATTCTTCTTTTTTTACGGTGAAGATTATTTAACCCGATTGCCGTTTATTTCATGAAAATCGGTCCATTTTTACAGTGGTAACGAAAGTCCAAAGTTTTTAAAGTTAATTTTTTTGGTGGTTTTTGCGTTTTTTGGCCATAAATTTTTTTGTTAAGACAAATAAAAAAAAACTAAAAAATATCGCCCCTAGATTTTGATGAAACGAAGCGATTGCCGTTTATTTCATGAAAATCTGTCCATTTTTACAGTGGTGACGAAAGTCCAAAGTTTTTAAAGTTAATTTTTTTGGTGGTTTTTGCGTTTTTTGGCCATAAAGGCAAATAAAAAAAAACTAAAAAATATCGCCCCTAGATTTTGATGAAACGAAGCGACTGCCGTTTATTTCATGAAAATCGGTCCATTTTTACAGTGGTGACGAAAGTTCAAAGTTTTTAAAGTTAATTTTTTTGGTGGTTTTTGCGTTTTTTGGCCATAACTTTTTTGTTAAGACAAATAAAAAAAAAATAAAAAATATCGCCCCTAGATTTTGATGAAACGAAGCGAATGCCGTTTAATTTTTCAAAATCGGACGAGTTTGCGACTCTGGTGGTTGTCCAAACCTCAGCAGACAAATTGTCTGCAAAGTTCAGGATCATACATTTTTACACTCATCGTTTAAAACTTTTTAAACGAAACGAAAGCAAAGCTCCTCAGCAGAAATCCATTGAAAAAGTATGAAAATAATACGAAGTGAGTTGCGAAATAGAAAAAATCAACTCTGAACAAGTGTGATTTAATGAGGGTTGAAAAGCAGCAGAGAACGATCAGTGCATGCTCAAGTGTGTGCCAGGCAGGTCGTTGTGGGTTCTACGTCGGATGCCATCAAAAATTCATGGGTGTTTTATAAAACTTTTTAAAGGAGTTCCCTTCAATTGGGTATGGTGTAGAGAACAGCGCGCCACTGACTTTGGAAAAGCTCTCCCATAAGGCCTGTACTGCCAATTTTTATCGGACCGAGTATAGTATTACGCCCAGATATTTGGCACTGGAAGACAGTGTTAATGATTGACCATTTAACCGAGGTATAGTGAAAGGTGTAGTTTTTACTTGGATGAATCTAGTATTTAATACTAGTAAATTTATTTTACATTTAATTTTTTTATGCATAACAAATGAAGTAAATAGTACAAATTTTACCTTTTACTTGTTGGTCTAGTATTTACTTGATTTTTATGCATATGCCCAAACCCAAGTTTACACTTTTGAAATTTTTGATGATTTTTGGTTTCTCTTATAAAGTGAAGAAATAAGTCTTGTTTAACCAACAACCATCCCGCTGTAGTTTGCAACCATATTGTCACACAATAACAGGGAAATTCGAAACAGCTTCTGCAAATACGTGGAGAGAATAATAAATGAATCTCTTACGCTTTTCGAATGAAATGCGGTCATTCAGTTAATATAATAATTATTACAGTAAGTACCTTCGTCACACCAAAATACTATTCTATAAGAAATTGTGTAAACATGCTTTCATTGTAGCGAACAAAGTTGCTACTTTCAACGCAAATTGACCCTTTTACCAAGGATAAATTTCATTAAACTTTAAAAAAAACACAATTTTTTTTCCAAATTTCTACTCCTTCAGTTACAACAATCTTATATCTGTGTCAATGAGACAAAAAGAAATCAAACTGTATCAACTGTTGCACAACATTTACAATCGATTCAATATTGATAAAACTTTCGCTCTTATGAAGAACGAAATTTCGCAATCTATAATAAGCAAAGCCTGCACCAATTTAATTCAGATTTATCTGAAAAAAAAAAAAAAATCACCAAGAACATTTTTGCATCATTTTTATACCAAAAAGTGCAACTAAATTTAAAAAAAAAAGCTTAATTAATCGATTGACCTAGAAATACGCATAAATTTGAATAACAATACTTTATTGTCTTTTTCGGCCTGTGTTTATTGTTTATATTTAACAGCCTTCTTGGCTTAAGGAGATCGTTATTTAAACGAACGAATTAAGTGTATCACTGAAATAAAACATAAACAAATAAATGAATCCGACAATCACATTTGGTTAATCATGACGACATGCGGCTATTAACAATATCGTGATTTTCAATATCGGTTACCTTCGTTTGATGACATGTGGATGTTGTAAATTTAGTTAAATTCGAAACAATATTTCGACTGCATCAACATTGGAGTACAGTTTGTTAAATACTTTTAACATCATGTCCTTAGTTTAAACGTTTTACTCGAATAAGGTTAAAAGCATCAAACCCAAGGAAAAGTCATGGTTTGATTCAAGCTGTAAGGAGGTTATCAGAGAAAAAGAAGTAAAGGTCCGGTGTATAAGAGCCAAACCTACTGAGAAAAACCGGAACAAGTTTAAACAAGCCGGGAAGGCCTGCAATGCTCATATTCGTCGGACCAAATTTGTAATGATCAAATATTAAGGCAAAAAATACTGCAATGTCCCAAAGGCAGAAAGAATTTTTGGTCATTTGTAAAAAATATGAAGAATTCTTCTTCTTCCTCGGTCCCTACGCTCGTTGACAATGACACTCCAGTTGTTAAGTCTTTCGCGAAAGCTAACCTTTTTTGCTAGGCAGTTCGCCGCCAACTCTTCGCTGACAGAGAGTGTCATGACTCCTCCAGATCTTGAGCGCGTCAATGATTCCATGGGACGAATCTTCTTGCACACTCGTGCTGCGGTGAGAGTCCTAAAAGATCTCAACATACATCTGCTGGTCCGGATGGTATCGCCGCTAATATTCTGAAGAGGTGTTCTTCCACGCTATCCTATTCTTCTGGGCTCGTTCCAAGCAGTTGGAAAACAGCATTTGTCCAGCCAATCCCAAAAAAAGGTGAATCTTCTTCTCCTTCCAATTATCTTCCGATTGCACTTATGTCCCTTCTTTCTAAGGCCATGGAAACGCTGATAAACTATCAGCTCAAGAAATATCTCGAAGACCGAAAGCTTCTTAATGACAGGCTGTACGGCTTTCGCAGCAACAGGTCCACTGGTTTATCTCACCGAACAGTGGAACAAATCTTTACATCGTTTTGGAGAAAGTAAGATTGTTGCGCTTGATATTTCAAAGGCATTTGATAAAGTCTGCCAAAGAAGCGGTTTAACTTTTTGCTACTCGTATGTTATCGAAAATGCGTGCCTTCGGTATCGATGAATCCCTTCTTCGTTGGATTAGGGTTGGGTCTTTCGAACCGTTCAATACAAGTTGTATTGGACGGATTCAAGTCTGAAACCCACAATATAAATGCTGGTGTGCCCCAGGGCTCCGTTTTGTTTCCGACCCTCCTTCTCATTTTCATCAATGATCTCTTGCCTGTAACTTCTAATCCAATTCACTGTTTCGCTGACGATAGTACCCTAAGCTTATCATATTCGTTTCCAGACTCACATCCCTCCTCTTCGAATGTGGTAACGCAACGGCAAAATGTGATAAGCTCATTAAAGTCTGACTTAAACAGCATTGTTCAATGGGAAATTAAAAACCGTGTAAGGGTTAATGCTTCGAAAACTCAATGCTGTCTTGTATCGTTGAAGCGAGATATACCCCCCTTGCCACTGTCCATTAGTGGCACTTGCATCAATGAGACCGAACATCTCGAAATTCTCGGTATGTGCATCACTGACCACCTCTTGTGGACCGAGCACATACGCGATGTCGCCAAAAATGCCGCAAGATGTTTGGGTTTCTTATGATAGTGCAAGAAATTTGTTTCCCCTTCTGATCTGGCTATTATCTATAAGACTTATATCTGTCTAAACTTGAGTACAATTCCCATCTTTGGGCTGGTGCTCCAGTAACATACTTAAGCCTCTTGTATGGCTTACAAAGAAGAACCGTAAGAATGATCGGTGATAGAGACATCACTGATTCATTCACTCCTTTAGACCACGGTCGTAACGTTTCGTGTCTCTCTCTATTTTAGTGCTCTAGAGAAATAGCCAGTTGCATTCCCCCCCTTAAAAAATTCAACCGTAATGCATGCGCTCCCAGGAATGCCCGTCAGTTTACCCTCGAGCCCAACTTCGGACGTACTGTTAAGTATAGAGAATCGTTCTTTAGCCGTACTAAGCGAATGTGGAATTGTCTTTCACACTCTGTCTTTCCCAGTCATTGCAATGTTGATGAATTCAAAACCAATGCACACCGACACTTACTTTTAAACCCCTTCATCGTTTCATATTTTTGCATATCTCCATGTTTCGAGCCTTCGAGGTCACTAGAATCCGAATCATGTGTTTCTTATGATGATGTCTCTGTGTGTGTATGTGTGTTAGTATGTGCGTATGTGCGTTACGTTTTTTCAGCTCGATTATCTCGCGAACCACTCATTCATTCGATGCGGTATTGTGTTGTTAAGAGCTGATAAGGTTTTGAGCGAAAACGGCTTAGCGGTTTTTTAATGGCAATCAAAAATCTAAGACAACCGTAATAAAATGCAAATTTTGATAATGTCCGCAATAATTTCAACAATAAACCAAAAAATCTTATAGTTAGTGTGAAAAAACAATATTCAGGAGTTACATAGACCATAATTGATTACTAGCTGACCCACCAAACGCTGTTTTGCCATATAAATGTTAACCTTCGGAAATTATAATCCGATTAGAAAAATTCTTTCTTAAATAGAAAACTACAATATTCAGTAGTAATATAGGCTGTATTTTACTATGGAAAGTAGTGCATGCGTCCACGAGTTAGTACGACAAATTTTTGACGCCACTGTTATTCAATAAACTTAATGTATGTCCTCAAAACATCAGTTTTATGGAATTCGTCTTTGAAAACCAACATGAGTGTACATTGTTAAACTACAACTGGATGCATTGGCTGGAAAGTTTGCAAAACAACTAATCATTTTTAGTAAGTGAATAATAACAACATTTTCTAGAGGTGCTTCTACCAATGGCTTTTTCCGTCAATTCCGTTTGAATTATAGCTATTTTACGGTTGCCAAGCCGATCTTCAGACTCCTTTCATTAGTGGTGCTGTCTAATTTTTCATTGTTAATTGGAACAATTTTTGAGTTCTCATCTTTGGATTTTGAACCTTAGACCAGCCAGTTGAGAAGCCAATGCACTACGCATTGCGCTAACAACTCCACTCATTTTTTGGTACCAAATGCAGACATTTTATTGTTTTTTATCAATTGCAATGAGTACAGTGGCGGATTAAGCGTTTAGAGCGCCGTAGGCATGCATCTCATCGGCGCCCATATATTAGAACTGGTACTATTTTTGACTGTAACGGCTGTCAAGTGTGGTTTTAAGAGTTGGTGAACCGAGTTGTCAAGTCGAAATACCGAGGTGAGTTTGCAAACCGAGTTGAATCTGTATGTGGAATTACTCAATTTTATCTCAACATGAGTGGTAAGTGCGGTGCAAGGTCATAACATTCTTCCTTAACAACCACGTATGTACCCTCGTGCCCCTAGGTACATGCCTACTTTGCCTTAAGGATAATATGCCACTGCATGAGTAGACACCCTTTATACCCTTTATATGCCAAAAGCACAGTGCGAGTATTAGGGAAAATATAGAGGATGTAAAAGGAGATGTCGGTGAAAGATAGATTGTGGAAGAGAGTTCCACATTCGCGTAATACAGCTAAAAAATGATTATCTATACTTGAGAGTACGTCCGAGGGTAAAGTGATGGGAATTCTTGGAAGCGCGGGTATTACGGTTGAATTGTTTAAGGGGAGGAATGCAAGTGGTTATTTCTCTAGAACACTTACCGTAGAAGTAGTGATAAAACAAAGAGAGAAACGAAACGTTACGACCGTGGTCTAAGGGAGTGAATGAATCAGTGATGTCTCTATCACCGATCATTCTTTCGGTTCTTCATTGTAAGCCATCCAAGAGGCTTAAGTATGTTACTGGAGCACCAGCCCAAAGATGGGAATTGTACTCAAGTTTGGACAGATATAAGTCTTATAGATAATAGCCAGATCAGAGGGGGAGAAAAATTTCTTGCACCGTCTTAAGAAACCGAAACATCTTGTGGCATTTTTGGCGACATCGCGTATGTGCTCGGTTCAAAAGAGTGCCACTCATGGACAGTGGCAAGAGGGGTATATCTCGCTTCAACGACACAAGAGAGCATTGAGTTTTCGAAGCATTAAACTCTACACGGTTTTTAATTCCCCATTGTACAATGCTGTTTAAGTCAGAGTTTAATGAGCTTATCATATTTTGCTGTTGCAGTTCCACATCCGAAGAGGAGGAATGTGAGTCTAAAAACGAATATGAAAAGCTAAGGAGATCATTTATAAAAATGAGAAAGAGGGTCGGAGACAAAACGGAGTCCTGGGGGGCACCAGGGGTTTCAGACTTGAATCCGTCCAATACAACTTATATTGAACGGTTCTTAAGAAAGTTTCTAATTCAACGAAGAAGGCATTCATCAATACCGAAAGCATGCATTTTCGATAAGAGAGCCTGGTGCCAAACTCTATCAAATGCCTTGGAAATATAATATGCAACAATCTTATTTTCTCCAAAACGATGTAAAGATTTGTTCCACTGTTCGGTGAGATAAACCATCAGATCACCAGTGGACCTGTTGCTGCGAAAGCTGTATTTCCGGTCATTAAAAGCTTTCGGTCTGCGAGATATTTCTTGAGCTGATAGTTTATCAGCGTTTCCATGACCTTAGAAAGGAGGGACGTAAGTGCAATCGGCTGATAATAATTGGAGGAAGAAGACGATTCGCCTTTTTTTGGGATATGCTGGACAAATGATATAATACTATGGTCTGATATGCCTAGAGGCGTTAATACACTGATTGTGTATTTATCAGGGTCAGACGTAAGAAACAAGTCAAGAGTATTTTCCGCTTGGCCATTAATCTCCGCCATTCGAGTGGGCTCGGTGACAAGCTGAGTAAGGTGGTTAAACTCAGCAATGATTTCGGCACACATTCATTGGGATATTGTCGGGCCCGAATGGTGAAGCCACGAAGAATTGTGTACATTGAAATCGCCCGTAATAACGATTTCAGCGTGAGGATACAGGGTACAGGGATACAATTCTTTGAATGGAGTCAGAAAGACTGTCAAATTTGCGAGAAGTTGAAGCTCTGTCTGTCCAAGTTTAGGCTTCGATACAGAAAACAAGAGTGAATGATGTGCTTATATGTAGTAACTAGTTACATATATATGCAAAAACATAAAAACTATCTTCAAAAGTATTTTTTTTTTTTTTTATAATGAGCTTATTTCACTTGACCTTATTCCACATTGAATCGTGTTTTATTTCTATTTTTAAATGGAACCAATACCACAGCCCTGTAATGTTGGCGAAATTATAAAAAGGCCGCCAGCAAATCTCAGAGTGAATAAATTATTTCTCTTCTTTATGTTGCAAACTAAAGCATTGGTGAGATACATTTAGTAAATGTAAAATAGGAGCTTTATCAGACACTATTGACTTATTGTTAAAATATTCAAAGATAAAACAAGAAATATTTTATTGGAAGAACGTGCAAAAATAGATATTTATTGAAACAACCAACGGCCGACGTGTTGGCCTCAATTTAAACTCGAGAGGAGAAATTGACTTCTTTGAAAACAAGGAATTCGAGAACGAGACAAAAACATACGGAATTTAGGACAATAACAAGAGAGGTGTGACATAGAAATTAAATATACTTGAAATAAAAAAAAAAGGTTTATTAAAGGCCACTCCTGACCTACATAGTATTTGGGTTGCATTTCACCACACAGTTAAGAATATACAAAGAGTAGGGTAAGGGATGAGCGGAATGTTTGGTTTTAAGTTTCATACGTTTTGATTTTGACAGGAAAACCGAACTGGTAACACCGAGTATGAAACAGATGTCTTCTGTTAACAAAGTCGTCACTGCGAAACAAGTTTTTTTCTTCAAAAAGTTGTTCATACAAATAGAACACTGACGATAGTTGGTGCAGAGTATATCTAATAATGAGTAGGGAAACTCTTTTGCAAATGTAGTTGGAACTACTACAATCACTAATTTTCGAAAAAACACACAACAAAAATGCCATTAGCGAAAATAGTCAAATCAATTCCTTATGTAAAACTGCCTGCGCAAGAAGAAATGACTACTCGTACATCACTTCCTTCTTACACTTTTTCCCTAATAGATTTTCAAAGGCGGTCCGAGTTGATTGTCATAAATTGTGAAAAGAGTGTCCGATAAAATAAAAACTTAGTGTGTCTGTCAAAAAACCTTATTTTGTTTCCCTTTCCTTCCTACAAGATTCTCATTGGCATTTATTTCTCATATCTATGTGAAAATATGTGTGAATCAACAGGTGAATTTTTCTGAGTTTCCCAACTCATTATTAGATATATTCTGCATTTTATATGTTCGAACTTTCCGAGGAGCTAACATCGACTCGGACCACTACCTCGCCAAGGTAGTGCTACGAATATCCCGACAACGGCCAAAACAAGGATATGCTGCAAGAAAATTCGACGTCGGACGGCTACAATCGCAAGAGATCGCCAGATCCTTCTATGATCGAGTGCCAAGTAACCTCTTAAGGTAGTCCTATACCGCCAACATCGAGTATCGAAGACCAGTGGCAACATTGCCAGAAAGCAGTTAGAGATGCCGCCTCTAATGTGCTGGGTTTCACACAGCCATCAAAACGAAACCCCTGGTTTGACGAAGAATGCAGGCAGGCCCATGCAGCCGAGCAGGAGGCATACAAAGCGGCACTGCATAGAAGGACAAGAGCTGCTCGTGAGCTCTACGAGCGAAAGAGTAGAGAAGAACACCGACTTCTCAGGAGAAAAAAGAGAGAGCATGAGAAGCGTCAGATCGAAGATGTTGAGAGAGCCAACAGCAGGAATGAAGTTCGGAGGTTTTATCGAAAGGTTAAACAGCTGGCTCTAGGTCATCGAGCAGGAACCGATGCCTGCAGAAATAAACAAGGGAACATCGTAGTAGAATCGCAGTCAATGCTGGGGATCTGGAAAAACCACTTCTGTAGATTGTATAACGGCGACGACGAACAAAACACCGCCGTCAGACAGGAGCCTTTCATCGGACACGAACGGACGTGAACCCGACCTAGAAGAAGTGAAAACCGCAATATCACGGCTGAAATCCAACAAAGCCGCTGGAGCAGATGGACTAGCTGCTGAGTTGTTCATAGCAGCAGGCGACGAGCTACATAGGACCATGCACCAAATCATCTGTAAGATATGGTCAGATGAATGCATGCCCGATGAATGGAACCTCAGCATTGTTTGCCCGATCCTGAAAAAGGCAGATCCTCTAAACTGCGCAAACTACAGAGGAATAAGTCTATTAAACATCGCCTACAAGATCCTCTCTGCCGTAATATGTGAACGTCTGAAGCCCTTCGTCAACAATCTGATTGGTCCTTATCAATGTGGCTTCAGGCCAGGAAAGTCCTCGACCAAATTTTCACATTGCGGCAGATCCTTGAAAAGACCTATGATCTTCAAATCGATACCCACCACCTTTTCATCGATTTTAAGGCCGCGTATGACAGCATCTACAGAGACGAACTGTATAAAGCTATGTCTAGTTTTGCCATCCCTGTCAAACGAGTCGCTTGTGCAAAATGACGATGGAGAACTCATGCTGCTCCATCAAGGTTGGCAACGAGCTTACGGAATCTTTCGACGTCAAAAAAGGATTCGAACAAGGCGATGCACTGTCATGCGATTTCTTTAACATCGTTCTTGAGAAGATAGTGCAGAACTCCAACGTCAACACCAGAGGCACTATCTTTCAAAAATCTGTTCAACTTCTCGCGTACGCCGCTGATATTGATATAATGGGAAGAACACAGCGTGATATCAATGGCGCCTTTGTGAGAATTGAGACAGAAGCGGCAAAAATGGGTTTAGCGGTAAATGAAGGAAAAACGAAGTATATGCTGTCTTCGTGGAAGGACACCCAACAGCGACGGATCGGACAGAAAGTCACAATAAATGCATACAACTTCGAGTTAGTAGAGGAGTTTGTCTACTTTGGCTCCGCTATAAACACGGGCAATAACATCAGCGCCGAGATTTGAGGAAAAATAACTCTTGCTAATCGTTGTTTCTTTGGGCTAAGAAAGCAATTTAGTGGAAAAACCCTCTCTCGAGCAACTAAGGTAAAACTGTACAACACACTCATCATCCAAGTCCTGCTGCTTTGACAAAATCGGATGAAAGTGCCTTAGACTGTTTCGAGAGGAAAGTTCTTCGGGTCATCTTTGGCCCCGTGTGCATTGAAGGGGATTGGCGAAGAAGATATAACAGCGAACTTTACGGGTTGTACAACGACATGGACCTAGCCAGATGGTTCAAGGTCCAGAGACTCATATGGCTTGGTCGTAGCGCGGTCCCTAGCTAGCTGTCTCCAGTTTCGCACGCCGAGTTGGTTGAGGTCGTCTTAAATATGAGCGCGCCACCTGAGCCTTGGTCTTTCTCTACTAATCCTGCCGTGCTGCGTGCCACGAGGGGGCTGTAAATAAACCTACTGATCGACCAGAACTGCACACACGGGAAGTGACGCCAGCAGATATCCGCTTTAACAAGTTTAATAAAATTCGAGCAAATTCTATATTTAAGTTGTAGTTATTAAGTGTTTCCAATAAAGAATTTGTTATTAAGGTTCAGAAGACCTATCATTGGAGTTTCGTGTTTTCTTCGAGCGAAACCTCGGCTGGGAAACAAAAAGCACATCACAATAGATACATATTTTCTGAATAGCTAAAAACAGCGAATTCTTATAAAGAAAGGAGGAATAAGCTATCTTACCCTATACATGTTGGTTTCACTTTCATCTTCAATAAATTTCTTTAAAATTTGTTTTATATAGGTGCAGGTATAGGTGCAGGTGTCTACTACCTTAAGCTCAACTAGCCAATTCGGCGATCGCTTCATGTCCAGTATTGAGTACAACAAATAAAACACGTGAACAATGAACATGACTAATGTCGTTCGTTACTGAGTATTCAAAATGGCCATTGGTAAGGGTTTATAAATAAATAGCTTGTTCATTTTGTCAAGTAAACAAATAAAAGGTTCTCTCTCGTAACTTTAACAAAAAGAAAATTCTCGTGAATCACCAATTTCATAACCAAAGGTGAAAATATTTGTAGTTTCTTAAGAAAATGATATTGATGGTCAATATAATAATTGACTTCTACACCGATGATTCTCAGGTTGAGCTATTTCCCACTGACAGTCATTGTACTTTAACTCTAATAATATTGAGCTACTATGGCGTATACGCATCTTTTTTGTGCGACAATTTTAGTTGAACAAATCTGTGTCTCCTTTTTACGCATAATTTCGTATAAAAATTGCCTGTCGACAAACATTTTGAAAATTATCGTTACACTTTTGACTCGAAGAAGAGTTATTATTGCGTAATATCTAGATACTTACAAACTCTTTCATCATAACATAAACACAAAAACAAAAGTTATATTTACAGAAAGTTTATCTTGACAGCTTGTCTGCTTGTTTATTCTTAGGTAAGACGAATCAAACGTGATGGATACCCCGTCGAAGTGCACACCGTCCAAACACTTGACGGCTACATACTCAAGCTGCATCGAATTCCATACAATGGTGGCGAGAGCAGACCGGTTGTCTTTCTCATGACCGGAATCTATGCGTCATCCGATGCCTGGGTGCTAAACGGTCGAGAGAATTCATTGCCTTATTTACTCTCCAACAACGGATACGATGTCTGGATGGGCAACAACAGGGGCAACATTTACACAAAGAAAAACACCAAATACTCACCAAACGACCGTCAGTTTTGGAATTTCAGCTGGCATGAGATGGGAGTGTACGACATGCCTGCCATGGTTGATTACATCCTTGCGATAACAGGCCAACAAACAATGCATTTTGGGGGAGTTTCCCAGGGAGCAACCATTTTTCTAGTCATGAATGCAATGTTTCCGGAATACAATGACAAGTTCGAGACGGCACACTTGCTGGCGCCCGTGGCGTTTGTCAATCACATGAAAGGCCCTTTGGCGGGAATGTTTGCACCACTTTTGGGTACACGCAACTACTTGTCAATACTCTTAGAGGGTGTTGAAATGTTTTCCACGAATAAATTCTTCAAAAGTCTGCTGTCGATAGGTTGTTTGCATGAGGAGACACCTCGTGTGTGTGCAAGCAGAATTTGGCCAGCTGTTGGTTATGACGCCAAACACCTCAATAAGGTACTTTTTTCTTTGCAATAGCTTTCTCATTATGTTCTTTAAGCCAATTAACATCTTTATAGACATTAATCCCGGACATAATGGCGAACTTTCCAGTTGGTGGATCATTCAAACAAATCATGCACTACTTTCAGAGTTATAACTCTGGCAAGTTCCGCCAGTACGACTATGGACCAGAAAAGAACCAGATTGTCTACAATCAAACGAACCCTCCAGATTATAAATTGGATAGAGTCACTGTTCCTACATTTATTTATTTTTCAGTCAACGATTATATTGTTTCGGTTAGGGATATCGAGCGATTGGTTATGCATTTGCCAAACGTACAAGCTCTATACCAAATGCCATGGGATAAATGGAATCACCTTGACTTTATTTGCGGGCAAGGAGTCAAGGAGTACATATTCGATAAGGTTGTTGATATCGTCAACTCTTATACGTATTACAAGGAAAAACGGAAAGAATATAGTTTAAGTAGATTTTAGATTAATAAGTAAGGAATTTGTGATGCGACTGAAACCAAAATGTAAAATAGTGTCTTACTTTTAAAAACTGTACGATAATTAATATAAAATTAAATAACTGTAAATTTTTAACAATTTGCTTTGTGTTGTTGATAATGTCCTTAAGGATATCATTTAAAGAGTTCCGGGTAAGCTTTATCTGCAGTGACTACATTTTAATAATAAAAAGATCACTACGGCGTATACGTACCTTTATTTGTGTCAACATAAAATATTAATATTTATAGTAAGTTACGTTTCCTCAACGTTAAGGAGCTATCTTACCTACTAACTTATGGTGGCGCTACGGTCCAGGTCGGACCAGGGCCTCACCCAACAAACTTCTCCAGCCAACTAGCTGTCTCTAGTTTCGCAGACAGGACCAAAAATCACTCGAAGAATTTTTCTCATAAAGCAGCCCAAAGGGTTTTCATCAGATGTTGTCATGGTCCATGTCTCAGCACCATACATGATGCCCGAGATAATGAGTGTCCCTTTGGTTGTTCGGGAGATGACTTTACTACTCAATTGCCTTCTAAGTCCAAAGAAGCAGCGATTGGCAAGAGTGATTCTTCGGTTGATAGCGGAACCCAGGTAGACAAAGTCCTTAACTACCTCGAAGTTAAATCTGTCTATGTTGACGTTTGCCCCAAGACGTCGATGTTGGTAGTCCTTTCTTGTCGACAGCATTAAAGTGGTCTTGCCCTCGTTAGACCTATCTTCCTGGCCTCTGTCTCAAGACTCACAAACGCTCCACTGACATTACGCTGTGTTTTGTCAATTATGTCAATGTCGTCTGCGTATATTAGTAGCTGGACGGACTTTTGAAGGATTGTGCCTCTGGTGTTGACGTTGGAGATTTGCACAATCTTTTCAAGAATGATGTTTTAGAAATCGCATGACAACGCATCGCCTTGTTTAAAATCTTTTTTGATATCAAAAGCGTCCGTTAAGTTTTTTCCGACCATGATGGAACAGCGTGAATTTTTCCTTTTTTCACGGACGAGTTTTTCTGGGATGCCAAAACTAGCCATTGCTCTATATAATTGGTCTCTTTAGACGCTGTCATACGCGGCCTTGAATTCGATGAAAAGGTGGTGAAGTTCCTTGGTCTTTCCCAAAATCTTCCGTAGGGTGATTATTTGATCAATGGTGGACTTTCTGGGTCTGAAGCCACACTGATAAGGATCTACCAGGTTGTTGACGAAGGGCTTCAAACGTTCACACAGCACGGCAGACAAGATATTATAGGCGATGTTAAGGAGGCTTATACCTCTGTAGTCGAGCATACGATGCTGAGGTTCCATTCATCGCGCATGCTTTCCTCCGAACAAAATTTGCAGATGAGCTGGTGCATGCTCCTAAATCCTAACCAAATCACTTCCAGCTGTTTTGTACAGTTCGGCGGCTAGCCCGTCTGCTCCAGCGGCTTTGTTGGAGTTTGGTCGTCATCAACATTATACAGCTTGGAAAAGTGGTCTTTCCATATCCTCAGCACTGACTACGGTTCTACTACGATGTTCCCATGATGGTCTCTACAGGCTTCAGTTCGGGGTGTATAAGCCTTGGAGGTTTGTTTCACCTTTTTGTAGAAGTTTCAAACCTCGTTCCTGTTGTGACATCCCTCTATCTCCTCGATCGCGCGCTTCTCATACTCCCTTTTTTTCTTTCTGAGAAGTTTATGCTCCTCTCTCTTTTTCTGCTCGTAGAGCTTACAAGTTGCTCGTGTCCTTCTTTGCAGCGCCGTTTTGTATGCCTCTTGTTTAGCTTAGCATGTGCTCGCCGGCACTCATCGTCAAACCATGGGTTTCGTTGTGGTGGCCGTTTAAACCCTAGAACTTCAGAGGCGACATCTCTGATGGCTGCTTGGCAGTGTTGCCACTGGTTCTCTATATTTTTTGCTAGCAGCAAAGGACTTCTGAGATTTTCGGAGACACGATCGGAAAAGGATCTAGCAATCTCTTGCAATTGTAGCCATTTGACATCGAATTTCCTCCTAGAAGGTAGTGGTCCGAGTCGATTATGGCACATCGGAATGTGCGGTCATTTTGCATGCTAGAGAAGTGTCGTGCCTCCATCGCAAAGTGATCAATCTGGTTGAAGGTTGATTGGTCAAGAGATTTCCATGTTCCCTTGTGGATATCGAGATATGGAAAGGGCATACTTGCTACCATTACGTCTCGCCCGCAGCGAAGTCGATTAGCCTAAATCCGTAATCGGAGGTGGTGTCGTGTAGGCTATGTCGTCCGATTATTCCACCAAAGATTTCTTCTCTACCCAGCATTAAAATCTCCAAGGACAATTTTAATGTCATAGCTTGGGCATTGTTCATAGGTCTTGTCGAGGAGCTCGTAGAACCTGTCTTTGGTGTCTTCATCCTTTTCCTCAGTGGGGGCGCCGGAGGCGTTAGCGCAGGTGAGGCTGATGTTGGTGAATTAAGCCTTGATACGGGTTGTCGTGATGCGCTCATTCACTGAGTTGAAACTCAAGACCTTTCTCCTGAGTCGAGTCCCAACTACAAATCCACATCGAAACAGACGCTGGTTTTGTTCCCGGTAGCAGTCGCCGTAGTAAATATCGCAGTTGTTCATTTTTAGTGGCCCCGGACCATCCCATCGCATTTCTTGAATGGCAGTTATATCTGCTTTATAGCAATTAGAGCTCTTGATTCTGACCGGGTACCCGAAACAATACCCGGGTACCCGGGTACCCGGGAACTCGAATTATTCCAAATTACCGGGTACCGGAGTACCCGGGTATTTGCATGGTGTTCGGGTACCCGGGTACCCGGGTACCCGGGTACTCGAAACAAAACGATCGTGTATCCGAGTACCCGGGTACCCGGGTACTCGGTTCTCTTATACAATGAACTGAAATTGTTTGAGCAAATGGATGTTTTTATGAAGGATTTGCAGGTTGGGGGTGGATTATTATGATTATGTAGTTATAAGGATGGTTTCGGTTTATTTGTTGTTTATTTGTAATTCATAACAAAATTGTCATTTGTTAGATGGCTTATGATTTTATTAGTGGTTGAAAAGTTATAAACCGATCTTGGCCGTCAACGTGCGTCGTGGTCGTCGTGGTCGTGGTCGTGGTCGTGGTCGTGGTCGTCGTGTTCGTCGTCGTCGCTGTCGTCGTCGTGCGTCGTGGTCGTCGTAGTCGTAAATAAAAAAGAAAACAAAGCTGTTGGCAAGTGTTCGTTGATTTTGTTATTGTTGCAATGTACGAAAAAGGAATGCAAGTTGTGTTTGGAATTTGGATTGTGATAATTGAAAGGGATGATTTTATTATGTTGGCAATCACTGTGCTGTATTTATCTATTAATGGACTTCTTAAAACAGGTAGTTGGTGCGTTTCCTTTTTTTTTTGGTAATTCATAAAAAATATTTAGTAGAAAATATCAGATGGATTATTGTTTTATTAGGGGTTGAAAATTAAGATAACCGTTTTGATGTGTTTGGTGTGGTTGGTGTGTTGTCGTCTTTAATATTTTTATGATGGGTTATTGGTCTTTTTCTTAACCACAGGTCAACAAATAGAAAACAATCTGTTGGTAAGTGTTTGTAAGGGCGATATAAATAGTAGTTCGGAGACTGACCTGAGTTGCAGGATTGTTAATTTGGGTTTTTGCATGTCATAAAAATTAATGTTTGGGTTTCTCTATATGTCCCGCTTGTAGAAACTAGAGCATTTCCAACAATTACGATGAATGGTAACGCACAATGTATGTACTGGGACGGGATTTTTATTGCTAAATTTGTGTTTCTTCTTTTTCTCTTTTTTTTGAGATTTTTAGGAAACAAATAAAAACATTGCTCTGTCACGACCTGAAATTTCGAAGATAATTCAAGTAAAAAATTGATTAATTATTCTTTTTTAATAATTTTTATTAAATAAAAAGTTGAATTCATAAAATACATATGTAGTAGGAAATTTAAAATCAAAATACAAATAATTGGTTAAAATAAATTACATTTTTTTTAAATTACTTTTTAAAATTGTGAGTAAATTCACATTTTCGGGCAGCAATGAGGAACGTCTTGGCGTAACTATACCACCAGCAGCAGAGAAGCATCGTTCCGAAGAAACTGTCGTTGCTGGTATACATAAGAATTTCTTCGCTAACATCGCTAACTTTGGATACTTCTTGGCATTCGTCTTCCACCAATTTAAAATATCACGATAGTTGTGGGATAGCTGTGACTCATTCAGATACATTTCATATTCGCCAAGTTGTTGATCATGTGTTCTTGCTTCCAACAGAAAATCCAAAGCACTACTCCTTTCAATACCACCTTCTTCTTCTAAATTGTTCGGCGATATATTTTGTATTTGAATTTTTATAAAATTATGGATGACTTCTTTTGTTGTGTCCCTCTCCATTTCTAGATTTTTATACCTGGGATCAAGAAATGAAGACACTTGTTCCGGGAGAACATCGTCTAGTTCATCTCTGTCCATTCGAAATCTTGTCATCAAAGCTTCTTTTGCAGCTACCATGAAATTAACAACACGTTCATCGTCGTCAATGTTTGGTCTGAGATGTTTGGTGATAAGGCCAAAAACTATGGGTCTTATATTGGAAACTGTGACATCTTCGGAGCACAGAACTTCTGTCGCAATTTGGAAAGGCTTGAGTAGTCTTAGCAATTGCTCAATATGTGCCCATTGTCTTTCGCTTGTTTCCAGTTTTATGGCTACGTTTAATGACGTCACTTCCCTATCGGCCAAAACTGCAAGGACGGCACTTCTGTTGGCTAAGAGCCTTTCACACATAAAAAATGATGAATTCCACCTTGTTGGGCAACTTTGAAGCAACTTCAACGTTTTAAGTCCAAGCTGCTGTTGTTTAAGGCAAAGAGCAGATGCTGCATTATTGGAATGATGGAAATGCGCTGTTATTGAGCTTGCTTTTTTTAAGACAATGATGAACGCCTCCACGGCTTCCAAGCCTTTTTTTACACAAATTTGTATTGTGTGAGCTGCACAAGTGAGGTTGTTTTCAAATTCCGAGACCAATCGAACAGCAGCCAACATATTTGCAGCATTATCTGTTAACACTGCACTGACTTTTCCTTGTAACTCCCATTCAAGTATAACTTGCTCGAAAAACAAGGCTAGATTGTCTGCAGTACTCTTATCTTCCATGTATTCTGCACATAATGCGAAATTTTTTAGATTCCATTCATCATCAATAAAGTGTATGGTTGCAGTCACATATGAGTCTTGGCCCCGTGATGACCAGCCGTCTGATGTAAGGGCCACATGAGTTGCAGTTCGAATCGCATCATGCATTTTGGTCCGAATTTGGCTATAAAGCAGCTTTAAACGCGCTAGTATGGTTGAAGCGACGGGAACTTCATAGTTTGGTTCAATTACGGACATAAATTGCTTGAATCCCTGGGTCTCAACTATTGAAATTGGTAAACCGCATGATGAGATGAATAGAGCGGTTGCCTGAGAAATTTCTTCTTGACGATGGGTGTTGATAGTATGCTCATTACGTTTCTTTTTCTTTGGCGCTTCTAAGTTTGAACTATTGCTTGTCAGTCTTGAAGTGTTTGAGCATGATGGCCCAGGACTTTGAGGTTCATCACTGAATAAAAAGGAACAAGAAGTTAAAACCATATAATAAAGCAAAAAATTTAAATCACAAACATATATTTATAAAAATATTTACACAGTGTAACACTTTTTATTCAGTCCATAAGAATTGGACGTATGTATTTTCGAAAAAAATTAAACTAACTTAATTATTACATTAATTAATTATTAAAATAAAATGTCTTACCTCCTGGATTCTATGCTTTCCGAATCAACTGGCACAGTCGTTGGGTCATATTTATGAAATAGTTTTAAATGTTTGTTGATTGCCGAAGTGGATTGGTTGTATGAAACTGACACATTACAGATATTGCAAACCACTTCTTGCCTGTTCTCACTTAATGTGGCAAAACGCCACACCCAGCTTTTCCTCTTTCCAGACATTTTATTACTTATTTTATTTACACAAAAACTATTTTTATTAGAATAACAATTATCAAAGTGTTTTATTTAACTTTTAAAATTGTCAGCTGTTTTTATAAAATTAATCAACAACTTTTTTGAAATTAAGTTAACAACCACTTGTGATCACACTTGCTTTGATAATAAACTAGGTACTTGAACTGAACATTCTCAATAGCAAAAAAGAAAGGATTGTAAGTAATTAAGCCATCGGCATCGGCGCTTCCGCCGGCGACCGGCGCTTCATCAAGTTACTAAAAAAAACCCAAACGCATTTTATCTACCTATTCTTTTTCTAAAAAACAATAATACATGCAATAAAAATCCCGTCCCAGTACATACATTGTGCGTTACCATTCATCGTAATTGTTGGAAATGCTCTAGTTTCTACAAGCGGGACATATAGAGAAACCCAAACATTAATTTTTATGACATGCAAAAACCCAAATTAACAATCCTGCAACTCAGGTCAGTCTCCGAACTACTATTTATATCACCCTTACAAACACTTACCAACAGATTGTTTTCTATTTGTTGACCTGTGGTTAAGAAAAAGACCAATAACCCATCATAAAAATATTAAAGACGACAACACACCAACCACACCAAACACATCAAAACGGTTATCTTAATTTTCAACCCCTAATAAAACAATAATCCATCTGATATTTTCTACTAAATATTTTTTATGAATTACCAAAAAAAAAAGGAAACGCACCAACTACCTGTTTTAAGAAGTCCATTAATAGATAAATACAGCACAGTGATTGCCAACATAATAAAATCATCCCTTTCAATTATCACAATCCAAACACAAACTTGCATTCCTTTTTCGTACATTGCAACAATAACAAAATCAACGAACACTTGCCAACAGCTTTGTTTTCTTCTTTATTTACGACTACGACGACCACGACGCACGACGACGACACGACGACGACGACCACGACGACGACGACCACGACGACGACGACGACGACCACGACGTCGACGGCCAAGATCGGTTTATAACTTTTCAACCACTAATAAAATCATAAGCCATCTAACAAATGACAATTTTGTTATGAATTACAAATAAACAAGAAACAAACCGAAACCATCCTTATAAACTACATAATCATAATAATCCACCCCCAACCTGCAAATCCTTCATAAAAACATCCATTTGCTCAAACAATTTCAGTTCATTGTATAAGAGAACCGAGTACCGGGTACCCGGGTACTCGGATACACGATCGTTTTGTTTCGAGTACCCGGGTTACCCGGGTACCGGGTACCCGAACACATGCAAATACCCGGGTATTGCTACCCGGGTAATTCCCGAAATTCCCGGGTACCCGGGTACCCGGTCCATGACCGGGTACCCGGGTATCAAGAGCTCTAATAGCAATCAAGGGCTTCCGCTAGTTGTTCGGCTGCACGTGGTCTGTTAAGGGAACTAACATGCCAAGTGCAAAACCGAAATTCGTTGTCCTTAAATCATTTGCATGGGTCGTCATCATTAATTCCGTCCGTATCCGAGGCTTGTTGGTGTTTCGGAACCATGTCTTGTTTATGTGGCCGGGCAACAAACATTTCCATCATCTTCAAATGTCGAGGTTTGGGATTCTTTAATTAAAAGACATTGCGAAGTAGTTTGAAACGAAAATTATTATTTTTTTATTCTTTTATCAGTTCATTTTTTTTTTTACAAAAACAACAATTTTATTCAATTTTTGGTTTAAACAAAACGCAATAGATATACACAATTGAATTTCTTAACAGGTGGAAACAAAATATTCCAAGAAATTAAAAGGCAATAAAATGAAAACTTCTAATTAAAATAATATAATAATTTTTTTTTTTTTGATTTTTTATTTTTTTCTTTTTAAGTTTAAATTAAAGTTAATTTTCTAAAGCTGACCGCAAAAGACTCTCTTGGAGTCGTTTGGCTTTGTTCTCATTCAAACGCTGAAATAACGTTATACGTTTGGTGGGTGTAGGTGGGGGAGATGAAAAACTAGGAATCGAAGGTACAGGATCAACAAATGGCAGCACATGAACTTTCTTCACGGGCTCAATGAGTTTTTTAGCCGCAAATTCTTGGAATTCCTTTCCAGTGGGACATGACAAATCGGATTTGTCCGTTTTGTCCTCATCACCAAAGAAGCCGCTGTCATTTTGTACATGATTTGTTAATTGTGATTTCTTGCCGTTGGCATTAAAGCTCATGTCTACTTTCATGAGCAGTGAGTTAAGTGGGCTATCTGGAAGCGATAGACGAGGTTTTAAGTTAAAGTCGATTTTGCGTCGTTTGGAAAAGTTATCTATGAAACTATCTTCAGATAGGGAAGCTCGGTATTGGGCCTCTTCTAGATCAGAGGTTTCAATAATCGGAGCACTCCCACAGTTTCGGAATACAGAAAGCACCCTCGAACGCATTAGCGGCCGTTGAGTGGGAATATCTGGCAGAGTTGCTAGTGCAGCCCTGCCCTGAGATACCAGTTTTTGAGCCATTTTCTGAGCAGCACCCTGTACAAGATCTTTTTTCGAAATAAATCCAAACGCCGATTGATCCGTTTTATTGCAATCATTTATCACAACGGGCGATGGTGGTGCAGACGGCGAAGGTGTTTCCTGATTGCTGCTATCGTCAGTCGCAACCGAATTGGTATTTCGTCGTTTGAGTGACCTCATGGATTCACGTTCAGCGAAAAGCATGTCTTTTTTGAGAAGATTCGAAAGATCATATACGAAGTCTTTGTTTACTGGTTTGACCCGATTGCGAATCGGTCGCTTATTCGGGATTAAATCGTCAGTTGAAGAAAGAGATAATTGAGATGAGGATCTGGTTATTTTGGGTTCACTGGGGGCTTCAATAACAGCGGCTTGTCGAGATGTCGACGCCACAGCTACTAGTTTAGCTGAACCCCTGGCTCGACGTTGTCTTTTCTCTTCGGGTTTGTTTTCTTTTGGAATATTCTCACCATCGGTTATGAGAACGATATCCTCCTCCACACCGTCCTTAAAGTATTTCTCTTCATAAATGCGAACAAACTCTAGAGTTGTCTCCTTATCACCGCTAATGGAATGTGAGGATCCGAGATGATTGACCACATCGTACTTCCTGAATGCCCGATAGTCGCACAATTTGCAGCCAAATTTTCGACTGCGATAGTGGAACATGGAAATGTGTCGTCTCAGATTACTCAGCGCATCGAAACGCTTATGACAGATTTTGCAGAAGCACGGAAGTTGCTTCATGTTTGGATTCACACGTTGCTTTGGTTCGGCTTTTGGAGCTGCCACAACTTCGGTTGGCTTAGTTTCAGGCTTTTTGATATGTTCATCTTCGTTTTGCCGCTGTTCCTCGCTTTCAGCGGCTCTGGTTAGATTGTCCAAACACACCGTCTTCAGAGAGAGCTCGTCTGTGTTCTTGCCCAAATTAGCAAACATCTCGTTTAGTGTATCAGAATCGACGTCGTCATTGCGAGTAAGGATTTTTGGAGGCTTGCGCCGTTTCCGACGATTCTGAACGACACCAGTGAGCTCTTCTTTAATTTCAAGCAAATCCATGGAGTCTTTGCTGTCTCCATTAATGTCGTATTTTTGTTCCAAATCAAACGAATCCACCGAATTCGAATTGGAATTCAATTTCGGATCGTCCATTAGCTGTTTGATTACTGGTTTATGTGAATTACTGCTTGGGATATTGGAAGCTGACGTTGTAACAGGCGAGACCCTGTTGTTTGCTGATGTCTTTTCAGCGACTAGATTTGAAATTTTATTCTTCAAATGTACAGGCGAGTCTCTGCTCGCTGCCGCAGCGGAGACCTTCTCAGCGACTAGATTCAGTTTGTTTTTCATTTGGCAATTATTTAAATGAGTATTAAGCACAGCTTTACGTTCGAATGTTTTGCCACAGTAAGTACACATCGGAGAGTTGTCGACACGTTCGATATTGTCCAGCCATGCTTTGTTTTCAGCTTCGCGGCGCTCTTTATCGGTCTGTAAGCGCGCTAGTTCACGACTTGGGCCCTTTGTTTGGACTTCGTCTATACGAACTCTCCGTTTGTAGATTGTTTCACGCATCAAACGGATTTTTCGAGTGGATTTTCTGTAAAAAAAAAGAGAAATAAGTCAAGAATGATTTCTGTAGATTTTTGGACTTACTTGTGATCATTGCTTAGATGCCTGATGACAGCTCCAGGCTGAAGAAATGTCAGCGAGCAAGATGGACATTGAAAGACATACGTCGAGGTGATATGTTTGGTTTGAATGTGAAGTTTTAGAGTCTTTTCTGTTGCAAATTTCATGTTACCTAAAATATAAGAATTAAGAGGCTTATAAAAAAGTCATATTATGTGGTATGAAATGAACAAAGACTGATATCCATCTGGGAATAAAGCTAAAGCTTCAATTCATACATATACTATAACTTACAAATTTCACAGCATATTTCATTGGAATCTTCGGGCTTTGGGTGTTCTCGTGCTTGTGAGCTGCAGCAATCCACCTCATCGACGGGTTCTTTCTTGATGTCCCTCACTAAAGACGGGGAAGCACTATGTGGGATGGCTTTTCCATCCGCCCCAACGGTTGTCTCTGTATTCTTATCATGCATTTCACGAACCTCATTTACTTCGGTCTTGATATTATCACTTTCGTCCTTTTTAACGGTCTGATACACAGCCACCTCACTATTAGGTACTCTATCCAGCTGAAGTACATGCTTCTGCTGGAGTATTTCATCTTGTGTTAGCTTATTGTTAACCTGATCGTAGAAATCCGTCAATTTCATGAGCCTATTGTTTTGCTCGCGCTTTAACAAACGCTCAATTATACTACTCAGATCCCGATTGCCATTCGTTATATTGTCTTTGGAGCTTGTCGAAGCTGTATTGGTTTTCTTATTGACAAATTCTTGTTCGGCTTGAATAATTGTCGAAACATCCTGATCCTGAAATGTATACGTTTTAGCTGATTTCTCTGTTGCATTGATTTTTTGTGTTGCACTTACGATGAAACCATTTCGGTTGTTTGAATTGAAACTGTTGCCGTTAAAATGATTGCTGGAACTGCGGCAATAAACTCGCTTGTGACTTATGAAGTTTGTTAAGCTTCTGAATATGTTCCGACATGTATTGCATTCGTAAATAACGTCGCATTCACGTGCCAAAAGTCTCCTTATCTGCATAGGTTAGAAAGAAATGTTTTGTTTTTCGTTCGAAAGAAAAAAAATAAATTTCAAATTGTAAGTTACCTCATCAGTTCCATTTTCGTATGCTTTTTTAGCTTCTAGAAATCCAGAAAGCGCCGTATGTATGGGCTTGCGCAGCACACTTAAATCTTCTTTTTGTTTATTTTGCTCTGTATCGGAGCTGTAGCCAGATGTGCGGCTCTTCATTATTTTTTTTTGTTTTTGTATTTGTTTATTAGTGTTTACTGTTTATGTTAGTTGCTTTTGATTCTTATTGGCTTAAACGGAGCTTTTTTATATTTATGTATGTAATTAGTGGTTCTTTAGAATTGTAATATTCCTGTGTCAGTGGTTAAACATTTTGCACTCGTAATCTAGAAAAGGAGAAATTAACATTAAAATTACAGACTTTTATTTTGTTATTGAGTATAAATTAATGCATACATATGTACATACATCTGTAACTTAAAACTCTTCTTTCATTTTGTGCGTAACATTATGTGCAATAGCTAAAATGCCAGGATTATTGAGTCTTTCTTCGGTAGTTAAAAACGCACCTACATTTATATAGTTTATGATACGCGACCAACAGGATGTACATGATTGCAAAAACAAAAATGAGGACTAGACAATACATATATACATATTTGTTCAAAACTTTCAATGTGTCAAAAATATCGCCTCTTTTATTTGTACTTGTTTTTTTTTCTGGAAGCGTATTTGACGTTTTTGAAAGAGTTTTATTTGGCAAAAGTTAAAGTACTAACGGCCTGAGACTTTTTGATTACATCCTTGGTACTAACCTCGTCCTAAGTTATGTTGGTAGCGAACCTACTTTTGTCACCAAAACCAGACAAGAAGCTCTTGATATAACTCTAGTCTCCGACTCAATTCATCACATGATTCTGGACTGGAAGGTATCCAGAGAACACTCGTTCTCTAACCACAGATACATCCAATGCAGATTCAATGTTGATGAAAAATCTAGTCCAATTAAATTTCGTAGCTATCGAAAAACCCATTGGACCACTTATAAAACTATACTTCAAAGTTTAATTAAACCAGGACTCCTAAGTCCCTCTATTAATGCTAGTGAACTTGACAACAAAGTCAAGGACTTAACCTTAGCTATGAACAAATCGTTAGAGATTGCCTGTTCACCTGTATGTGTAAGAGGAAAAAAGAAACCACATTGGTGAACCTCAGGTCTCGATTCGCTCAGGAAAGAAAGTAGAAAACTCTTTAACTGAGCTAAATATACAAGACAGGTTTCTGACTGGGACTCATACAAAAGTTCCCTAAATAAATACAAAATGGAGCTAAGAAGATCTAAGCGATCGTCTTGGCGATTCTTTTGTGACAAAATAGAAGGTTTCTGATGCCTCTAGGCTACGAAAAATTCTTTCAACAAATCCAGTGATGCCCAGCTGTCTGAAAAGGACAGATGGCTCCTGGACAGACTCAAGTAAAGAAAGAAAGTCGTGTTTGCTTCTTGAAAACTGGCCAAGAGTTTTTGCCAATTCTGATCCCTCTATTGCTTTTGATATATTTTTATTTATTCTCAATGGTTATATTGTTCAATGCTCGGAAACAATTCGGAAAAGAAAAAGCAAACTGAAAAAGCTTAAGCCTTGGATGACTAATGAATTATTAAATAAAATCAATTCCAAGAATAATTTTAGGCTTAAGTGCAAGAAACATCCAAATAACGTTTTATTGCGCAACAAATATGAAGGTATGTGCAAAAAAATTAGTCTTGAGATTCCAATTTATAAAGAAAATTTCTATATAGATAAATTCCATAGGGTCAAAGGCGATTTAAGAAAAGAATGGAGTGTAGTGAACGAAATTTTCAACAGAAACAAAACTTTTGATTTTCCTTCGAATCTTTCTGTTGGAATTTTGGACATTACTGATCATTCTGAAATGGCTGAAATCTTTAATGAACATTTTGTTCTAATAGTAACTAGTACTATTTCTGATGCAGGCTTCTTCTATTAATTGTCCAGATTCTTTTTTTAATGAAAACTTTAAGATGAATAGCTTCTTTTTTGAAACCATATCGTCTTTTGAAGTCTACAATGTTATTCAAGCTCTTGATAACTCATTTCAAAGTCTTAAAATAGCAGAAATTATTCTTTTTTTAAAAAAGGTGACAAAAAATGTGTTAATAATTACAGGCCTATATCTATACTACCAGTATTTTCAAAGATTTTCGAGAAAGTTATTAAAAGTAGGATAGTAAAATATCTAGAGAAAATTTCGTTTTTCAGTTCAAAACAGTATGGTTTTAGAGCTGGTAAATCAACTGAAGATGCTTTATTAACACATTGCACTCATATCTATGAAAGCATAGACCAAAAAAGTACACTGCTGCTCTTTATATCGATATTAAAAAAGCTTTCGATACAGTAGATCATGGCATACTTTTAATTAAACTGGAAAAAAGCAGACTTAAGGTGTTTTATGCTAGATTGGTTTTCATCTTATTTTAAAAATAGAAAACAAAAATTTAAAATAGGTAATTATTTCAGTAAAACCAGGACTATCAACATCGGTGTTCCTCAAGGCTCAGTTTTAGGTCCAATTTTGTTCCTTGTCTATATAAATAGTATTTTTAGCCTTAAACTAAGGGGAAAAGTTGTGGGTTTGCAGATGACATTGCTTGTGTGTACTCTAGTTCCACAATATTAAATCTGTTTCAGACATCAATCATGACTTGGAACTATTCAGGCATTGGTTTGGTATTCATAAGCTTGTCATAAAAGATAAAACAAGAATTATGTTTTGTAATATACCCGCTTTAGATTTATATCCTCCATGTCTCATACAGCATAGCTTTGACTGCAAACAAATTTCGTTTAGTAACTCATCTTGTTGTAGCTCTCATGTTACCTCAACAAACGCTTTGAGTGCTATTTGTTCTTCGAAAACACAATACGGTGTAATATGTTGGGGTGGTACTTTTAAAAACTACCTACAACCTCTGTTAGTTTCACAGAAGCACATTTTAAGAATCATCTGGAAGAGAAAAAGGCTTGAACATAGCTTTCCGTTGTTTGTCAGCTCTGGTATTCTCCCACTAAACCATTTATATTTTTATAAAGTACTAAAAATATATTTCAATAGATGTATAAAAAAAACTTCAAAAGTTATATGTCTTATTTAAGCAAAATTGGACACAAAGTAGTAGACACAAGGAAAGGTTTCTCACTAAAAATGAAGAATTTTTGAACGGAACATTTACTAAACAAGAGGTTGAAATTGAAGACAGTGAAGTGCCAAGTACATCAAGAGGAAGGCCTTCGAAATCCTTGCCAGTATGTTCGGAATACACCAAAAGGAGGGAGGAGAGATCCACTTGTTGCATCTTTAAGACATGTTATATCCCAAAATGAGCTTAAAAAAGCTACTGTCTAAAGCTGATAAGTCTATTAAATATTACAAGTGATCATGAGGCAGTGAACTTTTTACTGAAAATTTATAATTATTGTTTAAGATATTTTACGTATATTTTTTTATTTTAAATATGTATACCTATATTGATTTTTTTTTTTTTTTTAACTTTTTGGTCCGTTTATTTTTACGCTTTAATGCTTCACATAAAATATGTCACTTAAGAATGTTTAAATCATTATTATTGACCGCTTGAAGCAAAAAAAATGTTTGATGACAGTAAGCCACTTAGGCCTTGGCTTTTCAAGAGCTTTCGCGCCACTCTATTTATTTTTTTTTATATTAATTCATAAAAAATGGGCGGGTACCATGCCTCCTTAGCAGAAAAATCTAAAAATTAATTTTATTTCTTTATATTGACTGCCAGAATTGCCAAATTACAATATTCTACGATGATCAGAGTTGCCACATAGGCATACATTATAAAATTTAGTTTGAAATGGGTGGAAACCACGCCCCCTCAGTTGAAAATCATAAATTTCATATTTTATTTGTTCTATTGCACGTTGTACTTGTGTGCTAAATTTCATGATTCTACTGTACTCCAAAGTGTTCCATATAATTTATACTAATAATGTAAAAGTAGGCGGCTACCATGCCCCCTGACTGAAAGTTGCTAGAGAACTACCGTGCTTTTTGATTTCGGTTTTAACTTATGTAACTAAATGAACCGAACTTATGAAATGTTCAGAAATATTTCAATACAATAAGCAAGTAGTTTACGAACTAATTTCATCCTTGATTGTTTTTTCTTTACACCACCTACATGTTTAATCAATTGAGGGTAACAATTATTATTTTTCAGTTATCGTTGCCTAGTTCTCAACAGCTTCTGATAAAGTACTAGGGTACTTAATAACATCCAATCCCACTCCACAGCATAATGTTCGTTACAGTTATTTTGCACAAAGTTAATCCACAAAACTTGAATCTATTCTTATGAAAAAAAAGTCTTTCAATATGCAAGGAACAAAAAAAAAAGAAAACCCAAATCCAACATTTGCGCATTAACATTTCCGGTACCCGCTCAGAAGTAAGATTTCAATTGAGGAAGGAGTCGTAAGTTACGTGATATCGGTTACTTTTCTCTGTTGCTGATGAAAAACAGATATCACTGTGTGAAGCGATGTTTGTTTGAATGTCGCAATATTCTATACATAAATGCGAAATTTAAATAAATGGCTTATTATTGAATATTATTCGTAACAGGCTGCAAACACTGTGTACATACATAGACATTCGCATATGTAGGTACATATCTTGGACCCAATTAAAGTTAAACATTGTTACCATGGAATGCATCAGTAAGATGACGCTAATGGAACTTTTACACAAAATGGGGTAATTCCAGCACATATCACTCAATAGCAATAGCAATAGCAATAGCAAATAGTATAAAGTTAAAAACATCTTGTGACCGATTTACAAAAGTACTTAAAATATTCACAGCCAAAAGTTATCTCATTCTTTTCGAACGAATAAGATGTAATCATTTAGACGTACGTGGGTTCGGTTTGGGAGCAATTAATTGCTCTGGAAACACTCTGTAAATAAGAACAAATAACAGACAAACACTAACGCATAACATAACTCCCTACATTTAATTTCAAAATTCAGCACTAAGGCGACTAAGTTAAATTTTATTTTTCAATGCAAAAAAAGAACGAAAAATTCAAATCAAATCGATTTGTTGGTCGCAGAACTGCACTATACCTACAGCAGGCAGATGTTATGTCTTTACAGCTCAACCGTACACTATTTCGAATAATTTATAGATATTACCTTGCTTTTCTTTCGCATATAAACTTGAATGTCATCTCATAAGTTTACATACTTTTACTGGCTCTTTGGATTGATTTGAGCTGAATTGTCTTTCAACTCTCATTTATTGTATTCTTTAGCAGAAGATTGAAAATAAATTAATAAATATTAGATTACACTTCACATAAATAAATTACAACATGCGTTAAGCAGACAAATAAAACAGGTACAATAACACTCGCGAAGAAAAAGAGCTGATACTAAAATAACCTCGTGTCATTGTTTTCCGATTGCAAATTAAAAGCTTTTTTTCAGATTCAGAGTATGAAGAAGAGATGAAAGTTCAGTTCGTGAAGAAAAAGCTCATGCAAGCCTCATTCTTCTGATATTTACTTGGCTTGGCATATTATGAAAATTATGAATTTGTCTATCATTTCTGATGAAATTAAACCAACAAAAAACATGATTCTTGTCATGAAATTGAATTAAGGACAAAATAATTGAACATAGATACAAATTGCCGATGGAAAGAGTCGGATAAGAATATTCAAAACATTATGCCGACCATATTGTGTGCCTCAGTGTTGGTATTGATTTTTAGGTGGTGGAGGAGGTGTGACGGCCAATTGGCCTGGCCATAATGCTCCATTCATTTTACACTTCACAACACACTGACACCGCTAAATGTCATACCACCGTCAAAATCAACATCAACCACTACCTGAGCGTTATCTTGGCATCCGTTTTTGGTGGCAAGACGCTTTTATTGTTTGTAATGTTTCTTGTCGTAATGTGAATTTAACAGATTGACTTTTGTATCGATGAGATTTTGTTATCTGGAGCTGAAGTTTCTCTAACGAAAACGAAATGAAGAAAAATTGAGCTTTTGTTTAGCTATGCTTGGGAGATATTTTTCTTTTTTTTATTCAAAGCTATTTTAAAGTTAACGGACATCAAGCTTGAAGCTCGCCTACCTGTTATTCTATTATTTGTCATAATATTTTAAGTAGTAGACACTTTTCAACGAGTTAGGGTTGTTAAGTTATTTATGGTTTATGTTTTGCTAGGAGATTAACTTCGTAGGAACTTAATTTATTGGATTTCTCTTAAATGAACTTTCGAC
The DNA here is from genome assembly GCA_920937365.1 of Sphaerophoria rueppellii. Classification (NCBI taxonomy): domain Eukaryota; kingdom Metazoa; phylum Arthropoda; class Insecta; order Diptera; family Syrphidae; genus Sphaerophoria; species Sphaerophoria rueppellii. Next base: position 85,117,455 of record CAKKXW010000003.1, read on the forward strand.
TTGCCAGTTGCAAGAAAAAGAGTGCTTTAAAGAATTTAAGATGAATGCTTCGGATTATTGAGAATTGCAGAACATGGAGCTATTTTAAAATTGATGTTTTCAAGCCAATAATTTTATTAAGTCAATAGGTTGTTAGAAAATCAATCAAAAATAAGTGTATACATAAAACCCTTCTGTTTTAAGGCTATGTAAAGGTGAACTAGTGTTCGAAGATGAAGGCCTACAAATACCTAGTTGCATCATATGTTGGAACACAGTCTTAGCTGCTTGATGCTTAGAAGCGACACGCCGTCAAGGCCTAGAAACTGGGAATTGGCCTTTTGTTGGTGCGAAATAGTCTGGCTTTTCAGTTAAACTTGGAATTTTAAGTATATCATTGTAATTGCTTGAAACTTGAAAATGTTTTGGGGGCGGATCGTCAGTTTTTATGGTTGTTGCGTAAGAGAGGGAGCTTGGTGAGAAGGTCAATTAATCTCTTGTTTCTTATATCTACTTGCCGAGAGCAAGAACAAAGAATTTTGAGATGTTGATCCCTTTTTGCGAAAGAGAAGAGAGGAACACCAGCTTCTCAGGAGAAATAAGAGAAGTTCGGAGGTTTTATCGAAAGCTTTAACATTTGGATCAAGGTCATCGGGCAAGAACCGATTCCTGCAGAGATAAACAAGGGAACATCATAGTAGAATCGCAGTCAATGCTGGGGATTCGGAAAGACCACTTCTGTAGACTGTCAGACAGGAGCCTTTCATCGGACACGATGATAGTCAACAATTCCGTGAACCCGACCTAGAAGAAGTGAAAACCAGAATATCACGGCTGAAATCCAACAAAGCCACTGGAGCAGATGGACTAGCTGCTGAGTTGTTCATAGTAGCAGGCGACGAGCTACATAGGAGCATGCACCAAATCATCTGTAAGATTGGTCAGAGAAATGCATGCCCGATGAATGGAACACTTCAGCATTGTTTGCCCGATCCTGAAAAAGGGAGATCCTCTAAACTGCGCCAACTACAGAGGAATCAGTCTACTTAACATCGACTACAAGATCCTCTCTACCGTAATATGTGAACGTCTGAAGACTTTCGCCAACAATCTGATTGATCCTTATCAATGTGGCTTCAGGCCAGGAAAGTCAACCATCGACCAAATTTCCACCTGGAAAAGACCTATGAACCCCAAATCGCCGCGTATGACAGCATCTACAGAGACGAACTGTACAAAGCTATATCTAGTTTTGGCATCCCTGACAAGCTCGTTCGCTTGTGCTAAATGACGATGGAGAACTCACGCTGCTCCATCAAGGTTGGCAACGAGCTTACGGGAACTTTCGACGTCAAAAAAGGATTCAGACATGGCGATGCACTGTCATGCGATTTCTTTAACATCGTTCTTGAGTGCAGAACTCCAACGTCAACACCAGAGGCGCTATCTTCCAAAAATCTGTTCAATTTCTCGCGTACGCCGATGATATTGATATAATGGAAGAACACAGCGTCAATGGCGCTTTTCTGAGAATTGAGACAGAATCGGCAAAAATGGGTTTAACGGTAAATGGGGGAAAAACGAAGTATATGCTGTCTTCGCCCAAAACAAAACGCTGTCTTCACCCAAAACAGACGGCTCGGGCAGAACGTCACAATAGACGCATATAACTTCGAGGTAGTAGAGGAGTTTGTCTACCTAGGCTCCGCTATAAACACGGGCAATAACACCAGCGCCGAGATCAGACGAAGAATAACTCTTGCTAATCGCTGTTTCTTTGGGCTAAGAAAGCAATTGAGTGGAAAAAAACAATTAGTGTGAACAAATAATATTCAGGAGTATCATAGACTATATTTGATTTCTAGCTGACCCACCAAACGTTGTTTTGCCATATAAATGTTAATCTTCATCTTACCCTTAACTTCAAAAGTGAAAATGATCTGAACTCCGCCAATTATTTTAAAAGGGTGTAACCAACCCCTTAATGGAAAAATTGACATTGAGCCATTTTATCGCTAGAAAACATGCCTAAAAGTAAGTGGTGAAATTTTCTAACATAATTACCTCATACTAAAATCATTTTCAACCCCTTGAAAATCTTACAACCCTTGCAAACATCCCCTAAATTGAAAAAAAAAAAAAAAAAAATACTTTGGTATGACATAATAAGATGTATGTATAGAAAAGTAATATTTTATATTCTCTATAATAATTCTTAAATTTTAAATCCCTTTCAACTCCAGAAAACTACCCCTTGATAAAAAATTGTTAAAACATTTTTTTTTTTTATAAAATTAAAAGGATTTAAATATTATTACACACTCCCAAATAAGATTATCATATTCTTAAGCTTTTCTACCATTAAAACTACCCCTAAATTAAACCAGTAAATATATATGATTATGTATTTAAAAATAATTTTATTTAGAATAAAAAATTACCATTTATTGAATAAAATATTTACAAATTATATAAAATTCTACGTACTACTATCATTAAAATATAATATTATTATTCATGACCGGATTTTAATGCTCTAAAAATGCAAAATATGCGCCTAAAAATGCACTTTAAATTACGAAAAATGCAGTTAAAAATCAAAAAATATGCTGCAAACAAATGATAAATAATTACAAAAACATCGAAGCAAGAAATAAAAAAAATCTGACTTTTATAGCATTAAGCATACATACATAAAATAAACATAAAATTCCGGAACCTTAGACTAAAATAGTTAAAAATTAGTTCGATCCCTATTAATTTTGTAAAAATGGTTTGTTTGTGTGAATCGTAAATTTTTTCGTAAAATTTTAAAACAAACACCTTGTCAATTTGGTCTCAACAACGGTTTATACGTGGAAAATGACGTCTCCACGTCAACAAAAGTAGTAAGTGGGCAGTTTTTTAGCGATAAAATCTCATTAATTGAATATTGAACATCGTTCATTATCTCATCGTTGGTATTTAACGATAAAACTGCGGATACGTTTTTTTAATAAAGCCTTCATTTTTTTTTCACGACGCTTTCTTTTGCTTTGAAAAAGATTGATTGATTTATTTATACACCATTTTAAACCATAGCCTCGCTCAGAAAACCATAATTCGGGCTAATGGTTTTTTATCAGTGGTATCAACGAAATGGCATCAGCGTTATCTAACTCCTTTACAACAGTTTCAAACTGCTCAAAATAGTTAGTATAGTAAAAAAAACTGCCTGCTATGATCCCCTTCCCCATCGTGTTATTGTTGGCTGAAGTGGATGAGGAATTTCCGTATATTTTTCTTTGAAAAAATCAACACGGGCAGAGCTTTTAAAAGTATTCTTTTTCCTGTTTGATACTAGAGTGTCAACATCTTTAAGGCTTGATTTAACTTCTTCAGCTACTCTGTGCAGTCCATGAGCCAGACATGTGATATCAATCATTTTTGGGTAAACAATTTTCAAAGCGCGATCCGCTTTGGCCATATAAGGCGCTGCATCCGTTGAAAAAAGATACAAACAAAAAATATGCACTAGTTCTGAAAATATGCTCAATAAGGAAAAATATGCATTTATACCCAAAATATGCAAAAATATGCGCTAGCAATTGAATGCCATTTTGAAGTAAATTTCTCAATTCGAAAAAGTAAATGATTCATTTACTTCTACAGCTGTCCAAAAGAAATATGTATTTGCATAAGAATCCGGGCCCTGTATCATGACTCAATGTCAGAGTCGCTGTCACATTCAACATCTTCTGGCTGAATTGGAGGGCTATTTTGGCAGTTATCTCCACCGCACGTTCCACAGGTACTATTACAAAACAGACCAACTTTTCTGCATCCGCAAGACGCTCCACATCCAATTTTCTGCGGACAAATCGGAAATAAAACTATCAAAAATGAAGGAAAATAAAGCTAGTTATCGCGCCACATCGTACTGCGTTACTTAATATCGGAAAAAATTCCGAAATGTAAGTCGGAAGAATACCTCGAAGCAAAACTTGTCCGGAATTTTGTCCGATTTCGTACGTTTCGGACAAGTTTTGCAATTCGGAATTTTTTCCGATATAAAGTAACGCGGTACGATGAGTAACAATGTAGTGCGATGACTAGTTTTATTTTCCTTCATTTTTGATAGTTTTATTTCCGATTCGTCCGCAGAAAATTGTTTGCGGAATTTTTTGTTTTTCATTGTGTTTAAAGCTGGTTGCCATATTTTTGTCCGATGACAATTAGCTCGAATACAAATTTAAGCTCCGACCATATTTGCGTTGCGGAAAATTGTCCGCTCCGAAAAATACCTCGATAGGGCTGATTATGAAAAAAAAGTGTTTTTTTTTTTAATTTGAAATTTTGTTTTTTTTTTATCGTGACATTTTTGAATAATAATTAATTCTAGGCGGAATACGATTAATTTTAATTTTGGTGGAAATGGCATTTATGAAACCCATTGATTTAAAAGAAAAATCATTAGATGGTCCCCTTATTTGCAATAGAGCTCACTTATTTTACGTGCTCATTTTAAATCTTATTTCAAGCACTACGAAACCCTTTTGTATTAGAATGCATAAAATGCATCTGCTCGCCGCTAGATGGCATTGACCACATCGACTAAATTTCAGACGAAATAAAAACGGCTTTAATCTTTCATATCTAGTTTAATATTGCACTTAGAATACTTTTTAAAAAACCAAATTGTTCATTGTTTTACCTGCAACAATTTTGTGCTTGATAAAATTTTCGATAAAACGTATATTTTTGGAGATATTTGCAAAAAAACCGATGTATAACGTGAAAAAATTGCGAATTTTCAATTGTCAATAACTTGAAAAGTATTGGATTTTTTTAAAAACTTTATGATTATCTTTTGCTTTTAATTAGGCCTTCTATCAACACCCGAGGTTATTTAAAAAAAAATCACCCCCGAGAAGGGGTGGCAACCACCCCCAGGGTGATATCATTTTCACTTTTGAAGTTAAGGGTATGATGAATCTAATTCCAAAATTGCATGCAATTCGGTTCACAGTAAAAAAAATTCGAACCAATAATGCTTCAATGACTGCACTAATACTATTCCGATTAGAAAAATTCTTTCTTAAATAGAAAACTACAATATTCAGGAGTAATATAGGCTGTATTTTACTGTGCAAAGTAGTTGTGCATATGTCCACGGGTTGGTACAGATAGCGCCACTGTTATTCAATGAACTTAATGTTTGGCCTCAAATCATCAGTTTTATAGAATTTGACTTTGAAAACCAACGTGCGTGCACATTGTACAACTATAACGGGATGCATTGGCTGGAAATTTGGCAAAACAACTGATGTTTTTTTTTCCATTCCATTCCATTCTGGGAAGTTAGTCGTGTGGACCACACGGGTCGCACTCATATTTTTTTCTTTAGTTATTGGAAGTTCATTATATTTTCATTGGAACAAACTCCATATGATTACAAGATCTTACAAAATCAACTATTCTCAGTATATTTTTCCAAGGTCTGGCACTATTTTTTTGCTGAGAAAACAGCAGAACAGCAGCGACTTTTCGTCATACATTCGATCGGATTGAAACTTCGTATGTGTACGTGGAAAATGTAAATCATTCTGTATTTTGTTGTTTTTTGCAAATTCTGTGTTTAGTTTCTCTTTTACTCTCCATAAAGGTGAAATCGTCCGGACACTAGGGCCTGTCCGGAGACTGGTGTAGTTACTCTAATAACATTTTAAGTCCATGTGATTAGGTACTAGGAAGTGCAAATACTGACACAATTTCTTCTAAACAGCGCTGCCGAAACTACTACCAAGGGATTATTTGTACTTTGTACTTTGCTTTCAGTGTACTCCCGTACCCCGCTTTACTCGAAAATACTCCCCTCGGAAACTCAAAGGAACATTATAAAATAATAATATATGTACTAACTACCGGGCTTAAATATTAATTTTTATCATTATTTGAGCGAGTCTAGTGGTGTTAATTCGCACGAACGAGGCAGGCAATAGACTCGCCCATTTCTTGAGGTAACTCGCTCATCAAACCTACCCTTCAATAAATTGATTGTGAAGTGTGCTTTGTGGCTTGTATCACCATCCTAAGCGGTTAGCATGGTGCGATAACGCTGGCCATTCCGAACGCCATATAATTGAAATTGACGAAATTGACTGATTTGGATCATTTGCAACGGACGCCAGAACGGCAGCGATTTTTTCGACACTTTGACCTAACCACTGACTCACTGACACTACAACATCACTCAAATTTTTGCACTCGAACTGTTATTGCCGGGGTGGAATCTTGTTAGCTGATAATAATTGATAGTTGACACTCAATTTTCTTTTTTTCCTGAATTTGACTGTCAACTATATCAAAAATCAGCTTACACGATTCCTCTCCCGGTTAGAAAGGCGCTTTAATTGCGCCGTACCATAATCTCGAAGTTACCTAAAAATAATAAACTATGAAAAGATACTTCAGCTTGAAATACGCTACATCTGTCGGGCAGCCTAACGGATTTTTTAACACCAGCCCCAATACTGAGTTCCATCTTGGAACCATCAGTGTAAACTGTGATGTCCAAATCCTTTGTAGGACTATTAATTTTCCAATTTTGCCTAGTTGGAATTTCAACCTTCCAAAGGTTAGGGTTGGTAACGTGCATTCAGAGGGTTCTAGTTTTATTTCCTTAAGGTTATAAATTTAGAATTTTATTATGATAAAAAGATTTTGCAATCCACGATTCTCTCAGTCTTAAAGCACCACAGAAGACTGTTTCGCGAATGTGAAGGTCGATTGGAAAAAGATTCAGAATGACTGTGAGTGCATCAGTAGGGCAAGATCTAATTGCTCCCGTAATGCCAATGCTGGTAGTTCTTTGAAGTCTTTGTAATGATGTTATTTTTTTTGTCTAGGGCAGGCCACCAAACAATTGATCCGTATGCAGAATGATCGAACTAGTGAATGGGTACATAAGTTAAATTCAAAGCTGTCAGAACTCGATTTTTTTTCTTCGACCCAGTTAAAAAGTATTCCTTTAAAAAACAGTGTTTTGTTTGTGTACTCCCTTCAATAGCAACTCCCTCTAGAACTTGAAATTACTTCTCTGTGAAAATTTAAAACGGCAGCCCTGATTCTAAAGTTCTTTTACAAAATTAAAAACGCAGTGCTACATTAGCACTGCTAACCTGATCATCAAATGAATTATCAAATGAATTATATTGCAAATATCACAGATGAGTTTAAAATGGAGATGGGAAACCAAGCTGTCAAAATGAGAATGCCTACAAGCTATGGTTCAAGTTTACTGCAAGAGTATGCTTGTTTTAACCAATACTATCTCAGTTAACTTGTAGTTACTGAGTAGTTACTGTGGCTAAGTGGTTAGGTGCGTTGGCTGCTAAGCAGAACGTCGTGGATTCGAGTCGTACTCATGCCCATAGTTTTTATTTCATCTGTTACGGGCACTGCCTCTTGCGGAGAACTTCAATTCTCCACACGCTCCCAGAGAATTGTTGATGAGAGTAAGCCACTTGGCCTGTGGCTATTCCAGAGCTGTCGCGCCACTCTATTTTCTTAAGTAAAGTTGAGCAAACCGCTTCAGTTTTGTTGCTGTTTTTTCTCATTTATTCACATACACGACATAACGGTAAAATAAAATTTGCGGTATCCGGAGGGTAAAACGTAAGTCAGTTTCCGATCTCTTGCAAATACTCAAAACTGACATTCAAAAAAATTTAATAAGATGCGGTAAGACGGTAATGCATTTACTTCATTTTTGTTTGTGGCCCTGAAAAGACGAAAATGGCCCGATTTTTTTTTTCAAGAGTGGACCGAATTCAAAAATAAAATCGGAAACGCTGGTTTTACCACAGGTCCTTAAGACATATGGACATAGTTCAAATGGACTTCGGACTTCGGACATGCCGACACAAACTTGCAGTAAAAAAGAACACGTTTGCTTATGGAATATTGATGTCAAACTTACCCCTCATTTTTTCATTTTTCTCTTTGCTCCCTTCTATTTGAATATCTAGACACTGACCAAAGTAAAAACTTGTCATCGAAACAAATTAATTGAAGGGGTCTCGATTAAGAGAGAACACAATGTTGTAAGACCACATGTTCCTGTGGAATTTTGTTGATTTCAAATCATTTTGCAATCTTGGTGTTATAAGAGCTTTTAGATCCTTGATAGAACCAACCATAAGGATTTTGTAAATAAAGTTTGCACTCGAAAAAACGCAAGGTTATAGGTACGATACAACAAAATTAAGGGTCAAGGTCAAGTAAATCAAATGAACATATTGCATTGATTCACTCACGATAGTTATTCCTTCCTATTGTCTTTATTTTCATTTGAAAGTTTACATTTTTCTCACAAAAAACTGCAGAACTAGCACAAAAACACATTCATACAACGCACAATCAATATAGTAACTATATTATCTCGCTGGGGCCTACGTGAATAATCACCATCCACCATCGACCAAGCACTTCCATTTTGAAACGCCCTCAGAGAAATTGAATCAAACAACAGCTCAACCGAGATTATGTCTACTCAGTTATTAAAATGTTTCCAGGGATTTCTGTTTTGTTTTTCTTAAAGAAGACACTTTTCTTGTAGTACAATATTTTGCCCTTTTTTTCGAAAAAAAAAAAATACTTTTAACACACTTCCACTTCCAATAAAAAGACCACATCCCGCATTGTTCAATATTGTTTAGGAATATGGAAAGTACTTATTAAACAAAAAGCAACAACAACATGAGTTTAATAACTCAATATCCGCACAATTTGCACATTACTTTCGTTACATTCATACATACACAAGACTTTTGTACGAACGAATGAAAATGAAAAAAAAAAAGCTAAGTGGGTATAACAACACTGATGCAATGCGTCATGATTAAAACTTTGAAATTCATCGTTTAGTTAGACAGAGGATTTGAAGAAAAAGAACTTAATATTCTGCACAAAAGAAAAACCTTTTCAAATACTTGATTTTGATCACAAATGACAAAAAACATGGTATATGCATACTCGTGCACCGACCAAGCCAACTACTATTAACTGAACAGAGCACTTAAATCACATGAAACAGTAACCAACTTAAGGTACATACATATGTATGTGTATAAAGCACATGGTGGCTCCATAGAAAATATTTCTTTCTTTTAAAAATATTAATTTGTTTATCACAAACAGAAATGGAGCAAAAAAAATGGTTGTTCTTCACGAAGCAATGTCAGGCGGCCACAAAAGCTATCTATCAAAACAACAGAAGTGAAACCTATTTTTTAGCCTTACCTCTGCTCATGATGATTATTACATAAGATAAAACTTTAAGTTGCATATTAGTGAACAAATAATACTGAAAATTAGTTTAATTAAATGGCGTGCAAATTCGAAAGGGTATTTTTAGGTCGTGAGCTATTTAAATAATGCATAAATGTAAGAATGTTCACTGTCCACTCACGAGCAAATGATAGAAATAACATCCAAAGAATCCTTATCGCATTCCTTTTCTTTCTGTCTTTTTGTATGTTACACAGGCGAGAATATGGGCTCCTTTGCTATTTAATCAGGAAAAGGTATATGCACAGAATTTCACATGAGAATGGAAAAAAAATTAAATAGGTAGGTTGATAATCTTGATTTTAAAAATGAGGTAACGAATGAAATATACTCACATTTACTAAAACTGAATGTAGATATTTTTCTTTTCAAAAGCGAAACTGGTTTTTCAGTTAAAATTATATTAAAATAAAGTTTGCTATGAGTGTGTAGTTTATTTGTTGCGGGGTTAAACGTTCACCACCAGGATAGCATTGATGCAACACTGAATACCCAAGTAATCAGTTTTTCTTTGTGTAAACAAACTAAACTAAATCCAGGAGACGAACCGTTCGTATTATGGTATCGACATCATCGGGGTACAATTGCGATATGAAGGAGTCGTGTAATCTTTCTTGATTTTTCCCTGCTCAAGAAATGAACGCGCGCCTATTAGATGCTGCTACTATGAGCTATGAGTTTCTGAAACTTCGAAAGAAAGATGAGCTCTCTATACACGTATGTATGTACACACATGTGAAGGTGTGTGATTCTCCTTCTCGAACTCCACGTAACCTAGGTTTCCGTTTCAATTAATTTTGTTTCAATAAAGTGTACAGGAAGATTTTCTTTTTTTATATTCAATGAAATCATAAAGCGCTGAATGACTAGAAACGAGAATGCGGTGACGACGACGACTGTGATGGCGCTGGCGATGACGACGATGACGACGACGGTCAAGTCGAGTCAAGCGAGCGATAATGTGAGCTCCTAGGTTCTATTTTCTTTGTATATTGTCTTTTAATTTAATTTTCGCAACTCTATTTGAAAATCACTTCACGGGAGTTATGTAAAGATAGGCAGGTGGCTTATGCTTCTTTCTTTTTTTTTGTAATAAGGGCTGTGCTGGGCTTCAATATTTTTCTTTTCTTTTGTTAAACTGAACAAGAAGAGCACACTTGATGAGATTTGAAACAGTACTACTGAAACCGAATGTGTTGAGTAATCACTGTGGCCTGGGTCTTGCTGGGTTGTTCGATCGAACGAAAGTCAAATCACCACAGAGGCATGATATTAGTTGCTGAAGAAACTCACTTCCACTTCACTCTAGCTTATTTTATGTTTCGATTTGCTATCAGATAATGTTTAAATCATATTTTTCTGTGTTTTTTTTCTTACAAAAATCGACCTACTAGGTGCCTAACCTACGTATCTAAACTCGATGTAGGTATACGCTTCTATCTACAGCTACACAATACAGAATTAACAAAGTCGAGATAACGATACACCATGCCTCGGTGTGTCTTAAATTGGCTCTTGTGCACATAATAGAAAATATTTATGAAACCTTTTAACTTACTCGCCACAAAATTGGAATTATCAGATCGCAGGTGCACTATGCTCAGTTTCGCACTTTGAATACACTTTATAGGTAGTTTATCAATCACTTCGGACTTGTCTTGTAATTGTAACGCTTTTGATTTTATCGACGTTTCCAAATTCCCATTCTTATTTGCAAAGCAAGTGGATTGTGGTTTGTGGATGATATATATTTTTTTTTTACCGTTTTCAATTTGTCATTGCCCGATAGCCGCCCGCCCGGCAAAACATAGAAAGAGATTTTGTTTTGAATTTTGGTACTCTTTAGGATTTCAAGAGAAATAACTTGCATCTCATTCTGGCTTTGTGTTTTCAAATTAAGATGATATTCACTATTTCACTCAAACTTGTGTAATATTTCTACTTAATTATTTCTTTTTGCACTCTCTCTACGCTTCTACGTCTGCGATGTTTTCACTCAGAGAAAGAAATGTGATTTAATATTTGGTTTGGTTGTGTGCATGTGCACGCCATTAAAACAGTGCTGTCATTTAAACAAAAATACATTAGTATTATTTTATACGATCTGACTTTAAGTACAAGTTAGTGCTAATATCACGTACTCTAAAGGGGCTATAGTATTAATGTGCCGCGTTTATTATCACCACACTGTCCGGGTTATTTTTATATACATTAAGAATACAATACATTGTTAAGCACTTTTCACTTGAGCATGACCAACGAACGACGAATAACTGAAGAAAATTGATTTTAGATACGTTTGAAGCCGTATTTCTTTACAAATTCTCAACAAAATGATAGAAGTATAGTTTATGTTTGATTTATGATGCATACATTTACTTTTCAATTTCAAATGTTAATAAATTTGAGAAAACAATTTTATCCGTCGCGAAAAGAATTCTAGTTGATACGAACTGCCACTCTTCGCGTTCCACATCATCCACACTCCCAACGAACAAAATGTTCGCGCGTGTCTAACCTAAAAAAACATTCTTGCTTTGTGTTTTAATCGTTCGTTCGCGACGAATTAAAAACCCTCATGTGAAAGAAATGTCAAAATCGACGAATTTTCGTTCATTCGTTGGTCGTTCTTCGTGTTCATGTGAATAGTGCTTTAGACAGCTTTCTATAAGGATTGTGTCTTAAATGAAATGTACCTTCACGTTCCAACTCAAAGTCTATAAAATTCTGCGACCTAGGAAACAAACTACATATAATGAAACTTATATGCTGTTTCCACTGACGCTAATCACGACATTTAAGCACTATTCACATGAGCACGACCAACGAACGACGAATTAATGAAGAAAATACGTTTGAAGCGGTATTTTCTTACAAATTCTCAACAAAACGATAAAAGTATAGTTTATGTTTGATTTGTGATGCATAAATTAAACTTTGAATCTCAAATGTTAATAAATTTGAGAAAACAAATTTATCCGTCGCGAAAAAAATTGTAGTTCGATTTCCACATTATCCACACTACCAACGAACAAAATATTCGCGCTCGTATAACCTCAAAAATCAGAGACAAAAGGAGATCGGAAACTGACTTACGTTTCACTCCCTAGATCCCGCAATTCTCCAATTCCTTCATTTTCTTTTTCTTTTCATCTACATGAATACATGTGAGTTACAAAAACAAAGAGATGAGGTGAGATTTTTCTATTTTTACATTTCTCTTTTGTTTATTTTCGCATTTTCAAATTTATCATGGATTGCTAGATTGAATTTTGAAATTGTCAAACACGTTTTTCTTAAACTCACCACGGATATACTAGAACTTATGATTTCGGATGCGTTCTGAAACTTTAGACCGAAGACATATTTTTTTGCGTCTTACATTAAGTGTGTTAAAATGCAGAAACGCATTCAAATGTTTAAAAATATTGGTGTAAGATTATAGTCCGCTAATGAACAATGTTAAGAGTATTAAGTGTTAGAATATGCTGATTCAACTGACGCTCATCACGAGATTAAGCGAAGTAGATTAAGAACATATCTCGACATTTCTTAAATTTAGTGTAGAAAAAACGTAGTATTATACTAAACGTTCTATAATTCTAAGTTTTAAGTTCTAAATTCAAATTTAACTGACAAAATTATTCCTCTTTGGTGAATCGACAGATTGAAGAACTGTCACTTTCACAGCCTTGCTTTCATTTATTTAATTTTCTTCCAACACATCAGATACATATTTCTGAAGACAAAACAAAAATATGATATTTTTCCACTATTCCCATATTTAATGATACATTTTTCTAATACCTATTACCGGCCCTTTATTGGACTGAAGCTTTTTCTTTATTTTCGTTTATGTTCAATTTTGATGTCGGAAATTCAACTGCTGGATACATTTGATGCCATTTACTGCTTCTACGCAATTTTATTTTTTTGCTATCTTTCTGAAAATATCCCTCTTCTGCTCACTTTTACTCACCTTTCGTACGTTAAAACTAAAAATTTTCAAATTTACCGGTTAATTTTTTCCCCAGATGGGGTGCCTAACTTTACTGAGATAGTATTGGTAAAAACACGCATACTCTTGCAGTAAACGTTGACCGCATTGTCATTTTGTCAGCTCAGTTTCCCATCTCCCTTTTAAACTAATCTGTGTCAAAAATCATTCTTGCCTTGTGTTTTGGTTGTTCATTCGCGACGAATTAAAAACTCTCATGTGAAAGAGATGTCAAAATCGACGAATTTTCGTTCATTCGTTGGTCGTTCTTCGTGCTCATGTGAATAGTGCTTTGTGGTTTTCTGAGCCGCATAATACGGAAATGTTGTTTGTTTAAGAGCTGAACAGAATGCAGTCACCAGTCGCCCGGCGACTAAAATGACAGCTGTCAAAAATTTGAACTTTGTATGGCAGTCGCCCATACTAGCCGTCGCCGAACTAGTCGCCCAAAAGTTGAACTTTTTTCCTTGTATTCTTAGAGCAATTTATTTGTTGCTAAGGAAATACAGGAGTTTTCATGGAATTAATTAGAAGTGACGAATTTTTATGGAATATATCCGATATGCAAATTCATTGCATGCCCATGCACCAATCTCAAAATATCTTCTCTTATTTGAATGAACAAAAAAATTAAGAAAAAAATGTTTAATAAAGTTTTGTTTTGTTTTCATGGGCATATTTGATAGCTCGTCGCGCGACTGCATTGTGTTCACAAATTTCTTCAGCGATTTGGAAGGCGAATTTTTGACAGCTGTCAGATTAGTCGCCGGGCGGCTGGCGACTGCATTATGTTCAGCTCTTTACATACCCATCAAGTGAGAAATTCGCCTCAACGCTAAAGAAAATGTTTTTCGAAAAATCGGTGTTTATTATAAAGTCTGTTCAATGAGTCTGTGCTGGACTATATTGGACAGAAAAGTACATGGTTTTACTGTTCAATGACAATTTTTCTATACTAAACTGTTCTAGTTTGCTGTTCAATGACTTTTTCTAGAACAGTTTAGCGTAGGTTAGCGTTAAAAAAAGAACAGGATTTTCTGTATTTGCTTTTGAGGAAGAGTAACCTGGAACAGAATCATGACAACAACTTTCAAAGTGTTGTCTTTGTTTCTGTTTTGGGGGCGACTTTCCGACCGGATTCTATGAGTTTTTTTTTTTTTAAGTCTTGGAAGGCATCTCTATAGAACAGCTTCAATGTTGGACTGCCTCGAAAACCCCTTAAATATGAAAATAAAGTAAAATAAAATTACGAAAAAAAAGTAAAAATTTTTACTTACCAATTGAAAATTTTAGGTTATATTTTTGATCTGTCAAATAAGGTGGAAACTAAGGAATATTTTACCTTATTTCGGAAATTGAAATTATTTTAAAATTGTGACTACACAACTAATTTGCGATTAGAAAATAAATTCAAGTTTAAGTTACTGTGTAAAATTTCGCGAGAAACAGAAAGTATATGCTTTCTTTCAAAATCAATGAATTTTTGCTTAAGGAAAAGAGCTTTTCGTAGCAAACAGAAAGTATATGCGGCGGCTTCGCCGCTCAAGGGGTTTTAACCCTCGGTGTACTGCACGACTCTGGCTACGCTAGCAAACAGCGAGTATATGCGCCGGCTTCGCCACTCAAGGGGTTTTAACCCTCGGTGTACTGCACGAGTCTGGCTACGCTAGCAAACAGCGAGTATATGCGCCGGCTTCGCCACTCAAGGGGTTTTAACCCTCGGTGTACTGCACGACCATGGCTACGCTAGCAAACAGCGAGTATGTGCGGCGGTTTCGCCGCTCAAGGGGTTTTAACCCTCGGTGTACTGCACGACTCTGGCTACGCTAGCAAACAGCGAGTATATACGGCGGCTTTGCGCGTTTTTTGCACTATAAATTGAATTCTATTTAAAATCAATGAATGAACAAAAATTCATTGATTTTATTTTTACTTTATCATTAAAAATCCTACCTTTGGACGAAAACCTTACAAAAATGAAAAAAGGAAAATTGTTTTTTTTTTTTGTTATTTTTTCGATAAGTCCTTAAATCTATATTTACATGAAAATACTTAAGACTAACCCTAAAAATACCTACAATATCTTAAAAATACGTACAATATCTTAAAAATAACTTAATTTCTACGGTTGCCAAAGCTTCTCCTAATTGCATTAAGCAGTTCTTCAAAGGGATGCTGCCCGTTCTTCTTTATCTTCCTCCGCCGTTGGTACTCGATTATCCAGTGTGCAACGTTGTTTGAGTAGTTACTCTGATAAAAGCACCGCTTAACTACCCGCCATTGGGATTCGATCCTCAGCGTGTGGGTATCATCATCCGCTACGAACGGATTGTCCGGGCCACTATGATTGACCTTCTTGTGGATAAATCCATGGTCTTGAAGGCAATCATAGGCCTTCCAAAAGTCCGTATGGATGGTGGTACCCGGCAGCACGTGCTTCTTTATAAGCGGTACTAACACCTGAAAATAAAATATTTGTTATTGAATTGTATAATTGTATGTTGTATATTGAATAACTCACCTCTGCACTCCGAACATTCTCATCACATACTTCCAGGTGGAGATCTTCAGCTCCGTCCTCTATCATCCCAAGCACCCAATGCCCATCTACACGGCACCCTTGAAGTATGAAAAAATGTTTAATGTTATAAATAATAAAGTTAAAGCAAGTTTATAATTACTTTATGGAACTTGCTGCTCCCAAACTTGGACTCGTCGATTTGCACTACGCGTCGGACACTACCAATTTTTGGGGCTTGCTCTTGCCATTCCAAAAAGTCGTCGACGATCACCTCGCGGCAGTAGCTAAACCAGTCTGCGATGGTTCTCGTCGACAAGGTGGTGCTGGACTCGTCCTGCACCTCGTCGTAAGGGAAGTGAGGAAGAGCACTTTTTGGATAGGAAGCTTGACCTTCTCAAACCAAGTGCCCTTCGCTCAACTTATCCTTTTGCCCTTACACGCCCCTTTCTGGCACTTGTAATAGCCCAATGAGCCACCTTCCTTATATAGGGGCATTTTACAGTGGTGCTTGGGGCAGAGCTTCGATTTGGGCAGCATCCCATGCTCCTCTGCAAATCTGATACAATTCTCTTCGGTATCGAAAAGCTTGCCGATCGAAATCCAGTTCCTAAGAATTTATATTTTAATTATAAAATACGTTTATAAACTATATAACTTACCACTTCTTGCGATTATCGCTCGCAATCTGAGCAATTGCTCATTGGCTAGTTGTTGGTTGTTGCTCCATTTTTTATATTGTATACAAATTTTAAATGCGTCTCCATTGATTTTTGTTTTTTTTTTTTTGTGAAAAATATGCACAAAATGTGCAAAACATTAAAGATGCAACACATTTTTACCGTCGTTGCTGAAAACTGGTCGTTAAGAAACAAACACAAGAAATCTTTTCCTAAGAATTATTTTTAAAAAAACCTAAAAAAAACGAGAATTCACATAATATCCTAAAAAAAAAATCCCATAAACGTGTGCAGTCTACTTGCACTACAGGGTTTTTTGTTTTTGTTTTTTTTTTTTTTTGTGGCGTTTAAGTCATTCCAATACCTGTGAAAAGAAATGTTTGAAATAAAACGTCAAATATTTATATAAATTTCAATGGAGAAATAGTGTTTTTATTTTCTTAATTAAATATATAAATATGAATTTCCGACAAAAAAGAGTGGTTAATTTGTGATTTATTAACGCGTATCTATCGATTGAGACCATTTTCTACTTGAAATTCAGAATCCGGTAAAGGAACGTAGAGCCTTTTTAAATATCTAATTCCTTAAATAAATTCCATTTTTAAACATGTGTAGAAGAAAACAACATGCAGTAAATTAATTTAGTAATGGATAGAAAATCGGTGGTCGTCCAATGTTCACCCAACACCAGATCAAACATCGAAAGAGGTAAATGGTAAATATTTGGCAATGCATAAATAGATTCATTGCAAATTTAATTTTTATTCTAGATCAGAGTTTCGCTATGGAGGTATTTAACAGCACATTTAACAAAGAAAAAGATGTTGCGCCTACCATCATTGTCACAGATGACGTTTCGATGACTGTTCTAACTTGTCTGACATTTTCTGTGCTGATCTGGTCTAACCTACACTTTTCTGTACTGTTCTAACCTACACTTTTTCTTATTGAATAAACTTATAATGTCTGTAGTTCCAACATTCTGTTGTTCGATTGTCAAGCGAACTATTGTCACAAATGACAAATATTCAACTAATATTCAGGTGACAAGTAAGTTTGACACGTATCAAATGCTTTGCACTACCAAATTAATGACACTATACAATACCTATACATCTTCAAAATTAAGCTACTTTCCAATTAATTGTCAACGGTCGACGGAATATCTATCACCGCGCACCAACGACAATCTAGGTATACAAGGATCAATGCAAGAACACTACTACATACTCTTGCTCATGTTTATCATTCACCAACGATCGTTTGAAAGATGTTGACTAATCCCAAATCAATCCGAATACCTTACATTTTCTGTGAATTTATATGGGATATAAAGAGATATATATTTTCTTTTTGCATGCTCTGATTGAACAAAAACAAGCTAAAATTGCATTCAACCGTTGTTCAATTTCTCAATTCTGAAACAAACTACTATACAAAAATTAAGGTAGTAAAATCCACTATACCATCTCTGAACACTTTAATTTGTCCACTTTTATTTTGAGATGGAAATACTGCAGCCAAACTGTCAACTTTGACATTTAATTTGACAGCTTCAAATTTTCAGCCGTGGAACACGTGCTGATTTGCGTTCTGTGTTTAATTTTGTGATTTATTAAAATAAATAAATCAGGCAATAATGGAGTACACAGAACTGGAACCCGTTAAAAAAGAGGATGCTCTAGGAGTTATGTAAGTTGTCTTATCGTCAGTCCAAACTTTTCCAACTAAACAAATCATCTTTCAGCCTTTGTTGTGAATGCGGAGTTGCGATTACACCAAACCCATCAAATATGTGCGTCACCTGTTTGCGAAATCACATCGACATCACAGAGGGAATTCCCAAACAGGCAGTACTTCATTTTTGCAAAAACTGTGAACGCTACCTACAGCCGCCCAGCGAATGGATTCAGTGTGCCCTGGAATCTAGAGAACTGCTTGCTTTGTGTTTGAAAAAGCTGACTGGCCTGAAAGAAGTTAAGCTAATCGATGCTGGATTCATATGGACCGAACCACATTCCAAGCGAATCAAAGTCAAACTCACTGTTCATGGCGAAATTGTAGGAGGAACCGTCTTGCAACAAGTTTTTGTTGTTGAATTCACAGTTGCATACCAAATGTGTTCCGATTGTCATCGAGTAGAAGCTAAGGACTTTTGGCGTTGTTCACTGCAAATCAGACAGCGTTGCGAAAACAAAAAGACATTCTTCTATCTGGAACAGTTGATTCTGAAACATAAAGCACACGAGAACACGCTTGGAATCAAGCAGATCCATGGTGGGTTGGATTTTTTCTATGCCAATGAAAATGATGCCCGCAAAATGGTGGATTTCCTTCAGGCCGTTGTGCCAGTACGAACAACAAGTTCGAAACGCCTTATGTCGACGGATATTCACAGCAACATCTGCAATTATAAGTTCACTTATTCAGTTGAAATAGCACCGATCTCGAAGGACAGTGCGGTTTGTCTCACAAAGAAACAAAGACAACAGTTGGGAAACATCTCACCCATATGCTTGGTCCACAAAGTAGCAAGTAAAATTCACTTAATCGACCCGACCACTGCACAGAGTGAGTATTTTCTGGCATTAAGAAATGTATATAAACTGATGGCGTTTCGCTGTGTCCTTTTTAGTTGCCGAAATGACATCGAACGCATATTTCCGAGCCCCATTCGAAGGAATCTGTAACCCAAAACAGCTTGTAGAGTTT
This sequence comes from Sphaerophoria rueppellii, assembly GCA_920937365.1. Taxonomy (NCBI): domain Eukaryota; kingdom Metazoa; phylum Arthropoda; class Insecta; order Diptera; family Syrphidae; genus Sphaerophoria; species Sphaerophoria rueppellii. The sequence goes on from CAKKXW010000003.1 coordinate 85,136,674, forward strand.
ATTGTGATGGACATCGAAGTTATTCACGAAAAAGATCGCAAGGTGTACCCCGGTCAGGGTGCAGTCTCCTTTAAGCATGTCCTCTGTGATGTTTGGGTTGTCAAGGCCTCCGAATTGGGAATCAATGACAATCCAATTCACACCAAGACTCATTTGGGACACTTGCTGAAAGTGGGAGATTCTGCTCTTGGGTACAATCTAATTGATGCAAACATAAACAACGAAACATTCGAGAAACTGAACAGCGATGAATACCCCGATGTTGTTTTGGTGAAGAAATTCTTTGGCGATCGTTTAACCCGCCATAACATTCGATTATGGAAACTGAAACATTTGGCGAGGATGAGGCTGAAGAGAGAAAGAACAAGTAATTTTGTTACTAGGTTTTCTTAAATCAAGTATTAACGGTTTTTTTGTTTATGTTCTTTCAGTGATTATCAAGAATTCTTGGAAGATTTGGAAGAAGATCAGGAATTCCGTCAGAACGTCAACATTTATCGAGATGCTTCGAAGCAAATTCCAATTGATTCTACGGCGGTCAAGGCAAATGATAACTCAACGCCGCAGATAACGCTCGCAGAGATGCTGGATGATTTGGTGCTGGACGATGATGCAATGGGCGATGATGTGTAGTAGTAAAAATTTATTTTTGGTTAAAATAAAGTGAAATCGTGTTCCCGCAAACTATACACGAAATTGAATCGTTCTTAATTTTGAAGTCTCTATTCAACAACTCTCAGAGCCTATGCAGAATTGAGGAAACAAATTTTAGTCGATTCGGTAGGGGTACGTTAAGGAGACCTTTTCCGCGATAGATTGATACTTTGAGAAGTTATGTCTGTGGTCCGCAAGAGGCAGTCAGCCCCACCACAAATTCCATCGCAATACAGAAGTGCTCACGAATCACACAAAATTCTTAATAGCATCCATTTTGAGGGTTTATCCATGGCGGAGACTAGCTTTGCGTCGGATTTGTATCCAACCTTTGAGTAGTACTCTGTAACAGCCATAAGTTTGAGCTTTAAATAGGAAATAGTTACATAAAGGAACCATTAGTCTTGGTGTTGTGAACTTAGGATGAGTCTGGAAAATTGGCCAACGAAAGGCCGAATTGTTAAACAAGAAAATTCACCGCTGCGTAAGACGAGAGAGAAGAAAAATGATGGATGGTCTTGCTCAATACGTGAAAAATGCTGCAAGAAAGGGAGATATAAGGGCACTAAAGGAAGAAAGTAACAAAGGATCCGGTTCTGGATCTAAATACACACTTTTGGTATCAGTTTCGCAGATGGAAGGAACATTTTTGTGCCGTGTTGAATGAAGATTCCTTGAAGCAGAGTACTAAAGTGGCCTTCGAAGCAAACGAAATGAGGTTATGAGGTATGAGTAAACGAAATAGAGGTATTAACATCGAACCTCCAGCAGCGTCTGAAATGCAAGTTGCAATCAAACTCTTCAAAAACAAACAAGGCAGTGGGACTCGATAGTATACCAGCTGAGTTCTAAAAAGAGAATCTCGCCACAATTAAAGTTATTAACAAAAGTAGAATACTTACTTACTTAAGGTGGCGCTAAAGTCCGTTGTGGACTTGGGCCTCAATCAACAGTCTCCGCCAGCCAGCTTGGTCCCTAGCTAGCTGTCTCTAGTTTTGCACTCCAATTTGATTGAGGTCCTCTTCCACTTGAGTGCGCCACCTGTATCGCGGTCTTCCTCTCCTCCTACGTCCCTCGGGAATAGTGTGGAAGACTTTCCGGGACGGAGCATTGGTGTCCATTCGCTCTAAATGACCGAGCCATCTGAGTCTCTGGACCTTGACCCTTCTGACTAGGTCCATGTCGTTATACAACCCGTAAAGTTCGCTGTTGTATCTTTATTCTTTATTCGTTATTCTTCGTCTGATCTTGGCGCTGGTGTTATTGCCCGTGTTTATAGAGGAGCCTAGGTAGACAAACTCCTCTACTACCTCGAAGTTATATGCGTCTATTGTGACGTTCTGCCCGAGCCGTCGGTGTTGGGTGTCCTTCCTCGAAGACAGCATATATTTCTTTTTTCCCTCATTTACCGCTAAACCCATTTTTGCCGCTTCTGTCTCAATTCTCACAAAGGCGCCATTGACATCACGCTGTGTTCTTCCCATTATATCAATATCATCGGCGTACGCGAGAAGTTGAACAGATTTTTGGAAGATAGTGCCTCTGGTGTTGACGTTGGAGTTCTGCACTATGACGCACGCATGACAGTGCATCGCCTTGTCTGAATCCTTTTTTGACGTCGAAAGTTTCCGTAAGCTCGTTGCCAATCTTGATGGAGCAGCGCGAGTTCTCCATCGTCATTTTGCACAAGTGAACGAGCTTGGCAGGGATGCCAAAACTAGACATAGTCGATGGTTGACTTTCCTGGCCTGAAGCCACATTGATAAGGATCAATCAGATTGTTGACGAAAGGCTTCAGACGTTCACATATTACGGCAGAGAGGATCTTGTAGGCGATGTTTAGTAGACTTATTTCCTCTATAGTTGGCGCAGTTTAGAGGATCTCTCTTTTTCAGGATCGGGCAAACAATGCTGAGGTTCCATTCATCGGGCATGCATTCTTCTGACCATATCTTGCAGATGATTCAGCTAGCAGCTAGTCCATCTGCTCCAGCGGCTCTGTTGGATTTCAGCCGTGATATTGCGGTTTTCACATCTTCTAGGTCGGGTTCACGGAATTGTTGGCTATTGTGTTTTGTTCGTCGTCGCCGTTATGCAGTGTACAGAAGTGGTCTTTCCGAATCCCCAGCATTGACTGCGATTCTACTATGACTTGTTTATCTCTGCAGGAATCGGTTCTTGCTCGATGACCTTGAGCTAGCCGTTACCTCCGAACTTCATTCCTGCTGTTCGCTCTCTCAACATCCTTGATCTGAAGCTTCTCATGCTCTCTCTTATTTCTCCTGAGAAGCCGGCGTTCCTCTCTCCTCTTTCGCTCGTAGAGCTCACGAGCAGCTCTTGTCCTTCTATGTAGCGCCGCTTTGTATGCCTCCTGCTCGGCTGCATGGGCCTGCCTGCATTCTTCGCCAAACCAGGGGTTTCGTTTTGGTGGCTGTGTGAAACCCAGAACATTAGAGGCGACTTTTGTAACTGCTTTCTGGCAATGTTGCCACTGGTCTTCGATACTTGATGTTGGCGCTTTACGACTCCTTAAGAGATGTTTGCTCCTCGGAAAGGTCGAATATCTAAAATGCTGGACAAGTGCCTTCCTCTTGTTTTCTTAGGCTCACACAATTTGTGTTTAATTTGCAATCCTCCCCAAAATCCATCCCACGCCCGGGTTCCTTTCGAGGATTACCACTAATCTGAATAAACATTTCTTCTTAAATACTGACAGAAGTAGACTTTTATTTATATTCGTCGTCAAGAATTTGAACAATAAATTCATTTTTACAGATTTACAGGGACACTTGGTTGTATTTATTTTATTTTGAAGCAAACGCATTCCAGAATTGAAAAAAGTAATTCCTGATGCATTCCTCTATTTCTACATGTGTGAATAATAGTAAAAAAAATTATAATAAATAGGCTAAATGTATGCAGGGTCGAAATTGGTTTGTTGTAATGTAAAAAAGGGCCATAAAGAAATTTAAACAAAAAAGGTCTTCAAATACTAAATACACAATTATCGGTTGTTCACTTCTGATGTGCTTCGATAGCTTCATGAATTTTAGTTGTGTAATTTGTGGTTTCAAGTGGGGGGGGAGATGATGAGTTCTCTATTCTAGCTTATAGTTGTTTTCCTTAAAATCAAAATGTCTCTTTGTACATGATTACGTTGTTTCAACATCCTGCAAAGGCATCATACGAAAATGTGTTAATCGAAATGCTATTTGCAAGGAGTACTTACGGTTGGATCACAATCAGCACAGTGCCAGGAATAACCTCTGCGCTTGGGTGTTTTCTTAAGTGGTGGATCAAGACATGTGAAGTGATAATTTTTACGGCATTCGTCACAACTTTGAAGTAAAACAAAAGCAATAAATTTATGAAATCGAACTTTGGAAAACTAAAACAGACAAACATACAGGACAAGGTTTTGAGCTGTTCCAGTTTCTTTGCATACGTCACAGAGCACTTCTTTCGGCGCCTGTTGTTGTTGTTGCTGCGAGTTGGATGCTGTCGACAAGCTGAGTGATGTTCTTTTGTTGGCTTTCCGCGGCGAGGCCTGCCGAATGCCAGGCGGTGCTGGTTGAAGAATTGTTTTTGTGTTAATGGGCGCTGAAGCTTGTTTCGTAGGCGTTTTTCCTGGGGACTTGGCGGATTTCACAACATCGGGTGACGACTCATTCTGTGAAGCATCATCCTGCAAAAGCGTCATCAATTTAAAACAAAAAAAATATATATATTGAAGTTTTGTTTGATTTCTTACCGCATTTACAGTCAAGTCTTCGACGGTTTCAACGGATGCTGGCCGTGAACGCACCATGTCAGCGGACACATAGAAAAAATGAGCTTCAGGAGCCACCTCTCCTGGTAGTGGCAATGTTTTGAACTAGAAACAATCCAGAATTAGAAAAAAATCTTTAAACATTTCATATTTTTACTTTAATTTTAATTTTGGGAATAGCCGGTTCATTGTCATTGGGATTCTCGGCGTCATGGTTCTTCTTTTTGCGCTTGCGCTTGTGCTCCTTGGATGGCGATTTTTCATTGTCTGACGAGTATTTGCTTTTGTGCTTGTCTTTGCTGCGTTTCTTGCGATTCTTATTGTGCGCCTCTTTGTTCGAATCGCAGCCAATCGAACTATCGAGACTGGTGAGAGCACTGACACTTGTACTCTGACTGGCAGTTAGCAGCCCTTGGCCCACACTCAAATCCAAGACATTCTTCTCCAACAATTTGGCATCGTCTGAAGTCGTTGCAAGTGGATCGTGCTCGTTTGTAGAAATATTTTGTGCGGCTTCCGTTACAGCTTCGGAGAATTCCGGAAAATTCGATATCGATGCGAATTTTCGCACTGAAACCGATTTAAGTGCATCCTCGAGCACAACCTGAGGATTATGTGTAATGAGTGGACTGTAGTCAATGACTTTCGATCGGGGACGCTTGGCAGCGTTAATTGTATCGTCAGGCGGCTTGCCTTTGGCAACGTCGACGGACTTTCGCAAGGGCTTCGGTGCTGGCAGACTGGCAGCCAGAGACTTGCCGTTCTGATTGAACTCTAACGAGGGTCGTTTGGAACCAGCACGCATCAATGAATCTGTTGGTTTGTTCTTCGTCGGAGATTTCGGAGACATACTTGTTTCGTTATTTGAGCTCGAGAGATTAGGATCGACGGGCACAATTGTTCCGTCTTTGCTGAAACGTGTACGTGATTTGCGGGGACCTTTTGGCATGTCGGGCATCGCATCGGAATCTTCAGACTTATCACACTCGGAACATTGCCAACCGTAGAGCTTGGACTTTTTTGGGTGTCGTGTGAGCGGTGGATTGAGGCATCCTAAATGATAATGAAAGTGACACGTATCACATTTTGCAAGCAAATGCTGATCGTTGCATCTCTTGCATATGCCGCAGTCGTGCACCAGAGCGGTCTTGTTCTGTGACTGTGTGCTCAACACTCGACCTGTGTCGTCTTTGATTCCAGGCAGATGGGCCAAAGGGAAACCGACTCCCATTTTGAGGGCAGCGGCAGTTGGAACTGACATTGGCCGCGACGGAGGAGTAACCATTGGACTTGGAGCAGCCATTTGGCGTCCGATGTTCTCCAGAGTTGGCATTGTTTTACTGGGACATAGGGATTCTATTTGTTTGTGCATTTCACGGACACTGGCCTGCAGTGCTTCGTGCTTTGTCTTAATATCGGTGTTTGTCTTGATTTTTGAGTCGTATTCGTCGCGAAGAGACTGTTGTTCCCCCAACAGATGAGAATTCGAATCGATCATCTGCTCCAGATTGCATTTTAGTTCTTTGATGCGTGAAATCCGATCCAGATAGTAGCCGATGAATTCCACACTAAATGCCGGCGCTATATGCCATTTCTTGCGAATGTCCGTCAAGGCTGAGATCTGTTTAATGGGAAATCGTTTAAATTAATTCTTGAGAACATCGACAATAGATTTTTTGTTACCTGAGCTTCTTGCAATTCCAACGCCGCGATATCGACGTCCATAATTTGGGCTTTCATTAAAAGTCGGTTGCATGCCGTCGCACTGGTCGTAAGTAATCTGGAAATCTTCTGCGTCGGAACTAGACGGAAGGAAGTCAATTATTAGTCAGTTCAAAGAGCTATTTTTAAGATTCTTACCCCACGGTTCGATTTTCAGATGCTTGTTGTTCTTATACTTGTTTTGATACTTTGCAAGCTTTCTCTGGATCCGTACCTGCCCGGGCGTTGGATCTTCATTCTTGTGCTCCTGTTTCTCTAGAGCTTTATGCTCCATCACCAATTTAATTGTGTTGAAATGTCTTTTTCGATGTTTGATCATCGTCTTATCCGAATGCACCTTGCAGTGGGCGTAGAATGGATCCGCATGATCTGCTTCCTCCGAATGGGCTTCGGATAGAAATCCTGCGGCTTGAGCACTGTTGAGATTTCAAATACTTTCAAATACATTCAATAAGAGGAAAGAGATTCTGCTTTACCAAGTAACATGAAAGAATGTTTTGCACATTCCAGCATCACAACCAATACAAACGCCAGTCCTCGAGAAACGTTCGTTTTCGCAGAGCGTGCAGGTCTTGGCTCCCCATTTGCTGTATTGCATTTCGAAGAGTGTCACCGATGATAGTTGATCGACTTCGCCGAATGCCACGCCGGGGACATACAGGGCACACACCAAGTGTACCCATTTGCCGACATCGGTTTCCTTGAAAATGCCTCCTTTGTTGGGACAGAGTTCGCATGAGGGATTAGTAACGCCGGCACGACATGCTTCACAAAACCATGGTTCGGTTGAGCAGGACGATGTTGTGCTGGATACACTGGCTGTGTCGCTAACTCCATAGCAGCCTTCATGCACAGAGACGCCACAGCTGTCGCATTCAATAACTTCGTTGGTATCGTCGCTGCGATCGCCCAAGCACACGCAACAAATTGGTTTTGCGGGCAACTGTGGAATTTTTGAAATTTAATTGTTTGTGGTTACTATACAAATGGTTGCTCTTGTCAGAAATAGATCGGCTTCGATTGAAGGATCGATCCAAAAAGCTTAATTGAGCGAGAGATAATACAAAAGAGACTAGGGTGGTACAATAGCTCCGTAGAACTAGAGCCGAAGTGACTCAACGTTCTCCAGAAAGTCGAAATACTAAACCACAGCCCCGGATGGACAGTCAAGCTCTAGCTCGAAAATCTTTGTGCCCCGGCCACTAACGTCAAGACAAGGGAAACCAATAATAAATCTAATCAAAGTTTACTCACCTTGTCTTTTAGAGACGCCGAAGTGATGACCTTCGTTATCGCGTCCTTAATTTTAGTCTCAACCTTTGGGGGCTTTAGTTCATTATCCTCGAACAGATGTTTCAAGTCAGAGCAGCTGGACTCACTACCATCATCTGAGCTGTCATCGTCGTCGTCTCCAGAACTGGAATCTGAACCACCTCCGCCGTCTTGATTACTCTCCTTGTCCTTAGAGCCATCGGAGAAATCGTCGTCACTCTCGGCATGGTCCTCGATGCGGAAATCACTATCCGAAGAACTCTCCCCTAGATCGAAGTCGAGTAGGGTTTGGGTGGTCATTTTGGGAACCCGGGTTTTGGTGCGGTTGTTTGCTAAAAATAATATTATTATTGAGTTTTCATTTTACTTTTTTTTTTGCAACAGCCAAATGCCGCCAGGGCGGATTTTGACAGGGTCGGTTTTTTATTTAACAAGAATTGGAAGCGCAAGGGTGCAAGAGAGAAGTTTTTTTCAAGCAAGAAGCCGTCTCCTGTCACCACAACCAAAACTCACACACAAATTTATAACCAACGAGATTAGGCAAACGAAAATTTTAAATTGAAATATGTTGACTTACGCGGGCCCATTTTGTAAGAAAGTTATCTTAAAACGATAGAAGCAAAGTTGAATTAAACAGTTTTCATTGTTTTCAAGTTCTTATTTATGAATATTTTGTATGATTTATGTTTAATTATTAAAAGAAAATTAATCCTTCAATTTTTGGGAGACAAGTTTTTTTTCTTGATGTAGAATTAATGTCAAATGTGGTTTTCTTAGTTTTCAGTTACTGGAAGTGTTGAAAGCCAGAGGTTTGAGAGACACTGGTGTCGGTGTTAGGGTGTGAACAGCCAAAAAGAAAAATTTTATTTTAGTTTGCATTTCATCAGGGATAATTCCTAATCTTTGAATTTCACATGAATCATGAAACAAATTTTAAGAAAACTGACTCTGAGATTTGTAGAATGCTGTAAGAACTTTGCATTTTTACTGTCAAGTAAAGAATCAAATGTTAAAAAACTTCATGTGCTTTTTAGATGGACCATGGACGCAAACTTCCATCTCGCCCAGACATTAAAACAATTAAAACAGTTGAATCTGATTTGTTGGTTTCACCAAGCGTTTTTAAGTAAACAAGCTCTTGAAACACCTTTCAAAATTAAATGCCCATTTATTTTGCTCTAGGTCTGATAAATTTTAACAAGATTTTTGATTGATTATCAAATTGGACATCAGTCTGTTTTTTTCCTTCATTGTTCATCTCTTCATTCAGTTTTTTGATTTAGAAATCAAAAGAAGCAAACTTCTGTATCACTTATGACAAACGTCAAATTTAAGCCCATTAAACCTGCATATTACAATTCCAAGGCAGGTTTCTCTGCTTGATTTAAAACTAAGGTCGTAGGCGAGTTGGGTTAAAAAGTGGTAAAAAGCTGACAGTTTGTACGGTACTGTGTGCCGAAACAGCGGCTGTAACAACAAACAAATATAAAAAAAAGTGGAAATATCAAAATCAAAAAATGATTTGCTTAAATATTAAAGACTTCCACCAAGTAAAAGCCAACAAAATTAAAGAATCAAATGGCAACGTGTTTTATTTTGCTCTATAACCCGGCGTTTCTGGCTAGCAAGTTGGCATACAATCTAATGTTTTACTCACACATACAAACTTTTAGTACTGGCCAGTCAACTGGCTTGCGAATTTCCAAGTAATCTGACAGGTTTTGCCAAATTTATCAAATGAACACAATTAAGAGTGAATGTTGAAAATCAAATATGTATTTATGTGTTACTCAAGAATGTCGTTGAAATGTTTGCCCAGCCTTAAGGTAATTAGCCGTTGGAAAAAAAACATCATTGGATGCGTCCATTGAAAAAGGATAGAGAACTATGAATAGAGAGGAAATACAAACACGCCATTTTTCAAAATGTGGATACAGAAAATTGTATGGTGTATTGGTGTATGTATTCTAATTTTGCATTATGTGCGATTGTTGCAATTTAATTTGAAAATCAAATCTGAAACTACAGAAACAAGTGAAAGATTTTAACTAGCTATTTGAGTTATTTGTTTAAAAGTGAATTTCAAATATGTAAGCGATTTATAATGTAAGTTAATCTGTGTTGCTGTTGTGATTGTGAATGAATTAAGTGCAAAAACCAAAAAAGTGAAGCTGCAAACATAACGGGAAAATGAAAACGGAAAATTGGCAAAGTAGTTGCGATTCAATATTATCATTTAGGTAAGTGAGTTAAATATTTTGAACTTTAATTGACCATTGCTCCCTTAAATATTTATTTCAATCTCTTGGCTGTTGGAATTTTATTTCAAAAATGAAACAGTTTAGTGAGAAACGTGGGCTTAGGTAGGAAAAATCAAATCAGACTGTAAACACTCGAGTGCGTATGTGTAAATGTGTGTAGACAAATATCCTCGTCCTTGGCTGTCCTTGATCTGCAGCCTGTACTTACATATACTTAGACCATGATTGCACAATCTTCATTCAAGTGTGCTGAAATTATTTTGATGTATGAAGTGTAGTTGGAAAATGTAGATAGGAAATCGTTCCTCAATTTCTCGATTGGAATTTTTTGGAGTAGGTGCGAAAAAAGTCATACGTCAAAGGCAAGATAATTTTTGTGAAACAAATTAGGCGTTTTTCTTTTTTAGTTCGGAGCAATGAGCTCAGAGTCTTCAGAGCTTCCTGAACAGACTCTGAACAAAGTTAGCTCTGAACGTTTTGATGTAATTTTGAAATACAATCGAGTACTTAATACTCATAATTTTTTTATTTGTATAATATTGGATTAATAAATGATATAATAGACTATTATTTATCACAAAATTGATATTTTCTGCCATATCAACTTGTTTCCTTCACGATTTTAATTATTTTAAACATTTCTTTTCATTTAACCCATTGAATAAGAAGTACAGGAAGCGGTGTTAGCTACATGTACAGTGTACGGGAGTGAAGCAACAAAAATGTCTGGTGATGTCCATTTGTGCTGTCAAACTTTGTCTGTGTTGTCAGTCGAGTTCAGGGGAGATTACGAGATAATTTTCTACTTTGCGGAAAAATAGAAAATTCCGCAAAAGATTTAAATAAGGGTATTCACGTAACGAGATAATTTTCTACTTTGCGGAAAAATAGAAAATTCCGCAAAAGATTTAAATGAACACCCCAGCAGAAAATAGTTGCGTAAACAAGGGAAACAAATATTGAATTTATTCCTTGTTGAATAATATTCCCTTTAATACGTTTCTGAATAAAGAACGAAACTTCTTACGTGAACAGAAAAATTTGGAATGAAAATTTATTTGATGTTTTATAATATTTTACAAAAAACTTCATATGAAATATTCAAAGTGATTTCATATCAATGATTTCAAAGTAGTTTCATATTAACAACTTCAACACTTTCCCTTGTTAATATATGAAAATAAATAATCTTATAATTGATAATTGAACGAATAAAACAAATAACAATTTAATTTAAAACACAAAACAAATAAACAACTTATGACAACCCCATCATTTTGCAAAGCATCATCAATCGTGTTGAAGACAATGGTTTCGTCATAATCTTCTGGGTCTTCAGACATAAAAGTATTCTGTAACTGTAGAACATAATCATTTAAGTATTTTGGTTTCTTAAGCATGGCTCGATCTCTTAGTTTTATTATTGTTAAATTTGAGTCTTCTTGCTCGCAATATTCGTATTGGTCTCCTTCACTTTCATTTTCTTCTTGTTGGTATCTTATTTCAATGTCTTCAGGTTGTTCTTCTCCATTCTCTCTTCTTTCTTGGTATATCTGTTCTTCTGTTTGAACTTCTTCTTCGTCTTGATCCTTTTCTTGATTCTGTTCTATTCTAGGTTCTGGCTGGTTTAGATCTCCTTTTGTCTCTTTTTGGTCACGAAAAAATGGAATGGGAATAGTATTTTGACAATCTGATGAGTCTCCATCTTTAGTGCATTCATTAGGTACTTCGTTGAATGTCACATCTCTGGATAATATAACTTTGTTTTCTTCTTTGATATACACTCTGTACCTCTCATCACCATCATATCCAACGAGATATCCTTTTTGAGCTTTTGCATCCATTTTCTTACGTCTTTGATCAGGTATATGTGCATAACATGTGGATCCAATTATTCTTAGATAAGAAGAATAAGATTCTTGGTTTTTGTCCTAGCCAGAGTTCTACAGGGGTAGCATCTTTCACTGAAGATTTACCTGTTCTATTTAAAATATAAAGAGCTGTATTGACCAGCTCAGCCCACATTGCTTCAGGAAAACTCATTTCTTTATTCGAAAACTTGAATGTTCTTGCCATTTCAACGACTGTTCTGTTATCTCGCTCACTAATCCCATTTTCTGTGGTGTATAAGGTGCTATTAATCTTTGTGTGATTCCATACATGTGCAATGTTTTTCTTACTTCTTCATTGTTGAATTCACCACCATTATCACTTAAAAACTCTTTAATTGAATGTCCTAGTGTTTTCGCATGTCTAAGCATTTCTTCTAGTACATTTTTGACTTCAGATTTATGTCGGATAAAATAACCATAGCGAAACTTTGAAAATGCGTCTTTGAAAATTACAAAATACCTCTTCTTAGAAAATGAATCAGCAAACGGACCACACACATCGGCTGAGATTAGTTGTCCAGGAGCAGAAGTCTCACATCTCTTACCGAATGGAAGGCGATGAGCTTTCCCATAAATGCAAGACTCACAAACTTCACTCTTCAACTGAACTTTTATCCCCAGATGTGTTTCTAAAATCGACTTAACGTGGCGTTTGTCTTGATGTCCCAACCTTTCGTGGTATAATTGCAATATCGACTTCGAATCTTCTGCCAAATTAGCATTTTCAAAACGATTGGAAACTAATGATTTAATATGTGCCTTAAAAAGAGAGCCTCCTACTGTTCTTGTTCCTTGTAGCACAACTTCACCATTTACTGTCAACAAACAACTACAGGGTGTTGAAATAAATTCACTCTGTGGATTCCTATCTTGAGCTGCTAGAACTGAAAATAAGTTTCTACTAACTTTTGGTACAAACCAGACATCGTTTAGGGTCATCTTTTTCTTCACCGTTCCAACTGTGGAAATAATTTGAATGGTTCCTTTCCCAAGAGCAGCAAGGTTTTCTTTTCCAGCGCATTGAATAGAAACTCCATCTTCAAATTTTTGAAAATTGATGAAAACATCTCGTCTACTTGTTACATGTTTGGTGGCACCGTTGTCTATCCACCAATCTTCTGTACTTATCTCAACATGATTGACTTGATTTGTTGTAGACACCAAAGAAACATTTGTACTCACTTCTGAACTATGTGAATTCTTTGAGTCCTTCTTTGGCTTTCCATCAGCTATCCATTTGTAGCATTGTTTTACCCAGTGTCCTTTTTTCTTGCAATAATTGCACACGTCATTTCCTTTATTTGAATTAACACTTAGTACTTTTCTTGATTGGTTCTTGGTCTTGACCACAAATGCTTCTTCAGACTTGCCTTCCTTAACCCGCGGTGTGTTTCTCTCATACAAACACAACTGCATTGAAAGCTCATCAAAGGTCTTCTCTGAATCCTTTGTAAGCAGCATCCAACTTGAACGAAATGTTTCAAAACAATTTGGAAGAATTTGAAGCGCCTTGCAAACTAACAAGAGATCTGGTAAAGCATTTTCACTTCTAGCTTTAAGACCATTGTTAATTTCGCTCCACAAAGTCCTTAGCTTAGCTACGTGGGTCGAAACGTCTTCCTCTTGATTCCATGCAAATTTAAAAAGATCAGTGCACTTTTTGAAAAGCTGATCTTTTGACGTTGCTTCGAATAAATTCTTAAGTGCTTCCCATGTGTCTTTAGCTGTTTCATTGTCCATCACTTTTTCGTAAACTGCATCAGTCATCGAACTTGTAAGCATGGTCTTCGCATAACTGTTGGCTTTTCGATAAAAATCGCTTTGCAACTTATGCTTTCTCTTTTCTTCTTCAGAAACGTTTTCTTCTAGGGGTCTAGGTTTTTGAATATTTCCATCAATCACATCTATAGCTCCTTCATGGTAGTCCAAGAGATCCCTGATTTTCTTCTTCCAGACTGGCCAATCTGCTTCTCCAGATAAAAGCTTAATGTGCTTACCGAAATCCATTCTTGAAAAATTTCCTCTTTAAAATGAAAATATTCTTATTAAATATCTATATATTTTAATAATTTTCTTCTCTTGAAGTCGTGGCTGGTCCCATAACCTATTGAATTTATTCCTTGTTGAATAATATTCCCTTTAATACGTTTCTGAATAAAGAACGAAACTTCTTACGTGAACAGAAAAATTTGGAATGAAAATTTATTTGATGTTTTAAGGGGCCGACCCATAGAATCCGTCAGTGCGTCAGCGTTGACGATTTCAACTGACAGCACAATAGAATATACATTTTCTAATGAAACTCGTCCCATAAGCAACGCATGTGACGGATACGACGGATAGAGTTGCTCAATTTTCTACTTTTTGCGTCCGTTGATCCGTTGACATCTGAATTTGACGAGCAGTCGATTCAATGTGTTCCCACAGCAACAAGGAAAAGCAATGAATTATCAAAATTATGTGCAAAAAAGTAATTTTGATTCGATTTGATATTTTTATTTAAATTTTTTTGTTCAGATTTGCGGTTTTGGGAATAATTTTTACATCAAACAAATGAGATTGTCAAAGTTTACAACGCGCTCTATGGGACGGTTCCATCCGGCAAATACGTTGGCAGCAACGTATGCGTTGACGCTGACGGATTGACGGATTCTATGGGTCGGCCTCTTTATAATATTTTACAAAAAACTTCATATGAAATATTCAAAGTGATTTCATATCAATGATTTCAAAGTAGTTTTATATTAACAACTTCAACAACAAACAGCTGTTTGTTAAACGTCAAAGTGAATTTGTTCAATTCATGTCATTCGATAATTTATGTTAAAGTGATTCTTTTTTTTTTTTTTTATTCTAATTACATTTTAATTTTTGCTCTTCAAGATGCCAAGAAGTAATTTTAAAACAAAATTCATTCATTCATTCATTTGATTGTTGATTCTGATTGTTTTTTTTTTTTTTTTTTGGTTGATTTAATTTGACGAGAACTTCCCGCTTATGTCAGTTCAGTTGGAGAAAAGATGAAATGAGTGCCAAATTAAACGTCAAAATAAACGTCATAAATTTTATCAGGTTATTTTCTGCAGTTTCTGCTTCATATTTGTGAGTTTAAATTCTACGATTTGCAGAAAATTTTCCTCATACAAAATTTGACAGCTCATTTACCGATAGAAAATTCTACGGTTTCTACGGTTTGTATGGGTTTTCCGCGTTTACGTGAATACCCCTATTACTTCTGTTGGTGATGGTAAGGGGCTGCGAATCGGTGAGTTCCCGTATTGTATTACAATCAACTAGAAAATACTTCTATATTTTCCCCTTGTCTATATTTGAGTCTCTGTCTATTGTGAATTATATCTTCAAGAATTTGAATGCTCTAAAATACATACCTTGACAATTTTGAAGATTTCCGAAAGCTGAATTGAAAAGAGAAAAGTGGATAGAAATTCTTAAATTGGATGGAATAAATTCTAAGTCCGTTGTTTGTTCAAAACATTTATGAAACTGGTTTTATACTTGATGGTGCAAAAAAAATTTATTTATTTTCGCAATGCCATGTGTCCGACCATGGTATTAAATGCTTATTCAAGTTGTTCATAGAATTTGCTTTTAAAAACGATCAAAATAGGCTTAGCAAACGTGATGAATATTACGGATGAAAAATGAAGAAATTAGGCCAGTTCCACCTAACAACATCTCACTGAGATCTCAATGTCACTTTGACTGAGGCAAAATCATTTGGTGGAACAAAATTCTCAGTTCTCATTGATATAAAATTGTTACCTTAAAAATTGTTGTTGTGCTTATGTCTAGTCACGTCAAAATAGCTGAGTGAGGAATCGAATCCAAAAAATTTTCATCTCAGAAAGCTCAGAAAAAAATCTCAATTCTCAGCTGAGATTTTTTGTTCCACCTAAAAAATCTCTGAGATCTCAGTAAGATGTTGTTCTAATGTTGTCCTAATGTAATAAAAAATTAAACATTAAAAACCGTGCATGTGCACCTTTAGTGTTAAAAGTTAAAACACCATGCGTCAATGCGAGATTGAAAAAGAAAAGTTCAAGCAAAATCGATAAAATCTTGGTTCAATCAAATTTCGCTTGGCGGCCTGAGATTAACCATTCAACTGCAGACCAGCCCTGTTGTAATGCGTTTGTGTTTGTGAAACTCACACTACTTAGAAAAATGGTTCACTTCTTTTTCATAAGACCCCTTCCTGTACTTCTTATTCAATGATTTTACCACATCTCATATTCCTGACATTTGTTTGTTGTATTTTGCTCACAATGCTCGGTCTCTTTTTTCCGAGCGCGTCGGTCGAACTCTGAACACTCAGAATCAGTGCTCTGAACGAAAAGTAACACAACTTTGATTCTCTGAACACACTGAACTTAAAAAGAAACACAATTTTTAGTTTGGCAGTTCAGGCTTTGTACAGATGTAAAAAAAGAAAAACGCCTATTGAAAATTTAATTGAAGTTTGGAGCGCCTTAAAAATGACAGTAGTATTGTTTAAAATTCATCCATTTTTAACCACAATTTATCCAATTTGCAGTTCGCACACGGCCTAAGCACAAATATTTTTAAAATAATATTTATAGCCTTTTCTCAGCAGGCGCAGTTTTCAAAAACTCGAAATCTTTTCATTATAAATTTTTGATGTCAAGTTAGTACTTTCGCTGTAGAATTGAGATTGAAAAAAAAAAGTTGAAGCAAAATCGATGAAATCTTAATTCAGTCAAATTTTGCTTGGTGGCCCTGAGATTAACCATTCAACTGCAGACCAGCCCTGTTGTAATGCGTTTGTGTTTGTGGAACTCATACTACTTAGAAAAATGCTTCAATTCTTTTTCATAAGACCCCTTCCTGTACTTCTTATTCAATGGGTAAAATATATACGATCGTAATGAACTATAGACTTCTGAATGCTTCCATTTTTTTTGGTTTTGACTGGTTTTAACAAAAACTTGTTGTTTTGCAAAACAGAGCTGTCAACCAATTTGTATGGGAGAACACGTGATTTCCTTCAAGTTTTGCAAAACCTCGTTTTATGTCTGATGTGAAAAGGCTATAAATATTATTTTAAAAATATTTGTGTTTAGGCCGTGTGCGAACTGCGAATTGAATGAATTTTTATTAAAAATGGATGAATTTAAAACTATACTACTGTCATATTTTAACCTGCTCCGCAGCTAGTCTAATGCACTATTCACATGAGCACGACCAACGAACGACGAATGAAAGAAGAAAAGTAATTTTAAGCACTATTCACATGAGCACGACCAACGAACGACGAATGAATGAAGAAAAGTGATTTCAGATACGTTTGGAGCCGTATTTCTTTACAAATTGTCAACAAAACGATAAAAGTGAAGTTAATGTTAATTTGTGATGCATAAATTAAATTTTTAATCTCAAATGTTAATAAATTTGAGAAAACAAATTTATTCGTCGCGAAAAGTATTGTAGTTGATACGAACTGCCAAACTGTATTCGCGTTCGAACAAATGTAACCACACTCCCAACGAACAAAATATTCGCGCGCGTATAACCTGAAAAATCATTCTTGCCTTGTGTTTTGGTTGTTCATTCGCGACGAATTAAAAACTCTCATGTGAAATAAATGTCAAAATCGACGAATTTTCGTTCATTCGTTGGCCGTCGTTCGTGCTCATGTGATTAGTGCTTTAGATGCGATTGAAGCCGTATTTCCTTACAAATTCTCAACAAAATGATAGAAGTATAGTTTATGTTTGATTTGTGATGCAAACATTTACTTTTTAATATAAAATGTTAATAAATTTGAGAAAACAAATTTATTCGTCGCGAAAGGAATTCTAGTTGATACGAACTGCCAAACTCTATTCGCGTTCCACATCATCCACACTCCCAACGAATAAAATGTTCGCGCACGTATAACCTCAAAAATAATTCTTGCTTTGCAAGACCTACATGAATGACTCTTCAACGGATCCTACGACAACAGCTAATTTCTTTGCTAACTATTTTCAAAAATCATTCTCAGATTGTAAGACTGAGCCTGATGAAGAATACTTCGAGTATTTGAAACACTCTTCACAAACGTCTTTTTCAGCTGTAAATATTCTTCCGACTATGGTTAATGCTAAAATTGAGAAGCTTAAAGAAGACTATTCTTCTGGGCCTGACGGTATACCGGCAGCTGTTCTCAAAAAATGCGCTTGCGTATTAGTTCACCCATTAACCTCTCTCTTTAGATTATCTATTACTCGATGTGTTTTTCCCCAATCCTGGAAAATGTCATTTATTATTCTGATCCATAAAAAAGGACCCAAAAATAATGTGTCTAATTATCGTCCTATAGCCAAGCTTTCTTTCATACCAAAAATTTTCGAGAGTATTATCTATGATACACTCATTTTTTATTGCAAACCTATTCTGTCAGTTGTTCAGCACGGTTTCTTAGCGGGTAGGTCTACAACAACAAATCTTGTGGAATTTGTGTCGCATACGCTATGTACTCTGGAAAAAGGCGATGAAGTTGATGTTATATCTACTGACTTTAGCAAAGCTTTTGACAAAATATCTCACAAAATTATAATCTAGAAACTAAAAACCCTAGGCTTTCCCCATCTTTTTATTTCATGGGTTGACTCCTATTTGACCAAAAGAAATTATACCGTCCGTTTCAGATCGTCCTTTTCCTCCCCTTTTTCTGCGTCATCCGGTGTCCCTCAAGGTAGTCATTTAGGCCCTATACTTTTCATTTTAACAATTAATGATGTCGCTAACATCTTGGACTGTAATGTTTCGATTTATGCTGACGATATGAAAATTTACAATCGCATAACATCACCCAGTGATTCGCACAAGCTGCAATGCAACCTGGACAGTTTTTCTCTTTGGTGCCAAAAAAACCTTCTCGAACTAAATGTAACCAAATGTCATAGTATGACATTCTCACGAAAGCGCCAACCGGGGCAAAATAGAACCTATTTTTTACAGGGGGAACTAAATTTTCACCGCCATATTGACAATGTTATTAATAAAGCTAATGCCATGCTCGGTTTTATAAAACGTTGGTCCAAAGAATTCCCAGACCCATGTATAACTAAAATACTCTACGTTACCTTTGTCAGACCTATTCTCGAATATGCATCCCAAGTTTGGTCACCGTATCAAACTACCCAGATCAAACGCATTGAAGCAGTTCAACGAAGATTTTTAAGGTTCGCACTCCGTAACATTCAATGGGAAGACAATTACCATCTCCCACCATATGGCGAACGATTGCGACTCATTAACTTGCAGTCCTTAGAAACACGTCGTGATGTCGCCGATGTGATTTTTATTCACGACTTACTTACTGGTAACATTGACTCCCCGACTCTACTTAGTTTTATATCTTTTAATACCAACCCCCGTAATATAAGAGCTGTAACTCTTTTTCGAATCCCTTATCACCGCACTAACTATTCTTTTTTTAATCCCATGTCTAGAATGCTTCGAAATGTTAACAACTCCTCTAATGCTTTTGATTTCAACGTATCCAAACCACTCCTTCGCAATACCCTATTTTCAAACTTATCCCATCAAATAATCTAATGCTTCATTTTTATACATTTTATTGTTATGCTTAACTTATTTTCTTTTTGTTTTAATTAACTTATTATTAACTTATTTCTTTTTTGTTTTTAATTACTTATGATTTATAGATATTATAAGAACTTTTGTATGTATTTATTAGTTTTTTAAGGTGCTTGCACTAAGCGTAAATAAATAAATAAATAAATTGCAAATGTATTGGTTCGGCCTCCCATTTGAAATGCATTGAAAAGCCTATACATTTACATTGGGTAGTATTTTTTATCAAATTTAACTTTTTTAGTCGAAAGAGAGTAAAATGCCTTGAGTTGCGACTCTAGGTATACCTCCTCTGTGCCACAAAGTATGATCAGCCGATTGATAAACACAGAGGAGGTATACCTAGAGTCGCAACTCAAGGCACTTTACTCTCTTTCGAAAAAAAAAAATTAAATTTGATAAAATATACTACCCAATGTAAATGTATAGGCTTTTCAATGCATTTTAAATGGGAGGCCGAACCAATACATTTGCAATGGGTAGGCCTGTGTGCTGAGCTCAATAAGGTGAAAAGCCTAGGCTCAATTTTAAAAGCTTGCGCTCAAAATTCAAAAATAAGAGTCAGTTAAATTCAAAAATTTAAAAAATAAAAAAATAACTGTATGAAATTCATGTTTTAAGTATTTAAATAACAGTACAAAGTGCAGTGCATAGTGTGTTTTGCTTTTTAAATGGAATTCAACTATGATTTACGAATAAATAACTAAAAAACACATTTAAAAAACACGATGGCAGAGTTTATTTCACCCTTAAAAACAGTGCCGGTCATGTCCTTATTGAATTTCTTTTCA